>OY282461.1:14977028-15577028 GCA_958295575.1 Leucania comma
CTTTGAGATGCTGTAAATTAGACTAACTGCGAATTGGACAAATCGCAAATAGGTGAATTAGACCAATCGCAAATTGGACCAATCGCGCCTAAAGGGATGTTTTTAAATAAAAAAATATGAACCTTAAAAACTCCTAAAATTCTCACATTATTTCTAAGCGCTTTTTTACTGGTGTGCGTCATATCATAATCAAATCGCGCAACTATCAGTATACCGATTTGAAGCGAAGTTTACTCAACATTAGGTATAGATCGGATATCAATTGTACAGCTTGTTGGATTTTAAGCTTGCGTGTACACGAAAATATTGGATCCATATCGTATGATAGGGGCCCTTGGAGATAAATTTTGGAATGTTCTCTCTCATTCTTTATACACCGTTAAATTTTGACCGTTTTAATTCGGTGGCGGGTCGATCTGGTACATGAAACACTATTTATTTGTAAAGATAAAATTAAAAATTAATTACTTTTTAAAACTCGACTTAATTTACGCATGTAAAAAAATAATTTCTTTTAGTAAATGTCAGCTGAGCGATTCAATTACTTGTAGATAGTTAGTACGCAACGACCGACAACTAGCTACAGGTCATTGACACACAAGGTATATCCATATTGGTCAAGCTGTTTGAAAGGAGATAGGTGACAAACACACGTACATAAGAATTATATAATTATATAGTGTAGGTAGGTACACTATATAATCATATAATTCTTATCACTGACTTACGAGGGTACTGATATTATGTAGGTACATAATGTCATTACTCTCGTGAGTCAGTCATAGAGTATGATATAATTTTAGTTTTAAAATAGCAATTAATGATCATTGAGCTAATTTTTGACATAAAATCTTCAATTTATATCCATAGTGTGAACACTTTACACTATACTAGAAATGGCAGTTCAATAGGTAAAGACCTGAATATGAAATGACCATTGTACGTTGAAATGACCAGTAGCGCGGTGGCAGCGCTGCAGCCATTGCCGTCGTGGGGCACTTTGCAGCTAATTTGAAGGCGATGCCAAAACCGCAGTAAACTACCCCGCGCCCATGGTGCTTCTTGCACGTTCTTCTCCATAGAGATCTATGCGTGGAATTTAACTTTACTTTTTTTACTAACTGACATTTTGACAATATAAAGATGCTTATAAATAGTCTATTTTAAAGAAAAGTTTCTTATTTCTGACTTTTACTGAGGGACCGTTCAAGTATTACGTAAGCAGATTTTTCGCAAATATTAATCCCTCGTCAGCAAAAGTAAGCAAAGATCTAAACCTCCCCCCACATGCTTACGTAAACATTGCTTAGTGATATGTGTCTGTCTACACATTTTCATGTGATTTTGGAACATCGAGATTGTTCTCTTAAAAAAAAATACTGCTACGGAATCAAGATCCAGACCCCCAACTCCCAATATGTCATCAAAAATAAGCAAAGCAAAGATCCCCACATCCCCTGTAGTGCTTACGTAATACTTGAATGGCCCCTGACTAAAACCGACAAGTGTTCCTTCAGTGACCATTTACGAGGTATAGGGTAACTTTTTTGAATAAATCCCTTGGCCCTGGCTGCTAGATCCCTCCAATGTTGAATGAAGTTTCATTTTAACGGGAACTATTGTTACTGTGTTTCATAATGTTGATATCATCAAGTGCACTGACGCCCTTAATTACTCTGATTCGACTAATTAAGAGTGACGCTGGCTTCATTATGACTCTCGTAACATAAGTTAGGAACACATTATAGAGTAAATTGTTTAACTTATTAACCTAGATACGTTATACTCTATTTTATGCAATATTAAAAGTTTCAGTTAATTAATGTAATAAACATAATAATTACACCTATGTTTGCAGGTATTGTTGGTAATATAAGTGGGTAGGTAAATAACTTTTTTTTATGAAGGCCAAAGTTCACAGTACTCGTGGAGACAATTGGCGGTAGCGTCCTCTCATGCCAAGCCCTGGTTCAAGCTACCGTGCGCTGCGAAAAAGATAGGAAGGAATTTCTGAAAAGAATTCCCGTAGTCTTACAATGCAAAGGGCAACTGAAGAACACGGGTGTAGTTTTAGTCAGTAAACTACCCAGAGATTTCCACCCTTAAAAAATAAGTTCGCCGTACACGGGCCAAATGTGCACATGGCCAGCCTGTTGTTAGTTGTATGTTTATGAGTCGCCTAATGCCGTATACAGAAAGAAAGCTGGCAGCCTGTGCCGATCTAACAGCGCCTATCGGAACCAGCCGGCGCGGATAATCTGCGCAGGTAATAAGCGCCGAGTTTCTATACAAATGTTCAGCGCTGGTAGATCGGCGCAGGCTGTCAGCTTTCTTTCTGTATACGGCCTTATACTTATAGCACAAGCTCTGCTTAGTTTGGAACTAGATGGAGTTGTGTGAAAGTTGAGAAATATTATATTATGTGATAGCCACAAACGCCGCAACGAGAAGCTTAAAGCAACCACAAGGATTTTTTTTTAACGTAGCAAAAATCATCCAATGACATCTTTCGCCCTTGGGCGGAGCGGGGAATAGTTCAGACTCTTACTGACTAAAAACCTACCCCGTTCCTCCTTTGCCTTGGTTCCAGGGCCCTGGTATGAATTTTCATACCTTCCCAGAGCTTCAGACTAGGCTTTGACCCTACTGGGCCCCTACAGTTTGCTGACGACTCCTTGAGGCGCGCGGAAACAGTGCGCGCCGTAAACGACTTGGGCTCGGTCCGGTCCACGTCCGGTCTGTTACCTGGATGGACAGCGAGCTACCCATTGCCTGCCGTCCGCAAGTCCGTGCCTACGGTGGCCCAAGGGTACCTAAAGCGTACGACTCTTGTGGTCGATGGCTGCTACTCTTTTTTAGCCCATGCGCGCAGTATCATAATAATTATTATAGTTCGAGTATCATAGTCGTTCGAGTAGTTCTCTTAATTATTTTTTTTATACACTTCTATTTTTTAATTATGGCAAATACTTAAAGGGCTTATTAGAAAAGGTCTTGTTATTATTTAAGTAAAGTCTCAATGCATAATATTCATAAACAGCAAAGTTATGAGTGTTTCTCATTTGTTCTGTGTCTGGGTGTCATTTATCTATAATATGTATGGATTTAGAATTAGAAATATATAAGTATGTTTATCAGCTGTCTGGTACTCATAACACAAGCTCTGTTTAGCTTGGGACTAGGCGGTGTTGTGTGATCATGTGTGATAGTTGTGGAACAAAACATATTTATATTATAGGAAAATGTTTATATATTATAAATTATTATTGCAGTGGAAACATTATAAGGATGATTTTGTGCTATAAATGTTAATGACGTATCCATTTCTATAGCACCTTAAAAAAATGTCATTAATTTTTGAACTAAGCTTCGCTTCTTGATTTGACTCTGTCTAGAGTAAACGCAGGTACCAAGTAATCTGGAATAACCTCGATAAAGTCAGACAGTGCTTGAATTGGATATCAATGGACGAATTCCTGGAAAGTTGCCCGTACGGCAGGTTGCCGTTCAGAATCAAATAGCTTCATTTACATGTATGACTGGCAATATTGAGAAACTGTAACTCCTTCTGAGATACTATTATCGGGACCTCTCACGTAGAAGGTCTTAAGGCAAAAAGTACATATTTCAGGAGAAGCGTTTTTGTAATTGTTTAATAAAACTTATTTTGTGAAAATCCTTTTAACCGATGCGATGTATTTGTATTATGTAATCAATAATCAGTTTATGATCACAACAATAATATTTCATCATTTTTAGGATTCCGCACCTCTAAACAAAAAAAAAAAACGGAACACTTTGTTGTCCGTCTGTCTGTTTGTCAAGACCCCTTAACGCCCCTGAACGCGTAGAGATATTGAGTTGAAATTTAATTTAAATATTTATTTTATTTTGTTTTTAGTATTTCTTGTTTAAGCGGCAACATAAAAATACATAATTACAAAAAATAATAAAAATTATAGAAATGCATAATTTGTGAAAATTTTAACTGTCTAGCTATCGCAATTCTTGAGATAGAGCCTAGTGACAGACGGACAGACAACGAAGTCTTAGTAATAGGGTCCCGTTTTTACCTTTTGGGTACGGAACCTTAAAAACGATTTAGAGGGGAATAAAGATTGTATGGGAAAATATTATGTATTGCTTGGATTAATTTTGTAACTTGGCATAAAAGAAAAATAAAATCTATATTTTTTTTTTTAGTTTTTAAAACTACCCTCGAAGGTTCAACATTCAAAAACATTCTCGCAAACGAAGTCGCTGAGCATGTTTTTGCGCTATACCCAGAGAAATTTTAGTCGGAAGTCGGTGGTTCTCTGTTTATTGTTTGTTTCCTATTTAACACTGGCTTCCGTAATTAAAGTTATTTTGATCAATTGTATTTTTTTTTTTGTGAAGAAGATATTTTTTTTTTGTTTTTGTAAATAGTTTGTTTTTACTTTTACTGTATGTTTCGAAAGTACTCCAAGGCAAGTCGTTCGGCCGCGGGAAAACAACCACTAAAAGGTCACGGTGAATATTATAAAGTGCTAATAAAGTATTATAAATATTTCATGACAAGCAAACATTAAAAAAATCGTCATATTTTTATGATTCGCAACACAATACAGAATAAGTCCTTCTAAATCGGAGCAGAGATGTAGCGCGGATTAAGTTCCACAAAGCCTAGACAAAGCGACACTTAGAACACTTTACTCCCCTATTTAGCGTACTTTAGTATATTCCTAACTATGAACGACGAACATTACTGGCCCGTTAGTCTAGTGGTTAGTGGCCCTGACTGTTGGCACACACTGTTGACCCTAACAAATGTTTGTGTGATGAGCACAATCATTTGTTCTGTGTCTGGGTGTGATTTTAGAAATATACACCGTTGAATTTTAGTCGTTTTAAACCCGCGGAGGGTCGATTCGGTACATGAAACCCTATCAATTTGTAAAGATAAAAATGAAAAATAAAGTACCTTTTTTCAAACTCGAATTAATTCACGCGTGTTCGAAATTGATTTCTTTAAGTAAACGTCAGCTGATCGAGGCCAATGTACTGTAGGTAGTTAGTTCGCAACGACCGACAACTCCCTACAAGGTCATTGACTCGTTTACTTAAAGAAATTAATTTCGTACATGCGTATATTAATTCGAATTTAAGAAAAAAACTACTTTATTTTTTTAATTTTATCTTTACGTATTGATAGTGTTTCATGTACCGAATCGACCGTCCACGGGATTAAAACGACCAAAATTTTACGGTGTATAGGTATGTTTATCAGCTGTCTAGCACTCATAGTAGAAGCTCTGCTTAGTTTGGGACTATATGGCAATGTATGACAATTATAGAATACATAATATAATTCATATTTTATACCTAATACATATTAAAATATATATATATATTAATAACAACAATAAATTCATTGTACCAGTAGTCGTGTCAGGTAATAGCTTAATAGCCAAGAGCCTCAACCAACACCCTAATCAAGGGCTTGATTCAGAAAGCGGTACTCTTGGACACGGCTCGCATCGTTAGGAGGTTCCTTTCTCCGGAGCCCTAACCGCCGATAGCTTGGACCCTGTTCCCGATACCGGTTAGACACTATTTATTTATTTACACTTTATTGTACAACAAGATTCTTATATTTTTAAAAGTATTTTTTTTTATATTTTCTTTTTTAAGAAATATTTAAAAATAAAATGAATATGTTTGTAAGTGAAATAAAGGAAAATAATAATTATTTAATTTACACATATCCTCGGTGCACAGCACTGATACATTAACCAGGAATATTTTATCTTCCTCACTGGTTGATGCTGAGGTACCGTGTTTGTCCGATGCGTTGAATACTTGGAAAATGGCTTGTCCCAACACGGATTTGCCCGACAACCCGTCCCCGCAAAGATGGTGAGACGTGCCGCTCTGCTGTAACAAACGTAATAATCTAATTAACATGTCTTCAAGTACTGCTGAACGTGCGCGTCTGCTGGCTGTGGGAGAATGGGAGTCGGGTTTATGGCTTCAGGCACTCCCGTCATTCACCATAAGCACTATGATGGATGACGCTTCGTTTCGGCTAGCAACTTGCATACGTTTAGGCGCACCCTGTGTTGCTTCACATCGGTGCCACTGCGGCGAAGCTGTCGACAGTCTCGGACACCATGGCCTGTTCTGCTGCAGGAGCGCAGGCCGCATAGCACGCCATGCTAGCATCAACGATATTATTCGTCGAGCTCTTGTCACCGCCGGTGTACCTGCCGTATTGGAACCTAATGGCTTGGTACGTGACGATAAAAAGAGACCAGATGGTATGACGTTGGTGCCGTGGAAGGTGGGTAGGCCTCTGGTGTGGGACGCAACCTGTGTCGACACCTTTGCGCCATCACATATTGTAAGTTCGGCAGGCTGTGCCGGCGCTGCCGTTGCGGCTGCTGAGACCCTTAAACGGCGCAAATTCTGTAAATACCTAATTGGTAATTACAGTTTTGAGCCGTTTGGGTTGAAAATCTTGGGTCATGGGGTCCAAGTGCGCGTCTTCTTTTTAAGGAAATTTCACGCCGTCTGATCGACACTTTGCATGACCAGACCGGCTCGTTCTTCACCCAAAGAATTGGCATTGCCATTCAACGTGGCAATGCAGTCAGTCTTCTGGGTACATTTCCGGATGACAGCGATGTGGAGGAGTACTTAGACGCCTGAGTGTACTGTGTTTTTTGTAGTACATTTATGTAGGTAGATTTTAGTAAGGTTTTGTACATGTGTAGATATAATTCAAATAGTTATTTATATATTTTATTTCAATAAAATTTACATATATATATTTGAAAAAAAAAAAACAGGATAAACCTGTCTGGATGTATTATATTATTATGTATTTAGAAATGTATAAGTAGGTTTATCAATTGTCTAGTAAACTTAGCAAAAATTCTGCTTATTATTATTATTCCATTTATTTTCTAGAAACAGATAGACATAATTATTATTTAAATATTTCTTAAAAAAAAGCATATTAAAAATATAATTTTCCAACGACATCGGTAACATGATCCAAGCTACCGCTATTCAGGGCTCTCTCCTGTTGCCCAACGAGAGCCTCCTTAGGGGTTGGTTGAGGCTTTTGGCTATTAAACCATTGACCGTTATTAATATATTTTAGCAAGTAGGTTCATATTTATCTTAGCTAACTTGATACAGCATTCTGTCTTCGTAGGTTTCTAATCTCGTAATAATTACGATTTTATATTGAATCGGCATTCTGTTCACCTAAAAGATAATAAGTATTTACCTAGCGATTTACCTAAAGAAGGAAATGTGGGTCTAAAGGTGACATTCGAACCTCGGCTGCAGGTTGCGGATGCAGGCTGCGGATGCAGGCTGCGAATGCAGGTAGCACAGGCATGACATGCAACCGTTACCTGCATCCAAAGCTGGGAGTGATTCCGAGGCTGATTAAACGTGCTATCAGTTGCAAATCTATAATTTAATCCAATATGAGCGCTATCGGCTCCCAGTAGCGAATATGTCGGAACTTTTCTAAACAGGTTGGATTGACGTAACTACGTGCGTATTGACTTGCGACCGCATCACTACTGGTCTGCGATCGGCTGCTACTCCATGTCGCGGCCGCATTGGCAGCCGAAGCTCTGCAGCACGTGTGGCCGCAGCCGGGTTCGGAATGGTTTTCATCAAAATGCATAGTACTTAGAAAACTAGTTGTGCAGCTACTGCTGGTTTCGTGCTGCCACCACATGAGCTGCCTGCAGCTTAGGTTCGAATGGCACGTTAACCAAACCAATTTTTATAATTAATTGTTTTTTTCATACCTGGACTTTTTCAACCTTGTAGAGCAGTGTGGATGTTATGGATAAAAGTTTGTGTTACCATTGTGCAGATTGCCCATAGATTACTAAGGGGCTTACCGCGGATCCAGGTCAATGTATGAAGCGAGAGGGTTTCAGAAGCCGTCATCTTCTGCTGAACAGTAGAGAAGATGGCGAAAGTATAAGGAAGAGGCAAGTCCTACGCCCCAGCTGCTGAATAAATTGCTCTGAGTATCAGTAGTTGTCGCATGATTACTGTGTAGTAGCCGTACTACACACTACCATATGTTACTACCCATAGCTCGGAGTAGTATACTCCGAGCTTTGGGTAGCTCATACTACCTATAGCATAGCTCCGAGTCGACGAACTCGCGTGTTAGGGATCAGGCCCCGCGGCGCGTTGAGTTTCTCGCTAGCGGACTGATGGCTGTGCTCATCCTAAAAAAAAAAAAAAAATTAAAGTGTGCAACGTTATGATATTATTTCGATATCGAGATCACTTTCCTTTGAGCCGTATGAATAGAGAGTGAGCTGTACTTAACAGAATAGTTTATATTATTTAACCTTGCATACCAACGAAGTCATCTAGTAATGGTTTTGTTTGCGAAAATGTAGAAAATACTAACATTTTATTGAAAATATTATATATATCAGTAATTTGACGTTTCACACATACAACTTCTTGAACATAATTATACATGGTAAAATAAAATTCGCTTCGTCTTATTTAAGAAGGACAGATGACAGGAAAACTATTTCATATAAAATGTGTGAAAATCTGTATCTACAGGAGTTTATCTGCAAGTACAGCGTACATAGAAATTAAACGTTTTATTTCAACACCAGTCTTTAGAGTTTTTGTCTTAGTTATAATTTACTTACTCATAATCTGTGGTCATAAGATTGACTGTCGGACGGTTTCTGTCTGCGAAGAAATTCTTTTATTTTGTTCTTTAATTTAAAAATATATTTATATTCATTTTACTGTTAATTCTCGCTAAATACTATCCAGCGTTTGACGGTATATTAATAGTTCGTACGTGTTATTGGCAAAATTGTGGTGTCTCTTCCACAAAGGCCATTAATGAAGAGTTGAAGTTGAAGCTGTATCTACAGGAGTTTATCTGCAAGTACAGCGTACATAGAAATTAAACGTTTTATTTCAACACCAGTCTTTAGAGTTTTTGTCTTAGTTATAATTTACTTACTCATAATCTGTGGTCATAAGATTGACTGTCGGACGGTTTCTGTCTGCGAAGAAATTCTTTTATTTTGTTCTTTAATTTAAAAATATATTTATATTCATTTTACTGTTAATTCTCGCTAAATACTATCCAGCGTTTGACGGTATATTAATAGTTCGTACGTGTTATTGGCAAAATTGTGGTGTCTCTTCCACAAAGGCCATTAATGAAGAGTTGAAGTTGAAGCTGTATCTACAGGAGTTTATCTGCAAGTACAGCGTACATAGAAATTAAACGTTTTATTTCAACACCCAATACTAGCTGAAAAATTTCAACAGGCATGCCCATTAGGGTGGGTCGAAAAATTTTTTTTTCTCAAATCCATTTGTAATAGTGAAAATATGTTGTCTTATAAGGTCAATTAAATACCTGTAAAATATTATTCATTTATTTTTAGTGTAATAGCCCGCGCATCGATCCCCAAGTTTAATAAAAACGTTAAAATAGTGGTGTTAAACAACGACGTCTTAAACCACTTATAAAATAATATTTTGTAAACTGAACGCATATTATTGTGTTGCTATTAAGTGACAGAGAGTTATTAAGTCCGTTATTGTTTATAAAAGTTTTGTTTTTATAACTTTGAGAGGGTAGTCGAAAGTGGCTGCGGGCGTATCGCGTTCATTTGTTTCAGTTTGCTTTTAGTGCGACAATAAATTATAAATAAAAAAAACTTTTTTAAAAACAAGCTTTCAAATGGGCTAAAAAGAAGGAAATAAACTTTTCCTTTATAACTTTTACTATCAATTTATAACGGCATTACACAATTAATATGATACAAAAGCTTGTCGCGAGATTTTTAAAATATTGAAACCAATAGATGAAGTTATTTAACTTATTTAATTAATAAAGTTATTTTACTGTGTATTTACACAATTAAATCTCGCGACAAGCTTTTATATCATATAAATTGTGTAATGCCGTTATAAATTGATAGTAAAAGTTATAAAGGAAAAGTTTATTTCCTTCTTTTTAGCCCATTTGAAAGCTTGTTTTTAAAAAAGTTTTTTTTATTTATAATTTATTTTTTACTTTTTAGTTATACCTTATTTAAATCAAATTTGTATTCTCAGCAAATCCTTTCATTTGTTACCTTATAGGAAAGCATAAGAAACTTAGTCTGCTATCTTTAGAAATCTGCCAGGTTTCTTTTTATTTAATTTTTTATGTTAGGTAAAACCATCCAATGACATCCCCTGTCCTTGGGCTTGGTTTGGTCTGTTACCGGACGGACGGACAGCGACCTACCCATTGCCCGCAGTCTGCAAGCCCTCGCCTACGGTGGCAGGAACTCGGGACCGGAATTACGGCGGCGGCTGCGGCATGAGCGCCGTTGCCTGATGCGGTCGGCCTCCTCCTTTGCTAGCATTACTGCTTCGCAGAAGGAGGCGACCGCCTGAGAAGTCTACCAGGTTGGATTTATGAAACAAAAATGATGATGGTAGATCGTAAGACTAACAATCAACCTAACTCACATGAAATAGCCAATTGCGAAGTTGTCCAGAGTTTATCTACCTGGGATCTATAATCACAAATACTGGGAAATGCGGAGAAGATTCAAGCACCGTAAAAAGATTGACGCTCTTGAAATGAGTCTACTGAGGATAAAACAGACTGCTCAACGCACTATCGTTTCCATTCTTAAGAGCTTTGCATCAAAACAAAAACTTTCGTCGATTGTGCAACAGCGAATTTTTAAGATGTTTGGATATATCATACGCAATGAAAGCTCTTTGGAACGTTTAGTGGTACAGGGAAGAATAGAGGGCCTACGTCTCGTGGCCAATCGCCTACCAGATGTACAGAACTCACTAAATCATCTTCGAAGTGTTCCCTCACTGAATGGACACGAACTGCCATGAATAGAGAGAGATGGAGAAATGTCGCAAAAACCGCAACCAACCTGCCAGACGATCCATGACCACTACCACACCACCAAGAGTATGACTGAGAAAGAGGAAAACATTGAATTTAGAGTAATGTCACTTTATTTTTCAAGTTACTCTCTGCAAGCCCTTTCAATTGGTACCTATTTTGAAGGAGTGTATTGAAACTAACCAGCTATTTACTTATGTAAATTTGCGCGAGTCCAAGTCGCCTATTACCGGTTAGAACTTATTTTATTCGATCCGGAACTCGATGGGATTGTGTCGTTTTATTGCGGAACTCCTACGGCCACCTTCCAGCTTCATCATCAGATCCCGACTGCCTATATGGCAGTCTAAATCAAAGTACAAATCAAAGTACTCGTCATTACAAATCTAACGAAACCAAAGACGAGAGGGTTGTGTCGTTTCATTGCGGAGTTCTTTTAGCCACCTTCCAGCTCCATCATCAGACCCTGGTTACCATATAGGATCCAAGTACTCATCAATACAAATCAAATGAGCCCGAACTCGATGGGATTGTATCGATTTCTTACGATGTTCCTATGGTAACCTTCCAGGTCCATTATTAGAACCTGGTTACCATATAGGATCCAAGCACTCGTCAATACAAATCAAACGAACCCAAATTCGATGGGGTTGTGTCGTTTAACTGCGGAGATCCTATGACCACGTTCCAGCTCCATCATCAGACCCTGGCTACCATACATGATCAAAGTACTCGTCAATACTAATCAAACGAGCTCAAACTCGGTGGGGTCGTATCGTCTAACTGCGGAGTTCCTATGACCACCTGCCGGCTCCATCATCAGACCCTGGCTACCATATAGGATGAAAGTACTCGTTAATACAAACTAAACGAGCCCAAATTCGATGGGGTTGTATCGTTGAAATGCGGAATTCCTATGACCACCTTCCGACTCCATCATCAGACTCTGGCTACCATACATGATCAAAGTACTCGTCAATACTAATCAAACGAGCTCAAACTCGGTGGGGTCGTATCGTTTAACTGCGGGGTTCCTGTGACTACCTTCCGGCTCCATCATCAGACCCTGGCGACCATATAGGATGAAAGTACTCGTCAATACAAACTAAACGAGCCCAAATTCGATGGGGTTGTATCGTTGAAATGCGGAATTCCTATGACCACCTTCCGACTCCATCATCAGACTCTGGCTACCATACATGATCAAAGTACTCGTCAATACTAATCAAACGAGCTCAAACTCGGTGGGGTCGTATCGTTTAAGTGCGGAGTTCCTGTGACCACCTTCCAGCTCCATCATCAGACCTTGGTTACCATATAAGATGTAAGTACTCGTCAATACGAATCAAACGAGCCCAAATTCGATGGGGTTGTACCGTTTAACTGCGGAGTTCCTGTGATCACCTTCCAGCTCCATCATCAGACCCTGGCTATCATACAGTATCAAAGTACTCGTCAATACTAATCAAGCGAGCCCAAACTCGATGGGGTTGTATTGTTTTATTGCTGAGTTCCTATGGTTACCTTTCAGCTCCATCATCAGATCAGCTCCATGTCATCATAATGTTGCATTGTCACCCGATTTACATATGCATGTAAAATTTCAGCTCAATCGGATGAAGATATCTGCTTCAAAATTGAGTTGCAAGATTTGAGCCGAACATACATAGTTACATACAGTGCAAGCTAATAGAAAGCTTGTAAAAAGGTAATACGAGCTTCTAAGATAAAAAAATCCAGTTTGAACATTGACAAAAATGAAGAGAAGTGTAATACTGAACAGCAGGAATTAATGTTATCTTCAAGTGAGTCTGAACGCAGTACTTCTCCGCTTGATAAACCAAACTTGCCTTCCACGTCACAATTAAAGAAAAAAAAAAATATTAGTGAAAAGTTTACCTACATTGTTAAGAACCTGCGATCGTTATGGTATTTCTGACAGAGCAGCCGCTGCGATTGCTTCTTCGGTATTGCAAGATATATCTTCGGATATTGAAGTGGTTGATAAATCCAAAATTCGACGGGAAAGGAAGAAAGAACGTCATGAAATATATAAACAACAAACGCATCTTCACTTACCTACTTTATACTTTGATGGCCGAAAAGATAAGACGCTAAATATTGTACAGAAAAGAGAAAAAAGGTACAGACAAACAGTGATTGAGGAACATATATCTATTGTTAAAGAGCCAGATTCGGTGTTTATCGGTTACGCTACTCCAGTTCAAGGGACTGCCAAAAGTATTGAAGCATCGATTTATGCATTTCTTTTAACAAAAAAAAAAAAAATTTGATGAATTGATGGCTCTTGGTTGCGATGGTACGATCACTAACACAGGAAAATTCAACGGCGTGATTAGACTTTTCGAGAAAAGACTTCAACGCCCCTTACAGTGGATTATTTGCATGCTACATTTAAACGAATTGCCTTTGAGACACCTATTTAACAAATTAGATGGTGTTACCACTGGCCCATCCACACATGTTGGTCCTATTGGCAAGTCATTAGAAAATTGCGAAAAATTGGCAATAACAAACTATGAAAAAATACCAAGCGAACTTCCAGAGGTTAACTTTGAAGATCTAAGTACAGATCAAAAATACTTGTACGAAATAACAATGTCAGTAATTAGTGGAAAATGTTCTGATGGTTTGACTAACAGGTCCCCAGGTAAGATGTCCCATGCTCGTTGGTTAACGAAAGCAAATAGAATATTGCGACTATATATTTCTACATCAAATCCATCAAATAAATTAATGAATATTGTGTTAAAGTATACGCTCCAATTTGGTTTGAAATAAAAAGAAACTCAACGTGCAAGGATGGGCCTAAAAATTTTTGGAAATTAATTGAAAGTTCTCAATACCTGCCAGCAGAGTTCAAACTGATAATAGATCCCGTAATTCAGCGCAATGCGTATTTTGCTCATCCTGAAAATTTGCTATTGGCGATGTTATCTGATGAAAACAAAACAGTAAGAGAACTCGCTGCCAGGAGGATCCTTAAAGCACGAGATTCACCTCATACAGGAAAGCTCCCTCGTATGTTTGAGGTGCCGCAAATTAATTTTGATGCCGATAGTTATATTGACCTCATAGATTGGCAACAAAACTTTTTCGATCCGCCAGTTCTTCGACACATCGCTAATCAAGAAATAAACGACGTTATTGAGTCTCAGGGCGCCGATAAATTAATGTTTTTAAAGCTACCATGTCATACACAGGCAGTCGAACGTTCTGTGAAAGTAGTGACAGAAGCATCTATGTCTTTATGCGATAAAAAATCAAGAGAAGGTTTAATACTAGCCAAACTTGCATCCAGAAAACTAATGCCGCGATTTGAGAGTAAACGAGATTTTGTGGTCAAAACATTATAATTTAATTATTTTTTTACAGTTAATTAAGGTTTTCCGTTACTATTTTTTTTAACTTTTTTGATTGTTCATGCATTTTATGTATTATTTCTTTATTTTCTATGAGTATATAATTGTTCTTTAATAAAATATATATTTTTAACCAAACGTTGTTTTTTCAAAAATTCCCGAAACTTTGATTCCCATGCGCGGGCTAAAGATATGACTTAATTTAACTTTTTATAGCCAATTATTATTTGTTTAGTCTTAAGACAGCATAATATCACTATTAGAAAATGATCAAATAACTTTTATTGTTTCCCATACATCGGTGACCCACCCTAATGCCCATGCCTTTCTGAGCATTACAGCTGTGAGATTTGGACTCGTAAGTAAACAATTGTACATCTACAGGCACAAGTACAAATATAATAATATAAGAGGGACGTTCATTATCTGGTACATTGTACCAGATAATGAACTTTACAAGCTGTCACGAAAACTTTATAACTTAAGAGAATTTATATTACTAGAAATAAAACAGTAGTTCTATTGCAGGTATATAATCAAATTTCTATTGCTGTTCATTTTGATTACTAGAAAATGATGAACCATAGAAAAATTTACGACATTTAATGTTTTAAAAAATGTTTGAAAAAGTTATTATTTATGAAACAGGTTTTCTTAATGGTACTATAGAATTTTAAAATTATAGCTCACGATATAGAAATGAGATTTAAGGACCTCTTAAAACTGAAGTCAGCCTTACTGTTTACCAGGCATCGTTCGGTCCACGGCCCTCTATGAAGCATCGGTATGGGCGCCCTCGCTGAGAAAGACAACGAGGAACCACGCTGAACGCGTGCCAGAGGGTCATGGCCATACGGATGGCGAGTGGATACTGCACGGTTTCCTGCAAAACAGCGAGCCTCCTTACTGGCCTACCACCATGGGATCTGGAGGCAACAGTCCTTGCACGCATGCATGATATGCGCGTGGAGAAGCAAAATCGGGGCGAAAGTCCACTGCCAAGACAAGTCAAGGTATGGCAAAAAGAGTTCCAGCGGGATCTCATGGTGAAATGGCTACAGCGACTGTCGTAACCCAGTGCTGGGGACGCCTTAGTTATGGCGGTAAGGCCCCTCCTTGAGGCAAGGCTGGAAATACCTCACGGCGCCCTAACCTTCCGCATGACGCAGGTTATTACCGGACATGGCAAGTTCGGGAGGTTCCTGTCCCAGATTCGTGTGGAACCGACGCCCGGGTGTCACCACTGTGTGGACCGCCCGGAGGACACGGTAGAGCACACGGTCGAAGTGTGCCCCGCTTGGGCAGAGCATCGCCGTGTTCTCGTGAGGGCGATCTCTCGCGCTGGGCCCTGATACGGGCATGGTCCGAAACATGGAGGGATGGCAGGCGGTCGCCTTGCGAAGCAGTAATGCTAGCAAAGGAGAAGGCTGCACGCGAGAGGCAACAGCCCTCACGATCCAACCGCCGCGGGTATTCCGATTCCAATCCTGATTTCCAGCCAACGTAGGCGCAGGCTTGCGGACGGCGAGCTATAGGTAGCTCGCTGTCCGACCGTCGAGTAATCATCCGAACCAAGCCCAGGTCGTCAACAGCGCGCAGTGTTCACGCACGCCTCAAGGAGTTGTCAGCAAACCGTAGAGGCCCAGCCTGCTAGCTTCATGCAAAAAATTAACACTGGCAGACTTAATGCCTTAGGGTGTTTTATTATCGTGCGAATTTCACCTCGCATGCGAGTTTGCTCATTCATTAAGAGCACGTGTGTGTGTACTATGCATCAAGAAGTAGTTAATTTACGGGCTGCATGACTTGCATGTACCCTGGCAGTTGGGACAGACACGCTTACTCAAATAACTTGCAAATATTTAGGACCATTCTTAGAACAGGGAGACCATGTGACATAAAAACACTAAGGGCATCACACTGACACGGAAACTATAAAGTAAATGGCGGGGCTAGAGTGAGCAAGCAAAGCAAGCAAATGAATCAAGCCCCTATCAACTCTTTCATGTTAGGTTCCGATAATCCCTGCAGGTAGAAATAGGAGTCTCTTTTTTTCGTTCGGTTTATCGATATCAGTTAGTTACTTAGCTGTTGGATTATATGGCTGAATGATATAAGGAAGGTTAGTTAAATAGCGCAGTTTAGTGAAAAGGCTAAGCTGACTATTACCTGAATGACATATAAAGATTTAATTGAGATATATAGGCAAGCAGCTTTAACCCTGCTCTCCTGAGGCACTTTTCCTAAGAGACTGTATAATTCTCAAGTATAAAAAATAGCATACGTGACACTGTGCTCCCATTATGGAAACAGGCTTGGCAGAATTAAATTATGCAATTCCGACGCGCATTCCCCGAAATGATGACATTAGCCGTCTTTCTGAAATGATGATAATAATGATGACATTATCATCATCATTTTAGCCAAAAGACGTCTACTGTGTTAGTAGTCGATACTAAAATCAACAGGCTAGCAACTCAAAATAGATGCTCAAGATTTTGGAGCATCGACTCGACCAAAGATCATCTTGGATCGTTTTTCAAATCATTAGAGTGAATCATGTTATACCAAACTGACAGAAAGTGTTTATGAAAGCTTGAAGTTTTGAACAATATATGAAGTATTTGTGGCAACAGTGCATGAACAGATTGATATATTTCTAGGGCGCTATTGCATGAGCAGGCTTCAATCTATGTTTGTTAGCATGCCAGGGTTTAAACACGCTACTGTGTTCCGGTGCCCTACATTTATCAAGTTTTTTGTCCTTTGTTCAGGTGAGCGGAAAAACGTACCATACAAGAAAAGATTTAAAAAAGAATTTATTGCAATATCGGAGTCTCGTAGTCTAGACAAGTTGCCTCTGAGTGCAGTGTAATAACTCTTCGGAGTTCGATAGTCACGAGTATACAAAGGAGAGCTATTTTCAAATAAAAATCCGATAATTTGCGCAAAAACTCACGCAATTTTAATTATGAATCCGAGAATTCAATTCTAGATTATCATATTTTACCGTTATTGTTATTTAGCTGGAATGCAAGGCAAAGAAGGAAAATAGTAAATGTGGTTTTAGTCGATTTCTTACATGCGTAAATGAATTCAAGTTTTAAAAAAAGTACTTTATTTTTTAATTTTATTATTAGAAACTTCCCTGTCTAGGGCAATCTCTGGCCAATTTTGCCCCGCAAACATGATCAGATCGTCACACCACCTTCGTCGTGAAGTTTGGAAGGAGAAAGGGGAGGCCTTTGCCCAGCAGTGGGACACACAATATGCTATCAAAAAAAAAAATATTACATATCGATAGTGTTTCATTTACCGAATCGACCCTCCACGGGATTAAAACGATCAAAATTTAACGGTGTATATTTTCCGATGTAGCGTGTTGATTTGTAATTTGAAATATTCCACAAAATACTATACTAGTTTGACAATTGTCCTCGTATAATTAACAAATAAAATAGAATAGAACAATAATAATGTTAAATGTTCCCCCATCGCTGTATCTCTACGTTGACGTCGTGATGGGGCTTGCGTGCTCCACTAAACCCTAGGTTGTAACTCGTCTAGGGTGAGGGGCCAGACTAAGAGAGATACAATCCGCAGGGCAGTTTTGTGGCGAACTGTTGGGCATTAGCGACCCCACAGACCCGATCTCCCGGGAGAATTTTCGTTCTTCATCTCCGGCTTGCCTTTATTGGCCGGCCGTAGTGAACACTGACGAGGAACAGAGCTCCCACCTCTCTCTTGCCTTTATTGGCTGGTTTGAGTGGAGATTCGCAAGAGCAATCGTGCTCGGGAGAAGGATGCATAATCCAGTAAGGTGCTGGTAGGGATCTTGACCGCACTTCCGGGATTGTCCTGATAGCCGTGGTATACCTCTCCACTCCTCAAGCACCTCGGGATATGTTGCCCTCTTGTTGCTACGTCACTTCGTGCTAGCAGCCGTTTTTGTGGGCCCATTTATTGAGTGTGCAAGTCACCCCCTGCCTGTTTACCGATGGATATTAATAACATTGTTTAGGCAGGGGCCATAGTTTTCACATAGTTCTTGGTAACCAGTCCACTTAAGACTCCAAAAACCATAGCCCTATTGTCTTTATTTCCCATATGTCACAATAGTTTTCACCAACCGGGGGTTGTCCTTGGATGCACTAGCATTGCGCGTACAGGGACAATCGTCGGTTGGCATCACGTTCCATTAAAAGTACCTAAAGGGCCTCTGCGAGTTGGTTTCGGCTCCTCGTACGCCTTCCAAAGGTCCAGGACCTCAGGGTCCTGAGATAAATAAAATCAAAAAAAAAAATGTTAATTCAAAATGTTTATTCTTTGGGAGAATGTTCTTGAAACTAAGCTAAAATAAATGAACAAGGTTTTCGTTATTACATTGACGGGTAAAGAATAACTAAGGCATTACTACACTCCAATTGCCTGCTGCAGTCTTCCCGTCCGATTCTAATTTAAGTATCTTCAAGGCTAAGGTGAATAGGCTCTTAATATGATTGCATTACTACTTACCTTCAGGTGGGATCTCAATCAAGTATATTAAATAAGTTGAACTGAAATGGCCGTCGTTGCTATGGTTGCGCGCAGCCCCCCGCTGTGTCGCACTTCGATTGATACTCGAAAATCTATTACTGCGTGTTGAAGTCGATTGCCATTTTAGTTCAATTTATATGCCCCGTACAATACTAGTTCATAATATTAAAAAAAAAATCTTGACAATTGGCATGAGTAACTATCTGAATGATTAAAAAAATAAATATTATTCGTTCTTTTAATCTCCATATAGGGTTTTGAAATAATATTCTTATGCAATGTCTTAAAATTAACCTCTGCTCCTTCTAAAAGGTGGACTGATGATCATTGTGGAGTCACATGGGGGAGGTCTATGTCCTACAGTGGTTGTATTTCGGATGAATTGATGATGTTGATGATTAAGTGACGTCATTACGAATGATAGTTAGCCATAATTATAAAATTCAGTATAATATTGATCACTATAAAAAATAAAGTACTTTTTTAAAGAAATTAATTTCGTACATGCGTTTAATTCGAGTTTTAGAAAAAAAAAACTTACTTTTTAATTTTATCTTTAGAAGTCGATATCGATAGTGTTTCATGTACCGGATCGACCCTCTACGGGATTAAAACAATCAAAATTTAACGGTGTATAGTACTAATTTCAGCACTAGGTTTCGCCTGTGTCAAGGTCAAAAATTATTTCTCCTCTGCACTTAAATCCTATTCCAGAACATGATCTACTTGTGTCAAGTTTCATCTAAATCCGCTTAGCCGTTAAGACGAGAAGAGGTAACAAATAGACAAACAGAGCTACTTACGCAGACATGCTTACGTATTTATTAAGTTAGTATGGATTACATACATTCTAGATATCACCGTGTCATATTGAAGTCGCAATAATAATAATAATAAATGCAATGCGGTACATATTATTTTTAGTTACATACTGAAGCAAAAGTCCTGACAGTAACTTCTGCTTTATAAAACGCATATATATATAACGTATATATATATATGTCTTTTTAGTTTATAATTTAGTACTATTCATTTGCTATTTTGTTTAATTGAAACAGGTAATACAAAAACTTCTTTATTGATGCAATAAATCCATTATACAATACATTGTTTGATATGAAATTAGACTGTATTCAACATTATTTGATAAGACTGTATTCATTAAAAGTAAAAATTTATTTTAAGTTTTTAATAAGTTGAAATTTATTTAAATTACTTCAATGTACGGAAATAAATGGTTGTAACTGTACAAATTATGTAATTGGAACTTTTACCCATTTGCATATCGTCAACGTCGAGCATGGTTAAGAAGCTTGCTGCTTCATCTAATGTAGTCCAACGCGATGTTTGTTGAAGAGGCAACGCTTAAAAAAAAGAGAGATAACGCCTAAAAACTCTGTTGGATTTCGGTAAGTCTGTAAATAATTCGAATATTACTCAAAACTTGTTCCAGGAATACTTTTTTTTTTACTCTTAAAAATGTTTGAGAAAAAAAGTCGGCAGTCAGAATCTCGATTACCTACAAAAATAATAATACATAAATAACTTCCCAGTCTACAAAGCTTTCACTAACTTAACCCGTGGTTAAGTATGCATTTCAAGCATTGTTTTGTTAGAATTCTAATTACGCCATTCTTATGCTAACAGACTTAATTCTGCAGTTCCTATTTAATCCTGGATTTAATTTTGTTGTAAATCACGTAGACCTTCTTTGAAAGAAAAAATATGTACGATTGAACTGCTGCAAGTGGCGGCCATAGATTACGACTTGGAATCTCCACGCAATTGAAGACGTGTCGATGTCGATACCCGATGTCTTTCTTGCCGTGATACTATTAAATTCTTAGTCCGAAACTACACAAACTTTTACGAAAATCCTCGACTATTTTCGCACATATTTGAAGGTATACACATGTTGCGTTTTAGATTGTAAATGGTTTTATTTATAAACTTTATGTACATAAAATGTTAAGTAAAAGAAAACAAAAACAGGCGTTTCTCAAAGAAGCCAATAAAACGCGATCTTACCAAACTCCCTCATCTCTTGCCAAATCACGTTACTGCCGCTGCTTCCACGTGGCATTCAACCCATGTTGTATTATTGAAAGTTTTCCTTTTGTGTACAACGGAACACGAAATATTTGCGCATTTGTGGAACAAAAAAAAATTGCTATATAGACAGTTTGAATAATACGTAGTTATGCATTCTTTTTTATTTAACTGTTGCTTAGTTTTTTATTTAACTGTAAATTATTCAGATTGCCGGTTACATACACACTAAAAATAAAAGACTAATAAAAACCTTTAACTAATTAAAACTTTAACGGTGAAGGAAAACATCGTAAAGAAAACGGCATATCCTCGAACCAAAAATTCGACGACATGTGACATCCACCAATCCGCACTGAGCCCATTCCCTCTCCTAGAGAGGAGACTTGAGTCCCACTAGTGGGAACACTATAAGGCTGATGTAATGCAAAAAAAATATAACTAACACAATAATAAAACATAGCGCTGAGAAATGCGTTCGCATCGCTATCGACTGACTACCTAATATACCCAAAAGACTGGCATTTAGACAGCTTTATATATAGATTTTTAAATTTGTTATTTTCTAGCTGTTGTAAGTAAGAATAATTCTATGTTTCTAGTGTAGAAGCCACTCAGTCCCTATACACTTTATTGTGACTGCTGGGGTTGATTCTGAGGTTAAGTGTAATTTAACTTACAAACACCTTATTACATTATTCTATTAATATAGGTAAATGATTAATGATTTTTATTTTGCAAATAGGTTTTAAAAAACACTTTTACACGTCAATATTTTTTTTTTCGTCAGTTTAAACTAGATGAGGCCAGTGTTTCCTAGCTGACTACCCTGAGAAGAAACACCGAAACTAACTCAGGGGTCACAGTCTCTTTTAAAGTCCATACAGTAAATTTGTAATGGTCAAATGACATGAGAACCATGCAGATTTGTCTGAGATGGTCTTTTGTGTTTGAGTGGACCTGTCTAGTCAGTGCAAGCATTTGTCAGTATTCGTGAAGCTCAACTCAGGACTACTACGGAGATCAACAACTTGACGAAAAATACCAAAGAGAGGACATTTGGATAGGCCACAGAAAATACTCAAATTGCCAGACACAGGGTGCATAATAGTATGCAACCATAATATTAGGCGCTGGTAATTTCCAAACTTAGTTTTGTGTTGTGTAATCGTAGAAAGGCCCCTTCTTTTTTAACCAACTTTGAAAAGAAGGAGGTTCTATGTTTGGTTGTAGGTTTTTTTTTATGTGTTCACCTATATCTCAGTCAATTGTGGACCGATTTCGAAAAATTTTATTTTGATTGAAAGATTATCCTTTTGAATTGGTCCCATAAAAATATCATTTTGATCTGATGATGAACTTCAAAGATATCGAACGAAACTCTTCAAAAAATCATAGCAGAATTGCCGTTTTTATATGTATTTTCATCGATATCTCGGTCAATTGTGGGCCGATTTTAAATAATTTTTACCGATTGGCCGATTTGATTGAAAAGTTATAGTCTCGAGTTGGTCTCATAGAAATATTATTTTGATCTAATGATGAACTTTAAAGATATAAGAATGGCGGAAGGTAGGTATCTACTTAAGTTTGGCTGAGGGATACTGCAACTAAAAAGTGTGAAATAAAAACTTTTTTCCAAAAATATTACAACCGACTTCAGCGTAAAAAAAAACACAAAATAGTGCAAAATAACTTTAATTTCGGAAGTCGGTGTTTATATAATAGTTTGGACGCTTCGTTGTTAAACACCGACTTCCGAAATTAAAGTTATGTTGCACTTTTTGTTTTTACGTTGAAGTCGGTTTTAATTTTTTTGGAAAAAGGTATTTTACTATAGACTAACAAATGAAGGACTATTATAGGATATTATATACCTACTCAAATAAGTTCTGAGAATTCATTGAAGCACGTAGAGTTGCCAAACCGTTTATGTAACCTGGCAGCCAGAATATAAACCCATTGTTCGTATCTGAAAGGTTTTCTGGGCTCATTCAGCTAAAAGAAAGTTAGTCTTTGTAGAAACGCCCCATACACAAATAATAATAAACTTTTATTCACAAAAAATACTTATATAAAAATGTAATATTGTTATATCGTTTAACACAGTGCAAGATCAACCGATCTAAATTGGCTGGGCAGCGTTCGGGGAGCTGCGCAGTATCTTCTCGTCCAATATACCGCAGTGTCTCAAGACGAAAGTCTAAGACCAGTGCGTGTTGCCAGTGATGACATATGGCTCCGAAACGTGGTCGCTTACAATGAGCCTCATCAAAAGACTTAAATTCACCCAATAGACAATGGAAAGGGCTATGCTCGGAGTTTCCTTGCGTGATCGAATCAGGAATGAGGATATCCGCAAGAGAACCAAGGTTACCGACATAGCACGAAGAATTGCCAAACTTAAGTGGCAATGGGCAGGGCACATTGCTCGCAGAACGGACGGCCGTTGGAGCCGGAAGTTTCTGGAATGGCGACCGCGTACCGGAAGACGTAGCGTTGGAAGGCCTCCTACAAGGTGGCCCGAAAACCTGATAAAGGTTGCGGGAATCCGGTGGATGCAAGACGTACAGGACCGTTCATTGTGGTGACACTTGGGGGAGGCCTATCTCCAACAGTGGAGGTCTTTCGGCCGAAATGATGATGATGATGAAGATCAACCACAAACTTATGCAATCGTATTTTGTTAACTCTAAGCAACTGTAGATGTGTATAAGTCGCTTAGTTGTTGTGATAAGGGCTTCAAGTTGCTTATCTCGTTGCAGGCCGTCTGTTTGGACACCTAATACTTAGCATCATCGGCTTGACATAGTAAGAGAAGACAGCATTCCACCACCACCACCAGCACCAGCAGACCACTACTGTACATGAAGTTTAAATAAATAAATAATAAATAAATAAACAACAAATGGGGCGGAGTGGTTTTATTACGCCGAATCGCAAAATGGATATAAACTGGTCTGAAGGTTAAGTGTGAGCAGATTTGCATTAAGCCAAGCCATAACTTTGGTAAGCCGATTCAGTAGTGGACTTCACAATGTCCCAAGGGCTAGTATATGCAAGAATTGCTGTATAATTCGCATACAAATATATTTGACTAATGGCAAAAACACACTCTCTCTGTGGACTATGGATTAATTTTACAGAGGTCAATTACATCCATAAAACGTCATAATTTTGTTTACAGGAATCAAAGGGCAGTAATCTGGTACTGGTAGATTGGTTAGTTTGCTCAGCCAGCATTCGATCAGATCAACCACGTCTACCATTATCTTATTAGAATTTAATAGTAGCTGAAATTGGTCAGAGTTTACAATTGCAGTTTTTACCTTAAAAATTGGGGTGGATATTATTGCTACTCTGCCGTCATGTCTTATGTAGAAATTTTTAAGCTCACCTCAATATCTACATGACGACATAAATTACTCATATAACCTTTTTTTTAACCTTTTATATAACCTTTACCATTGCGCAATTATGAATAATTCTTTGGTCGCACAGAGGGAAAAGGAAATCTTTTTTTAGCACCTCTCACCCGGTCGATGTAATATACATTAATCCATTTTCGTATTAGTTAGGTACAACATTTGGCAATGTAAATCTTGAACTACAAGATTTATATTTTTGTGGTGACATCACACAAAACGTTTATACCTAACACTAGAGTGGGCGCGCTATGAGCATTTTGCCGCCCTCAGTAAAAAATCGTTCATAATTAGTAAAACAATGGCCCGATAGGTTTGCGCTTTTTAGTAGCTTCCTCTACTTTCGTTCGCAATTCGTGACGGAAAGCTACACTTCCAGTGCCCTGGAAGTCGCTAGAGAAAGAGTTTATTATTATCAGCTATCGCTATGTGGCATTTCGCCCACTACGCGCCTGTAGGCGTGAATATACTAATTAACTAATTATGTCAATATGTTTTGTAAAGTTGAAACGTAGACTATATTTTATGGTGTATTTATTATAATAACTAAAAAAACATGTAGTTTCAGGATTTAAAAGTATTAAACGTAAAATTAAAGAATATTGCCTGTATGATTAGTTGAATAATTGATACTACGCCGAAAGTATGTGAAAGAGATTGCGATGTCCTCATCATAATCATCATCAGCCTTTTATTGTAATGGGACACAGGCCTCCTCTCTAAGAGAGGGAATGGTACGATGCCCGTCCGAAAAAGAGCGGCAAAATGCTTCTCACGCGCCTATTGACGTTTCGCGCCTACCCTAGGGTTAATCATTCATCTATTTACGGCCTTATAATTAATTGGCAATAGGTGTGTTAGTAGCAAATGTTATTTTTTTAAAACTCTCTTGTGGTAATTGTCCTTTTGTTTAAAAACCTCATCTGTGGGAAGATACTCAACAGTACGTACATTACTGACCCTGCCATTTCAATTGGATATTCCTATATGTTGCCAACTTAGATGTACAGTCAACCATTTCAAATAATGAATTAAAAGAGATTATATGAAATAGTCAAAAAATTAAACTTTGTGTTAAAATTGAATAAAGCAATACAAAGAATTAAACAGGTATCAAAGATTATAAAGTTCATTGTATAGATTATTTAATTGCATACTTTAAGAAACATGTACGAGTAGATAGGTATTTATTACAGAATATGCAGATGTGGAGGCACCCAGTCAGTTGGATAGACTTTTATTACAGGTTACGTATTAAGAATAATTCTTAAATTTAATAGGACAGCAAAATTACTTTCAATTTTTTTAATCATATAGAGCGACGTGGACACTTATAAAAATTAAAAAATCTTTTATAAAAAAAAAGGAAGTTGGTTTTCAATAACGAAGAGACCAAACTATTAAAGAAACACCAACTTCCGAAATTAAAGTTATTTCGCACTCGTGTGTTTTTGAAGTCGGTTTTTTTTTATAAAAAGTTTTTTATTTCATACTTTTTAGTTGTTGTACTTCTTAGTGGTTTCCCTCAGCTAAACTTAAATAGATACCTTCCGCCATTCGGTTCCATCATCTAATCACCATGATAATTCTAATAATACTACACACGGCTAGAATACTGTGATTTATTACTGAATTCCGGTACCTACCTTCCGGCTTCATCATCAGATTAGTTCTATGTATGTCCCCTTCTTTCTTCAGTGTCACATACTACATGTATAAACAAAGCAATTTTACTTGTTACGACAGTTCTGCTATGATTTTTTGAAGAGTTTCGATCTATACCTTCGAATTTCACCAAGGAATCAAAACGATATTTTATGGAACCTAATCGAAAGTGTAATCTTTCAATCAAAACAAAAATTTTCGAAATTGGTCCACAATTGACCGATATATAGGTGAACATACATAAAAAAAATACATACAGCCGAACATAGAACCTTCTCCTTTTCGAAGTCAGTTAAAAAGCTTGTGCTTGGTTTGAAGTGATCGTTTCCAATCTAGAAAACTAGAAAAATTAAACAGTCGGTCTTTAAAAAAAAAATGATTTTTACAATATTTTCAGGTCATAATATTAATTGGTATGACAGAACAGTATAAACAAGTCTACATCAAGGGTGGCCATGTATTTTTTCTCTTTATTAATTGTGGGATCTTATCTAATTAAAACCATAATCTACAGTGTTAACTAACTAGACTCTGTGAGATCTACCAGTTACAAAATCAATTTAACTTTAATAATAAAAAAAAACGAAAGAGTTCACATATTTTAGCACAACTCTTGAAAAAATTATGTTAAGAGCGGCCAACTCGAGGTACATTTTGATACAATCGCTCATACGTGATTTATGATGTTTTTACACGTCTTTCTCCGGATATTTTGGATTCAAAAATATCTTCTTGATATTATCTAGACTTCTATAGAAACCAAAATATAAATTTGTGCAAAACTGATCCAGTAAAGTCCTCTGAAAATCTGCTATTTAAAAAAAATACACGTATTTCCTGGAACAAGTTTTGTAAAATGTTCATGTATCGAGTAAACCATGGAATTACCGAATGCAAACAGAGTTTTTCGCGTTGTCTTTTCATCAAACATCGCTTTGGATTGTGTTAGATGAAGCAAAAAGCTTTTAAACTATACTAGATGTTGAATATAGGCAAGTGGGTAAACCTTATGCGCCTGCCACACACTCGACGAGTGGCATGGGAAGTAACGAGGAAAGGAGGCAGAGACATAGTGTGGCAACATTACTCGTCATGCCACAAGTCATGCTCCTCGTCCTGCCCACTGCTCCCTATTTTGTCGGTTTTTGCGCGCGAGTCAAAGGACCGGCAATACGAGTGCGAGTGGCTGGCCACATAATCGCGCGGTCGCAGTCCGCATCGAGCGCTCGCGCAAGACGCACGCGTATGCAAACTTGGAAATTATGCCGGCGCCAAGCGTGGAATGGTCAAATGAAAAAGTGAGATTTGCAATGAATAGATGTGATCCACCATCTCCGTTGGCGAGGACGACGACGACGATGTATATTTCTTTTTACTACATTAATATAATTAGCTATACTAAAAATGCATAGCGCGCACACTGCCAAAGTTTCAACGTCCATTGTCTCACCAAGGCAAATGACAAGTGAGGAGCGTCGCGATTAATTGCGCGAGTAGAGCAGTGTATGGGCAGAGAGGGCAACATCGCGGCAAATCACGGCAGCGCGAGGAGCATAGCGATGAGCAGCGCAAGGAGCATAGTCTGGCAGGCGCATAAAACTTTCACATAAAAAAAATTTACATGCGCTAAAATCGGGTAGTTAAAAAGTTAAAGAACGAGCGAAGCGAGCTCAAAAATTTGAGCAACCCGTCTTAAAGTTCGATTATTTTTTATATCACACAAGAAGTTACGAGGCGAAAAGATAATAGAATGTAATAGGGCGTAATAGCCTGCCACCTCACGCCATAGTCTTCGTGGCCTAAAAGTAAATACGCTATTGCTTGCCGAGATTGACCAGTCGCTCGCGATCTTCCGGTTACCCACCCGTGGTCTACATAGTATCCAAAAAGTACAATAAGAAATGGATATGCTGTAAGTCTGCAAAATCCAGAATATTCTCACAGTCATGGTATACTTACGTAGCACACATCCATCTTAAGCGAAAACAACTCTGTTTTAATTTTTTTGTGTGCTACAAAGTATTTACCACCAATTTAAAGTGTCTGTCTTTTCTTGGACG
Source organism: Leucania comma (assembly GCA_958295575.1). NCBI lineage: Eukaryota > Metazoa > Arthropoda > Insecta > Lepidoptera > Noctuidae > Leucania > Leucania comma. Next base: position 15,005,077 of record OY282461.1, read on the forward strand.
CCCAAGTGGTATCTAAGCCTCATAAAGTGGCCTTGATTTTTTTTTGATAGTCTGTTGTGTGTCCCACTGCTGGGCAAAGGCCTCCCCTTTTTCCTTCCAAACTTCCCTGTCTAGGGCAATCTCTGGTCAGTTTTGCCCCGCAAACATGATCAGATCGTCACACCACCTTCGTCGTGGTCGACCTCGACGGCGTCGACCTCCCTCAGGCGTCCAGTGAGTAACAATCTTCGCCCATCTGTCCGGGTGCATTCGTGCGACGTGGCCAGCCCACTCCCACTTCAGCCTAGCCGTTTTTTCTCCGACATCCGCTATTTGGGTTATGGAGCCTTGATTATTATTTTTTATTTCTCCAATGTGCCCCAATACTTAATAAATTCGATATAGGAGACGTAACAAAATAAGCAACCGATCGTTCTCAATTACTCGATATTCACACTCACGGAAAAAGCACTCTGTTCCTTTGTATACGGCTTCATAGAGATTATAGTAAGTGACAGTTCAGGTAAACGCTTTTCGAACCCCTCCAAACTTCAAACCAGACCCAGCCCCCCCCTAGCCAAGTTACAATCGTTTCGTTTTGCGTTAACGCTTGGAGTTGGCCACGCCCCCAATTCGATTGTTCGAATAAAGGAGTTGGGGGCGTGTGTGTTTATTATAAATGATAATGATAATAAATTATATTTATTTTGCAAATAGGTTTTTCACTTTTACACGTCAGCTTAAGCTAGATGAGGCCGATATTTCTTAGTGGACTACCCTGAGAAGAAACTCCGAAACAAACTCAGGGGTCAGTTTCTTTTGAAAGTCATATGACAGTGTGTAGTTTAGAATTAAAAGCTTATGTCCTTTTGTCATGTTGTAACATTTAAAAAACTTAGTCACGGTTTGAGGTATGTAGCGACCTCTAGTTGCGCATAATGTCACTGAATGCCATGTCATAAACAGTTCTGACTGAGGCCCGTCAGATGGCGCCACGATTTAATCGATATGTTTAGTTTTTCTTTTGTTTCGATTATTGAGTTATAATATTTAAATAAATTAATTATAACCTTATTAATTACTATTTACTAAATTTAATATAACTAAATAGTAACAATCGAATAGGCAATATCGATTGAAGCTGTAGTCTATTAAAATGACAGGTGTGACAAGATGGGTGTGGTCATTCTTTTTTCATTTCGTGGCTAGACTGAAGTACACGAGAATATAAGAGTTTTTTTTTTAATTTAAAACACGTAAAATGTCGAGAACTAGACGTGGAAACAGCGTTAAACTTAAGATGATATTCCCCCGATTGTGGTAAGCATTTTTAGACGAAATTGATGAATATTATCTTGGCATAAGACATGTGCATCGGTATTCCTAAACATGTGAATTCTCTTTGACAGGGTTCAAGATTTCATTTTACTTTAGTCTACCATATCCCATGGATATGTATTAAGAAGAAAAATAGTCTCCCAATATAATACCAATAAAATATGTATAAAATATGAAGCTACATCTTTGCACATGAGTCGTTGACGAGCAATCTCACATGGACAGCTAAGCGACAGTTTCCGAATACAGCGTATGGCTTTGGATTTTGGACGAACTGCATTGGATGACGGTACTGGCTGTGAGGACTACACTCTATGGTCATAATTGAGGTTAATGTATTACCACTCCATGTAAGTTACTTTATTCTAACCTTACCATATATGTTCATGTCACGGGCTGTAACTAGTGTAGCTATTTAATTACTAAATATATATTGTGGAGACAAGTTATATCTATTATTCCAGTCAACACCTCATGCGAAATACACCCTTTAGTCTCATGCAAACTACCGCTGGGTAAGTCGGTGGTAAGGTCAAAAACCCAACCTAACAATTTGGCGTCCCACGTTGGACAACCTTACAATGTCATTTACATAACGTTTTTCTCCTTTCCTTGTTTCGTAATCTGTTGCTCTTCTTTTCCGGTCCTTATATGTTTTCCCTTTCCTTTTTGTTGGTGCCTCTTTATCCCTCATTTCATGTCCAACTTCATTCTTACTTCCTACTATAGATAGAATCTTGTCTCTTTTCCTGCAAAAGAAAAGTTCACCCGGTGTTTTGACCGCAGTACTAAGCAGAGTACTTTCATACATTGTGAGTTAGTCTAAAAGATCTAACCATCACTCAGATGTCATCCTTGATTGAAATGTAATACTCGTATTTTAAGGACATCGTTGGCGTTTAACTTCGCTATTTTCCAGAGAATGGTATACTAAGTAATTTAATTCCTGATTCTAAGTAAAAGTCTTTAAACTTGTGATAAGTAAACTGTTTTCTGTGATCGGCAGTGTTGTTATTTTGCTTCTAAATTAGTAAGATATGATAGTCTTCCTATCCTTCCTATCCTAGCCTTCATATCCTTCACACTGAGATCAGAGTTTATTAAAAGCTACAGAAGTTATTATTTACATATTGAAAAGTCAGTCACGCCAGCTGCTAGTGAGTTTTATCAGCGCCAACTAAAAGCCTAGCAGCAAATAAACAATAGCTGAATCAAAATTGGGCCAATGACTGGCCGAGACTGACATCCATTTTTTTTTCACTGACGATTCGGACACCACCTAATTTATTGAAGATGTTTAGTACAGTCAGATTAAAATGTCCTAAAATATAATAGAGGTTGCCGCCTTAAATCCACCCTAAAATAGTTTAGGTAACGCTTTTTCCCCATAAATTATATTTTTAAACATTTATCTGACTGTACTAAGCAGTGTGTGTCTGTATAGTCCATCGACTTATATATATAAAAAAATCGGCCAACAACAGTACATTTTTTTTCGCCTTACTGGTCAAAATATACTGAACTTGGCAGAATTTTTTCGCGATTTCAGGTTTGGTCCCATAGTAAAAGTTGTTTGTTATCATGGTTACAATCACGTGTTTAAGTATCGTTCACTAATTACCAGTCACCCTATATATCGAAGGTGTCGTCAGAGAAAAAAAATAAACAAAAATGTCTCAATTCGGACACCATAACCAAATATATTGTCCCCGAATCGTCAGATTTTTTTTTTACATCAACCTGCAATAAACCTGCTGAGATTGCTGTCAGTCATTTCATTTCGTTAAATTTTGGCGCGGGAGCTTTAATTTTGTAAATAAAGGAACATACTTCGAACCACTTTCTAAAACATGAAAGTTAAGTAATTTGTGACCAGTAAATAAATTAAAAATATGTTTTATGATCATAAGTCATGCAATCCTGTAACCAGGCGCGTCGTCATAGATTAAAGTTATATAAAACCGGGCAAGTGCGAGTTGGACTCGCGCAGTGCGGGTTCCGTACAAACTTATCTATAAAAACGATCCAATTCTCGAGTTGTGTTACGAAGACTTTTCCGAATCGCAATTTTTTTTGTGATGTAACTACAAATTTAGAGTTTTCAGATTTTGTCCTATATTTGTGTCCTATGACACCTTGCTCCATGCCAAATTTCAGAATTCTTGGTAATCGGGAAGTACCCTGTGAATTTTGATTCTTTGTGAGTGTCGTAAACATTTTTTTTTTGCAACATAAACGGCCATATCTTTTTTTCCCGTTAACTTATAGTACCTACTTACTTTCGTTCCCGTTTCGTTATATAAATATATTATATTGATTGTGTTATATTTATTTTATTAATTACAAATAAATTAATTTTATTATTATTATAATTAGTGTAAATAGTACGCCACGAACTACCTGCGTATCTTTTTCTCCGTCAAATCCAACCAAAGGTTGTCTGTAAAAAATTGCTTTTAGTGACAAGACCGCGCATTGTGACACCTTATTAATTTTAAGTTTCTATTGTAATTTTATTTTTGTATTACAATAAAGAATATATCTATCTGTCTATCTATCTTAGAAGTTTGATTTATTCAAAGCTTCAAGAGACCGCAGACTTGAATGTATGGTTTAAATTTCAACTCGATAATCCCACGCATTCTCGAGATAAACGGTCTTGACAGACAGACAGACGGACGGACAACAAAGTGATCATGTAAGGCTTCTGTTTTTTCTTTTTGATGTACGGAACCCTAAAAATCTTTACACCGTACAAGCAAAAACTAAAAATCTGAATTTTAGAATGCATGTGAAAAATATAATTATAATTATCAAAATATAGTCAATCTGTAGGTACGAGTATATTTCTGTATTAAATCTCGTCAGTTGCCGGCAAACGGTTACTTACGCCTTGCCCTTTGGCTGCGGCTATTTAGTTAAAATGTATTATGGTATTGAAATATTTATAAATTAATAAAAAATATTTTATGCCTCAAAAAGCAGCCGCATGCGGAACAAATCAAAAAAAAAGTTTTTTTTGCCATGTCATTTAGGATATAGAGCTAGAGTAGACGTTTTCAAAAGTATTACTCACTATAAAAAATAAAAAAGAAGAAGCTAAGGGCCCTTTTCCATTCATCTATCGTCAACCGGAGGATGGTTTAAAAGCTGGTTGGTTCATCCAATGTCATGTTTGATGAAGAGGTAACGCGAAAATCTGAAAACTCGGTTGATATTCGGTAATTCCGTTATTTCCTCAAATATTTCACAGAACTTGTTCCAAGAAATACGTGTTATTTTTAAAACTTTAAAAGTTTTTGGAAAAAATATTTCTTATTCAGAATCTTGATTAAATGTGCAGTGTTTCCTTTTGTGATTAGGTTTCAATAGAAACCTAGATAATGGACACTATTTTTTGACAATTTCTAGAAAAAGATATGTAATAACAGTTGAGCGGTTGTACAGAAATCTATCTCGGGTAGGACGCTCCTAAGATATCGGAGAATTTTTTATCACTATACCATTAGGGGAAGCCGCGGTCAGAAGCTCGAGTTGAATAAATAAAAAAGGCTTTTTTAAATCCCTTTCTTCTTGACATGAACTTAAATTTTCAGTGACTTCTCTGATTTAAATATAAAGGACTCCTTATTAAATCTATATATATAAAAGCAAGTCGTGTTATTTACGCTATTTATAACTCAAGAACGGCTGAACCGATTTGGCTGATAATTTATGGGAAGATAACTTTGAACCAGGAGACGGGAATAGGATATTTTATCCCATTAGAATAAAAAATGATTCAAAACCTGCTCATTTATTGGTATAGGGTTGAGCAGGGGCAAAGCCGCGGGAAAAAACTAGTATATCATAAAAATAATAAAAAATACAATGTAAGAAATCATTAATCAATGTATTAGCTGCTTTAGCTAAATCTCGCAAATTAAGTTCCTACTTCAACTCAACAATTTTGTGGAAAGTCGAGTGTACAAAACAAAAAAAAAATTGGCCGAGTTGATCCAGCCATTCTCGAGCTTTAGCGAGACTAACGAACAGCTATTCATTTTTGTATACAACATTATTTTTAGTATGTGCGAAACCTGAAAATACTCGTAGTTTGTATCGATTCCAAATTTTAACATCATGTTATATTTTTTCCCAAACATTTAAAAAGTCACCAGTTGAGACAACACCGACAATAAGTAAAACACAAGTCTCGCAGGTTATACTGGACATTAGGAGCCAGCGCACAGCTGAATGCAGGAGCAAAACAACTCCTGAGTCACCAGAATGGCCCGGTGACCAGGTATTTGTACGGACAACCAGGTAATATAACAAGCTTATTACTTAGTGATTTTTCATGATACAGTTATGAAATATTGCACATACATTTACATAAAAATACTAAACAAGTGTTTCGGGTTTCACCTATTCTCAAACTAATGTTCTATAAGAAGATAAGAAAAGAAATCATTAAACAACTCCTTCGACTCTGGGTGGAGCAAGAAAAAATGTCAGGCATTTACTGGCTAAAACTAGCCTGAATTATTTCAGTTACCCTTTGAGTTCCAGGGTCACGGTAACCCTCCCGCAGCCCTTGCAAGTATTGGCTCTATTAAGTTCTGTCAAAAAACACTTTCGTCTGCGAGGCACCGTCCAAAATCCCGTATCAACAGTGGCTGAGAATCCCTCTGCGACTCCCAACGCCCAGGGCGGTGAGTACTGGAGATGATGTCCTCTTCTCTCTTTCATCGCTCGCATTACTGCTTTGCAGTAAGAGGTGACTGCATTCCATACCCTCAGGCCATATGTTAAAAGCTCTTTGAGGGTGCGGATTCTATGTGATGACACCGGGAATGACGTGAGAGCACAGCTCGGTAAATTAATTTCGATACATTACATCTAGGATGATTTTTTATACAAGTATTCGTATAAAGAACATAATCCAAAATGAACAATGGCGTTTATTACCTTTCGTGGGTTAAAATTATATTAATTACATTACATAACACGACTGTATTAAAGGAATTAAAATTAACTGATAGTGCTTATGGTGTGCCTTAGCACCAAGTTCCCTGCGCGTACCGCTGACTCCCCGCATACTTCTTCATCAAAAGTAAAAAAAATCGAATATAGCAATAACACGTGAACCTATTTCAAACCGCCAGGTGATTCAGTTTTGCCCGCACGCAAACTCCATTAATTTTATGTGTCAGAATATATTTACAATGAACAATATTTTTGAACATATATTTCATGTAGATTAAAATAAATATTCAAAATAGACCAATATAAGTCATATTACTATCCGTAATACAGTAGTCGGTAAACTGAAAGCTGCTCTGCAGACACAATGTGGAGCAGCTTCCAAGACCATGTAGATAGAAGGTCTTTGGATTCCTTAGAACCGCGAAAGAACCACTTATAAACATTAAAAAGGCGAAGTGATAGCGACTAGAAATCCAAAAAAACCCTCTTTAAAACCCGACAGTTAAGTGAAGACAAACATGAAAATTCCTGCGATTCTAGAAACGAGGCAAAATAGGAAGTAGTTTAAGTGCTAAGGCAAGCTGTGACAGCGACTATTATAGCCAGTTAAAAAACTCTACAAATTATAGAGAACTATTCACACTTGCAAGGTACAGGCTCGTGCTGTTTTAATAACAGCATAATTGTACAGATTACTAAAAATATGAGAACAAAAATAACCAGCCACATATTCAGGTCAAACTACAAAATAAATGCTACGAGTAAATGGTGGAAGTGCACACAGCCCCATAGCCGTATCAAACATCGGCCCCACTAGGCCCTGTTCATTTTCCCGACATCGATCATCGACATTGATGACCCAGCCAAATTTAGATAATTGCACAAAGCTAAGCAGGGAGAACTAGATAAAACTACTGAAGCATTAAAGAAAGAAAAAAAACCTGTTCATTTAGCGCACAATGAACAAATAAACAAGTTTTCACAATAACCACATACATAAATGTCAGCGTGGGATCCTGTAAAGTGCGATTTTATGAAAACCGCAAGGAGTTTTGCAAAATTTGGATTATCACGTAAAATCAGTTGCTGTACGCAATCTGACTAATCCTTAAGAAAATTAAATTTCGCGTTTTCATGAATTAGAGGAACTATCTAGAATAGCAAAATACATTGAAACTTTTAACGTTTGTTTTGTGACCTTGGCCACTTTTATTTTTTTCTGAATCTTGGTCGAATAGAGAAATCCTAAATATGTTGACGTTGAACGATGTAGTACCCGTCTCCCTCGATTTAGATAAAACTCTCGGGGCGCAAATGACCAAGTCAAAAAGATGTATTCAAGAAATGAATGATATAACATTTGTGTTCTGATAAAAAAGGTTTCATATCGTTGCATTTTTTTAAGGTTATATGTATCATTCAATTATTAAAAACAGGCGACTTTTACTGTATTTGGTATGAGCAAAATAAAAAAAAATAAACATAAAAATTTAATTTATGAAACAAACTTTTGATGCTATTTAACTTTGTTTTTAACCGACTTCAAAAAAGGAGAAGGTTTTTCAATTCGACCATACATATGCTTTTTTATGTGGTTTATGGACCAATTTGCAGTTTTTTTCCTCTTAAAGGGTATGCTTCCAGATTGGTCCCATTTTTTTCAAAATCCTGTTCTGATGAAGGGACCTATGAGGAATCAAATCAACTCCTCAAATATTATAGGCAACCGTATAGTAATTTGGTATTTTTATCGACTCAAGCATTTACAGTAAAAAAAAAAAACAGCGTAAGCTGCAAAGCTTTTTTTATGGTAGATGAAATAATTCAATGACAGATCCCGCCCCAGTTTTTTACATAATTTGTCTTTATGAGGGCTCCCCTGAAGCTTAGAATCTAGAGTTATGCCCAAAAACACTGCAGTATCTTCAGGACTCAACTCTTTACCTTTTATTTGTACACTAGTTTCTACTTGCTTAACATGAGGCATCGTAACCTTAACACATTTAGTTTTTTTTTTCTTTAAGTAGCAAGTTATTGACATTAAACCAGTGTACTATTACCGGGTTTCTATGGCCGTCTTCCAGTTCCATCATCAGACCCTGGTTACCATCTAACACCTAAATACTCGTCAATACAAATCAAACGAGCCCAAACTCGACGGGGTTGTATCGTGTACGACCGAGTTCCTAAGGCTACCTTCCAGCTCTATCATCAGATCAGCTCCATGTTATCGTAAAATTGCATTGTCACGCGATGGTCACATGCATACAAAAATTCAGTTCAATCGGTAACTGAGGAGTGGATCAAATTTAATTTTCAAGATTTGATCACAGACAAACATCGGTCAGGTGAAACTAAATAAAAGCTTATAAAAATAGGATAAAATTTTCAAGTGGGAATTAATTGTCAAATCAGAAAATTACAAAAATCAAAGTATTTTAGTTCAGAAATGGTTGGAAATAACTGCCGTAGACCCACCACACGCGTCAGATCTCAAAAAATACAATGTGCTGATTTTTATGGTTCCGTACCTCAAATAAAAAAAAAACGGAGCCCTTATAGACTCACTTTGTTGTCCGTCTGTCTGTCAAGACTCTTTGTATTGGGAACAAGTGGAGATATCGAATTATAGTCAAAACAATATATACTCAAGTCTACGGTTCCTTGAAGCTGTGAAAAATAAAAAAAATTACGGCCGTCTATGTCGCAAAAAATGCATATTTCGACACTCTCAAGAGAATCAGAATTCCCGTGGACCCAGAACTCTGAAGAAGGAACATCTTATAGCGCAAGAATAGGAATAAATCTGAAAACTGTAAACTTGCTGTTACGCCGCAAAGTTTTTTTTTTTCGATTAGTAAAAATCTTCGAGACTCTATTCGAGAAATAAACTATTTAGATAAGTTAGTAAGTGTCCAGGTCCGACTCGGACTTGCCCAGTTTTTTAGTATATTTTTTACTGACATCAATAATATTAAACCAAGTTTGTGGTTTTGGAAGACCTATTTTAATAAGCGTGGTGCTCGGAAAACCTTCTTTTTACTATTTCAAATTAAAATAACGGAATAAAGGAAAGGATTTGAATCAAACTTGGCACACGGGTGGAGCATGTCCTGGAATTGTACATTGAATTCCTTTTTATCCAGGGTGTATGTTCCCTTGAGATGCAGATTGTGGATGCAGGCAGCACTTGCAGCGGCAGCATGAAACCAGCAGCAGCTACGTGGTAGTATGGATTTATATGAAAACTATTGCGAGCCCGGCTGCGGCCGCACGTGCTGCCGCCAGCCGAAGCCGATCGCAGACCAGTAGTGCTGCGGCCGCAAGCCACAATGTTATTCCACAGTGAACTCAAAATCCTAACCCTCCAATTGATTTAAAATTAGTGCTATTCTCTATCCAAATACATGAGCGGCGAATGTGGCGTTACAAGTCAGAAGTTTGGGTTGATATGCGGCACTTCTTTGCGTCTTATTCTTGGCAGCAGGTCTGCTTCTTTTGTGAAAATCCATCGAGATGTGCTGATGCTATATTAAATTATTTATTATCTATAGTGACGTACCCATCGTTTGCTCAGCTCACCCATGGATCAACGCCGATTGTGTTCAATCTGACGAACGTAAGCATACGGCATTTCTCACCTGGGTCAACGCTTGTGACCTCAAAGCTTCGGATCTAAGTTCAAAGCCTTGGCAGGTATCTCTTTACAACTGTGGTATCATTTGCATACCCATAGGTACCGGGCATCAGCAGATCGTTGATATTAAGCAGGAAGAGAGTTGCAGAGAGAAGAGAACCCTGAGGATCTCCAACAATAGTCGTCGTGGGTTCCGATTAACACCTGCTCACAAGACACTCGGAGAAACCGTTCACTCAGGGAATGTTTTACCCAGTTAATCCGAGCAGGGGAAATGCTGTGCGCTTGATGCTTACTCAAAAGGCTAGCAGCAATCGCTTCCCCATTCTTCTCGAGGCTCTTGCCGCACAAGTGGGTGGTATAAGCTAGTAGGTCCCCAGTAGACCGATTGTGGCAAAACCCGTACCGACAGTCACTGAGAAGATCGTTATCTTCGATCCATAAAACGTGAGTTCAAAATACGCTCCACAATCTTGCAGAGTACCTATGTGTACGTTATTGAAATCGGCCGATAGTTGGCAGGGTCGGCATGACTTCCCTTTTTGAGCACGGGTTGCACGTTGGCAAGCTTCCAGGACTTGGGTACTATACCAGTCCTAAATTTATACTTTTACAGCTTATCATTGATTTTACTTATGTTTATGTTAGTTTAGTTTTATAATCCATTAATGTAAATTTAAATTGTTAGTTTTAGTAAATTAGATTATTCTTTTGTTTGTAACATCTAAATGTTTATGGGGCATGTAGTGCTAACCTGTAAAAAATATTATTACAATTAATCTTAGATTATGGTAGATAAGTGCTTTAAAAACTATATGGTGTAAACAATTGTTGGTTGACCAATAAAGGAAAATAAAAATAAATGAGAGGCGATACAAGCGCGTCAATAAAAAAGACAACTCGACCGCACAAGCCACAAGAACAATCGCTGGTTTATAATCTGATCCACTGGCATAATTGACATTTAGACAACACAGTGTTTTCAGAGCTTCTTTGTTCCTTATGCGAACCTCGAGCATCGAAGTGAACAGGAACAGTCAGTGGAGTAAGTACGACTGCTAGTGTCAAGACGAGAATTATGGCGAAGAGAGATGCGAAGAGACCTGCTTTCTCTCTCGCCATATGAGCTAGTGTTCGATCAGGTTTAACCACCGGAGGCAATATGAACCGACAGTCGAGTTTGCAAGGGACCTGAATGCTCTGATACCGAAATGCTGTGCAGAGAGCTTTGTGCCCATATGAGTAATGCGGTCGAAGCGAGCCCTCTTTAGTGCCTTTTTTGTAAGACTTAGCAGCTTGACTAAAAGGGTCTCTTCTTTGAACTTAGATCCGGAGCTTTGCGGTCACGAGCGATGACCCAGGTGAGAAATGCCGAATGCTTACGTTCGTCAGATTGAACACACTTGATTACACCATCTCATTTCTGTCATCGGAAAACCTGACGTACGGCGAGTATCCACCCTTTCATTATTGAAACCTCCATGGTCCGGACTAAGCGTTTTGCCTCGTCGTTTACACCGCGTACATTGAAGAACTGGAACAATTTGCTTGCTGCAGCTTTCCGTCCGATTATAATTTAGGTATCTTCAAGGCTAGTGTGAATAGGCTCTTAATAAATTAGTACGCCTTACCATCAACGATCGAATCATTGCTTACCATCAGATGGGATCGCAGTCAAGCACTAGTTTATATCAATTAAAAAATAAACATGATCTACTATGGAGACATAATTATGTCCATCAAAATCCGTTTAGCTGTTTAAGTATAAAGGACTAACAAACATACACACTTATGAAATGTCTTTATTAGGTTAGGGTGCCTTCAAATTAGTCGTAAAGTGCGTTAAGTTTTTATTTATAAAGAATAAAAAAGCAGCGTGGCGGCAGCACTGTAACCGCGCTGCTATCGCATAGAGTGATTTTGAGAGACGGCTCTGAATATTCCACAAACAAGTTCTTCTCTTCCAGAAATAGTTTCGATTAAATATACATTATTTAATGCATACCTACATAAATATTCATCTCGACTACCCTTCCCTGTTGGCTTAGGTACATGCCCTTGACCGATTTTTAATTGGGTTATAATAGTGGGGCCTTATTATGACGTGTTAAAGTTGACGAGTCAAGCGTGTGAATTAAAAAGAGAGATGGAGCTATACACCTTATATACGAGTATTTCTAAACCTTTTCACAGCTCAGTTTAAGAGCACATGGCACTGCCTCTGACGTAGTTCCACTGACGCGTCACAAAAATCCGCAAGAAAACATTCTATCCTCGAAAAATTACTCATAAAACAGCTAAACAAATCAAAATTAAAGAAGAAAAACTTTCAAAAAATATTTCATTATTTATTTGTGGTAAAAAATAAAACTGTAATACATATGTACATCCCGTATTTAAACGAATAATTTAGGTTTAAAAAATACTTATCCGACTACAATTACAATCAATTAAAAACATTGTAATAAAAACCCTAAAGTGATTATAGTAATGATTATTCTTGGTGTGCAATAAAGGTTAATAAATAAAATAGTAAATTGATATACAATAAATCTATATATATATATATATATGAAGGGAGAAACTGACTGACATAAATAAAAAGCACAGTCGAAACAACTGATTAGGAGTATGAAATGTCTCACAAGGTTTCCTTTTATGACATAAGGGAGCCCTAAGCAAGGTTTTTCCAAATATCACCTCTTAAACGAATGGATTATGGGTTTGTTTCGAGAAATCTACTTACACGCAGGCAAAACCACTGGCAGAAGTTAGCTATTAATATAGTACAAGACAGGCCAGAGTGTTCGGGTATTGTGTTCATGTTCTTTTGATGCATTTCGATCGTTGGAGCTGTAAAGGAAATTTGAGTTTTCCGACTTATTTACGCAATTCAACGGGAAGTTACTTTTTGTACAAAAGTACTGCGGGACTGATGTTGAAATAAAAGTAGTGCTTTGTGATTGTTTTACATAATTTAATATAAATTAGGTACCTATTAGCAACTCCTACAATCTTTTTTAATTTAATTTAAAAAAAAGGTCTAGGTTAAAAAAGAATATTTATCTACTTCACAGGTTACCTAACGATTTTTTTTGTAAATGATATAAACTAGTGCTTGACTGCGATCCGACCTGTTAGTGAGTGATGCAATTGTTGATAATGAAGCGTGTTAGTTTATTAAAAGCCTTGAAGATACCTAAATAATTATATTATCTAATAGAAACTACCAATGGGTTTAATGGGATGTATCTGTCAATTTTATTTTTTATTTATTCAATTATAATATCAGTAACTAGTGTGCCTGAAAATTATGTTATAATAATATAATTATGCTTCTTTAATATATGCCTCGAGAGTAGGAAAGTACCGATCTCTAAATTATAGATAGATATTTTTTTTACATAGAAGTACATCAGGACTCGGCAAATATTTTCAACTTGCTTATATTCTTCACCTAAGCTACTGAAATATTTTTTTTTCTTAAAACAATTCGTACGTGGTTTGAATTAAAGTTGAAAAATTTAGAAGTAATACAATCAAGTGAGATTTATTTTCCGTGGTGTCGCGCGCAGGTTTGAAGTTTTAATGCGAAGGAGTCCGGTCTTGTAGTAATTAGGAGGTGAGTACGCGTCGCATCGGCTGCGGCGGCGCGACGGTCGATAGCTGGAGCGACAGGCGGTGCCGGCCGGGTCACGCCTGCCGCGATCGATAGCGGCGCGGCGGCGGGAGCAGTCGAGCGCCACGCGCCGCGCCACCGGACACGGAGCAGCTCGCAGCAGTCCGCCGCGCGACACGGCGACGAGCGGCGAGTGAGCGAGCGCGGCCACGCGACACACGCGCCAGCTCCCATGCGACTCTCGGCCGCGTCATGAGCGGCGCCCGCCCCCGCTCTGCGCCGCTCCTGCTGGCGCTCGCGGCCGCATTCCTACCGCAAGCCAACCATGTCGCGTGAGTACCACCAGCATCCACTGCAATCCCAGCCTCACTATTTACCAACTTAATGTATACATCGATATTAAATTTAGTACAGTTCTCTTCATACAAAAGCTGGGACGATCATAAATTTCGGTGGGCTATAAACCGAAATGCATTAATTTTATGATGTTTGACTACATTATACGCTCGCTAAATTATTTATAATTTCTCTACATTGTGATTCAAGTAAAATTCATAAATAGGAGTTAGTTTGATTGAATGATTGTGTTTTTCAATTTGTTTTCAATTCAAAACTTTTAATTTAAAATGAGTTTATTACTTTATAATACGATTGTTGCATTCGATGTGCATTCGACGAATTGGTAAAAACTGATATCTGCAGTAGATGCAATTAAGCAGGCATCGCTCTAAAAAAAAAAAATAACTGTCATAAATAATAAAGCGTTCTTAATTTTAGTATTATTTCGATGAAATTTAATAAGTTTTTACTTTATTTACTCAAAGCAAGCCGCACGGGTGACGTCCTTCTTTTTGGTTTTCTTCACTTATTAAATTGAAGAAAATGCCTTCCTAATCTTTATTTAAATAAACAATATCACACATACATTCGACGTACACCAAAAAAAAAGAGAAATTCTTAAATAAATTCAAAGAATATGGGGGTAATATCCCTACTAGACGTGAGCACCCCACTATTCTCCTTCATTGCGCCGGCATAATATGTAAATGTGGTGAAAATCTCCGCACATCATGCGCCAAATCTTCATAGTACGTATTCACGTGTGGCAGAACTATTTGAGGCGTAAATCGAGGTCTTGCTAATATAATAATTAGTTCCATAACAGTATGTCATGACTGACTGACGTCATGGGCCACTTGGTTTTTTATTTAATCCACTTATATGTGTAACAAGGACAAAACTATAAAAAAATAATAAGCTCGGTCTCTTCATAAACTGATATATGATTTCTTTCTGATTCTATATATAAAAAAAAAAAAACATAATACATCAACTAAATTCGAAAATTGGTTACATGGTTTGGTTTACAGAAAATGAATGAGACACAAAGCTGTCCATTTATGTTTATTGGAAGCCAGTTTTACTTATCTAAATATAACCGGTTCGATGAACCTGACAGAAAATAACATTGTGATATTATAAAACTACTTAGATTTTAACTTTCTTATAGGAACATTTCTCTAATCTGCACAAAGTTACTAGGAAATTTAATTATTCACACAATTATTTTGGTACTTCTTATCACCTCGGCAAATATTATTAATATAAGTATTAAAGTAAAACAACAAAAAAGAACTTTTTCTTCTAATTAAATTCTTATGAAACATTTTACTACAGCAGAACCTTTTTATAATTAATTAAAAATTGCTCCCATTATTTACTTAACTTTACACGTTCCAGCGATATTACAATTAAAATAGAAATTTAGTTACGATGAGCAAAGCTTTAACCCTGATGATAAAAGTCTAATTGCATACATTCGTGCTAACATTGACGTAGCCAATATCAATAGTAGCTGCATCGAGTATTCTGACTAACTACATAGTAATATCTAATCCACAAAGTATCACTTGCCGCAAACTTAATTAGCCAAATGGAAATTAAAATGGAGTTAATTATAATTTTTAGAACTTGTTTATCATTGTTTTTGTCTTTTTGAACTTTAAAATATAAAAGCTATGAAAAAACGTACTTCATACTTTTTATCCTACTTGCTGCTCGTAAAGTTATCATGGCCGTATATTTCGCTGCCTTTCATTTCAGGGCCGGGTTTTTTTTTTCAGAAGCGAACTCATGGCCCTAGTAGGCTTCGACCCTGCTGGGCCAATACGGTTTGCTGCACGGGTTTGCTGACATCTACTTGAGGCGTGCGTGGAACGGAAGGTTACCGAATTATCGGACGGCGTGCTACCCTTTGATTGTCATCCGCAAGCCCGCACCTACGGTGGCCAGAAATCGGGATCGGGATCCCAGCGGCTGGGGCGTGAGGGCCGTTGCCTTGTGCATGCGACCGCCTCCTTTGCTAGCATTACTGCTTCGCAAAAGGAGGCGATCGCTGCCACTCTTCCTCGCTTCGGACCACGGCCTGTGCCAAGGCCCAGCGCAAGAGATCGTTGCCACTAGTCACCCACGAGGACATGGCGGTGCTCTGCCCAGACGGGGCTCACCTCTACTGTACTGATGCATTTTGTACTGATGCGCTTCATACAAAAAATACTAGCCATAACTGTGCGATTTTTATAATCCCGACTAAAAGGCGCCCCATCAGAACATCTCCTTCTAGACGCGGGCTGCAGTGGCAAATTTGAAAATCTCTCTGCCGACTGTGGACCCAAGTTGGCCGCTGCTCAAACAATCTAGCCAAATAAGGCTTCCTCGATTTAAAACAAATATCGTGCCAGCAGAAAATAGGAGAGCATGTCACTACAATCAGTCTATAATGTTCCTTCTTCGAGACATAGGCTTCTTTCTTCTCTGCAAGAAGGAGTGGCTTTAAGGGCCAAAACACATAACCCCGTAGCGGTGCCGCGCCGCTTAAATCGGCAGTGCCGCCCGCCGCTCTTATTC
The DNA here is from genome assembly GCA_958295575.1 of Leucania comma. Classification (NCBI taxonomy): domain Eukaryota; kingdom Metazoa; phylum Arthropoda; class Insecta; order Lepidoptera; family Noctuidae; genus Leucania; species Leucania comma. The sequence continues at coordinate 15,021,525 of OY282461.1, forward strand.
GCGTCGCCGCAACGCAACTTTTAGCGTTAATTGTCGTATCTTACAGGGATAACCAGTTTCTCGAGAGTTTCATGTTATGGATCGTAATAAACTTATGCTTATTTGCTATTAAGAAGACTTAACTTTATTGTAAATAAACAACAATGAAGATACTGGTTATATCCATTTAATAAAGCTATGGTATTCTCGCTGTGGTGCACCTCGCAAAATTCTGCGTTGCGGTGGGCGGCACGGCCGATATTAGCGATGCGGCGCCCAACGCAGTTATTTGTTTTGGCCCTAGATCACCACGTGGGTACAGTGCTGGTTGATATTATATGTCAATACCTTCATCATTTTGATTTTAGAATATGCTATTAGCATCACGTTGTTTTCTATCACCGTTTTGAGAGCAGAGGTACTTAAAGGTATTACATTGCTCAATGACCTTGAAGAAGAAGAATTGACCTCTACTCAGGCATTGCAGGGGGTGTTGCGCGCGGGGTGTTAGTACTTATCGATATTCAATGAAAGTAGAAAAAAAATCAATACAAGTTATTCAATTTATCGTATCATATATTTTGGTATAAATTCAATTTATAAATATAGAGCCGTTTTCGAGAAAATATGGAATTAAAGTTCAAAAAAGGCCTATTTACCAGATTTTTTTTCTTGAGTTAAGATATTTTTTTGAGAAACGTAATCAACACAATTTATTTGTAATGTCCTTAAGTATCCCCTTCATTTTTTATATGGTAATCGTACATAAGGAATAATCTATAAACTTCAATCAACCTAGGTTTTTTTTTGGATTTGGGCGATGTAATCCCCTTAATGAGATAATTTACCCGAAGTTAATCACCTGCTTTGGTTTTGAATCTACTATTTTTAACTGGTATGTCAAACCTATAACTACTCGACCACCACTACCCACATAAACAGAAACAAGGATGCAAGAGCGAGCAAAGCGAGCTCATTGACAGAGCACCGACTTGTGTCGGTTGAGTTCATAAACGGACGGCGGCAGGTGAGAGAGGAAAACAAACAAAAAATCCATGCAGCGGGATTTTTGAAAGAGTTACGGCGACCCTGGAATGCAAGGAGCGTTAGACTGGGATAAATGATTTGATGATTACCTAGCAAAACGAAAAATGCTGTTTCGTTCAAATTAGCTGCAAAGTGCAGCGCGACTATAGCGCTGTTGCAGCGCTGCCGCGGCACTGCTTTGTTATTTAATATAATTAAAAACGTGTGACTGCCGCGCTATAGCCGAGCTGCGGCCACGCGTCATTTATTTAGTCAGCCGCGCCGCCCTTTGCAACAATGGCGTCCTTAATCTGATAAAGTATTATGCATTGTTCTTTTTTTTTTCGTAAAAATGTAGCGGTAATAACACTTTACTTAGCGAGAGAATTTCCTTAAATTATCTAGTCGGTTTCATTTGGTGCTTTAGATTGTCATATTTTTCGATTCGGAACAGATTAACGGCCTACAAATAGAAAAAAAAGTTGTGAATATTCGGCGTCAATAGACTTTTTATTAATTAAGCTACTGAAGAATCATTTATCTCTTTAAATTTGGCTTTATTCCATACATTCTTGGCTACTTAATTTTAGTTGTTTCAGGTAAGGATTCTTAGAATTCTTAGGGACATGACCTATTTCGGGCATTCTCAACCATAACTAACAAGCTTTTTTAAGTCTTATTGCATTAAATTTTCGCAGTTGTTAACGATCGAAACTTCATAAAAAGTTCTCGGTGAGAAATTTTGTGCTTGCCATCAGTAATCCGACCTTTAAGACACTTTCACGACAAATCCTAAATAATATAACCATTTAGAAGTAACTAAGATAAAAACATCACAATACATATTAAAAAAAATATATATAAACAAAAAACAGTGGCTATTACTTTTGCCAAACACGTTAAGAAAATATTTAGCAAAAGCATTCCGTATCCAAAATTACTAAATATTGCAGTTTTTTTTATTAAATAAATTGATTATTAATTACGCATTTATTATTTGTTGATAGTAAAATAATTTAAATTGAATATTATGCAATAATTTTTTTTATTATTCAACCAGTTATCATTAATTATTTCATTTTTTTTATTGATAGAACACGTCTATCAATTTAAAACACTGTTGAAACTTCATCATCATCATCAGCCTTTTAATGTTCTCACTGCTGGGACTCAGGCCTCCTCTCTAGGAGAGGGAATGGGCCATAATCCACCGCGCGGGGGCCAGTGCGAGTTGGTGTATATCACATGTCTTCGAATTTTTGGTTCTAGGACATGCCGGATTCCTCACGATGTTTTCCTTCACCATTTTGAGAGCAGTGGTGATGAAATAAATTACACAAAGTAATGCGCCAGGCTGGGTTTGAACCCACGACCTACGACTCGTAAGTCGGGGCCGTTACCACTCGGCCACCACTGCTCTTGTTGAAACTTATAGTTTCAAAATGTTTTGTCATTCATATTAATCACCGTAACTTTTGGTAAATAAATATATGGCCTTAACAAAGCTGAGCTGATCTAATGGTACTCAAAATGATCGTCATAACTTTTAACAATTAGTTCAATCATGTCTCTTATCAAATATATATTATATTACACATATGTCCACATTAACCGCGTTTTACGTATTGTTGATGGTATTCTACAAACTTGTTTTTACTATTATATTGTATTAATTTTAAAAGCGTAATTTTTATGGGTAACCGTTTAGCTATAAATATTGGGGTATTTTCATAAAATAAACCGTAATTTATTTGTTATTATTACTATAGATTAGCTTATACTTTATAATTGTTTCTAAAGACATTTATATGTTTACCAGTACTGTAAAAAATAGTAGTTCAAAATTCCTAATAAAATATAACAAATTCAATAAATCATTCATCCTATTTTTATAATTTCTAAATTTCAATATTATGAAATATACACCGTTAAATTTTAGTCGTCTTAATACCGTGGAGGGTCGATTCGGTACATGAAACCCTATCAATTTGTAAAGATAAAAATGAAAAATAAACTATTTTTTTTTTTATCCTGGAATCAGTTTACGCATACAACGAAATTGAGTTCTTTAAGTAAAATAAGTTTTAAAATTTATTTCTTTAGGTTATTTCAAAATAATAATATGGAAATTTAAATTTATAATTACTATTCTCAAAATGCCGAGTTGCAATGGATCGAATAACAAAAAGGTCTACTTAGTGATTATTTTAAAAATCAAAAATACGAATGCCGATTATTAAAATATCGATTAATTAGAATGCCGAAATAAACTTTATAAAACTGAATTATTACACAAGCGCGCTGGATTCAAAAATGTCGCCATAATGTAATACCACTACCTCACGTTCAGCCGGATTATGATGACGATATGTCCTACAAAGCCGTATCCAACGTTTAGCATTATTGTCAGTGTAGAGTGATAATAAATTATGAAGAACCGATCCAAAAAAAGCTTGAATAGGGTCAACTATTTATGTATGTAAGGCTTAAAGTACGGACACCTTCGAATTAGCCACAAAGTACTGTGCGACGGCGGCGCGGCATTCGCACGTTTTTATTTATATGAAATATCAAATAAGCCAGCACTGCAACAGCGCTGGTCGTCGCGCGGTATGTTGGGGCTAATTTGAAGGCGCCCTTAGACTTCAATTTCTGAGTGGTTGTGCTGAGTGTACTAAGAGATTTTTTATCAGTATTCTAGTAATGAAAGCAATTACATACTTTAAATACAATTATATTATTTACTAGCTTTTGCCTAAAGTCTATAAAAAATAAATCATTAAAATTATTACTTCAACAATTACATTATCTGACGGTCTAAATAATATAAAAAATATTGCAAAAGCAATTTATCAAAATAAAAAAGTAAATACATGTCATATATTAAAAACAAAGATGGAGCAGTTAATAGACACATCTACACAATATCAATGAGTTACCAGGGGGGCACATGTGCAGAAGCAGTCAATGCCAAACAAGCGTGTCTTCGACATAGTCTTTAACCTTATAATATGGTTATTACACTTATTTTTTGGTTAAGACACGTTTAATTTGAGTTTTAAAATTTCCCTCGCTAAGTGCAGTTACCTCCTCTGGCAGCATGTTATAAAAGCGCATGCTGTTTACTAAAAATGACTTGCTGGTCTTAGCTAATCTCCATTTGGGTAAAACGATTTCTACGCGTATTTTTATTATGAAAAACGCTTCTAATTTTAAAAATTCTCGAGTTTCTACGAACTTACAAAATAATTTTCAAAAATAAAGAGAAGTAAGAAGAGTCAGCATATAGATTTCTTTGAATTTATCTCTAAGGGAATCGCGAGGCCCCATTTTATAAATAGCCCGGATAGCTCTTTTGCAGTATGAAAATTGAGTCTACATCAGCTGCAGATCCCCACAGTAAAATGCCATAAGACATAATACTTTGGAAATAAGCATAGTAAACTTACTTAGCTGTGACTTCTGTCAATTGCCTTAATCTTCCCAAAAGGGTTTTAATATGAGCGCCCCACTGCAGTTTAAAATCAATAGTTATGCCTAAAAATACAGTTTCCGTAATAACATCAGGTGCTATTAACGATAATTTTATTTTTAATTCTAATATTTCTTTTCAACTATAAAGTAGGTTATCGTGCTTTATCTTTAATAAAAAATATTACGTGCAATGTTTACGTAATTAAACTTTAATACTTGTAAAGTATTTAAATCCGATTTTTAGCCTCCACAAGTTGCTTTAACGCGCAGAATTTGTATTTGCATACACGATCGAGTGCTCACGCGACGGTTTACACGCGAACACGTATTTAACCGTCAGCCTTACTAACCTTAGGTATTAAACCATTTTTTAAGTAACTCACATGGTATGGTGTATTACAGTTAAGCTGTGGTTTATCACGCGCCTTTGTGACGTATCGAAAGTAGTACTATTATTTTTATACATTTACTCAGGGCCCTCAAGGTCCTGGACCTTTGGAAGGCGTACGAGGGGCCGAAGTCAACTCTCAGAGGCTCTTTAGAGAAAATTTTCAAGGAACGTGAAATAAGGAAGACGAGTCTCCCTGTAGGACTATGCTAGTACACCCAAGGACAACCCCCGGTTGGTGAAAAACTATTATGACATATGAAAAACAAAGAAAATAGGGCTATGGTTTCTAGAATTTTAGGTGGACTGGTTACCAGGAACTATGAACTGAACAATATTATTAATATCCATCGATAAAAAGACAGGGCGAGACTTGCACACTCAATAAATGGCCCCCAAAAACGGCCGCTAGCACGAAATGACGTAGCAGCGTAGCACATTGCTACGTCGCGCATGCTCAAAAATTTAGCCTGCATGTGATAGGGAAAACCGGCCAATTGTGAGTCGGGCTCATACAAATTACGAGTGGTTCCAAACGAGTCATCGCAATATTTAATTTTAACGTGCTGACTTGAAGGCTTATTTTAGCTTTTTAAGTATCTTTTTTATTTTCAAAATTTGAGTCCTAGTAATTCTGGAGATAGGAGCAATGATCAATTCTTTTTAACCGACTTGAAAAAGGAGGTTTCTCAATTCGATCGTATACGCTTTTTTTATGTTTGTTCGCGGATAACTCCGTCGTTTATGGACCGATTTGCAATTTTTTCTCCTTAAAGGGTATACTTCCAGAGTGGTCCCATTTTTTCAAAATCCAGTTCTGATGATGGGATTCATGAGGAATTGAGGGAGCTCCTCATATGTCATAGGCAACTATATAGTGATTTTGGTATTTTTATCGAGGATTTAAGCATTTACAGTCAAAAAATAACATTTGAAGAAGTAGAACTTATGAAGAAGACCAGAACTTGCCAACGGAACTTCATACTCACATATCACAATGAAGATAGTTAAGCGACTATGACAATACAAATAAATAAATGGTTCTGAATAATTATGTTGAAAATGGTATCATGAAAGTGACCTGATTATTATGATGGAGCCGTAAGATAGTCACCAGAACTCCGTAATGCATCAATGTATTCTAGCCATTTTTGGGCTTGTTAGAATTTTCATGAGATGTTCTTTGGCTATAAGGTACTATCAAGCTGATCTGATGATGGAGCCGGAAGGTGGAAGGTAGACACGAGAACTTCATAATAAAAAAATGTATCCTAGCAGTGTTTGGATTTATTGGAATTATCATGAGAAATAGGCACTCTGATTATAAGCGCACCGCAACTAAAAAGTGTAAAATAAAAAACTACCTACAAAAAAAAAAATAACCGAATTCATAAAAAAAAACACTTAAATGATTTAGAAACAAATAATACCGAGAAACACCGACTTCCGAAATTAAAGTTATTTTAAACCTTTTAGTGTTTTTTTTTATGTAGTCGGTTATTATTTTTTTTGGTAAAATGTTTCTTCTTGTTAAATAACTTTTAAAATGTCGGTTCAAATACTTGACATCTTTAAAAAAAGCCTTTTTGTTCGGTAACTCCAAAAGTGACCAAAACATGTGTAAGAATTTAACAGACAACGGCAACGACACAGTCTTTATTTTATTGTTTTTCGGCAGACAATAAAATAAAGACTGTGTGGAAAGTTATTAATAGTGAAACAGGTAGGAATAAAGTACACAACACGGATTTTTTACTTGAGACTTCACATGGTCCCATAAGCTTTAACATAGAAGTAGCCCAAGAGTTTGTTAATTAATTCACTGATATACCTCTTAAAACTACGGAAACTCTAAATTCCTCCCCTGAAGCTTCAATTGCTTTACTGAAGTCAAACTTGCCAGGCTGTCCGGTTGAATTTCAATTCAAATATATAAAACCTATGACGGTCATAAAGGCTTTTCGGCAAATTAAAATCAAATTAACTGAGGACCTGGTAGGGAATGTCTGTTAAGGTATGCACATCCATAATTGAGACCATAGCCCCCATACTTAGCTTTAATATTTAATTTGTGTGTGGACCAAGGAGTCTTTCCAGACATAATGAAGTACAGTACGGTTATACCATTTTTTAAATCCGGTGACCAAAGTGACACTAATAATTACAGACCTGTATCGGTATTACCAATTTTCAGTAAGGTGTTTGAAAAAGTTATGCTTAATCAAATACTTTACCATTTTAACAGCAATAAAATCTTTCACGATCAGCAGTATGGTTTCACCAAAGGACATTGTACGACTGACACTGGTGTCACTTTATCAAAACATATATTTGCAGCGTAGGAGGAAGCCCAAGATGCGATAGGGATTTTTTATGACCTCTCAAAGGCTTTCGATTGTGTTAATCACGAGACCTTGCTTTTAAAACTAGAACATTATGGGCTTGGTAAACTTGCACTCAGCTTGGTGAAATCATACTCGTATTTAAATGACAAGCAACAGCAAGTTCAAATAAAAGGTACAAATTCTCAGGGTTTGAAAGTCAAAATGGGTGTTCCACAAGGCTCAATATTGGGTCCTTTCCTCTTTTTAGTATACATTAATGATCTACCACATCTATTAAAAAAACAATCGCACATTGTATTGTTTGCTGACGATAAATCGTTAATTTTTAAGATCAATAGACGTTCCACAGATCTTGATGACGTAAATAACTCTTTACAGCAAGTTCACAACTGATTCACTGTTAATAATTTAGTGTTAAATGGAAAAAAATACTAAGTGCATAAGATTTGCGTTACCAAATGTTAAAAGTAATAACTCCGACATAGTATTGAACAAGGAGAAACTCGAATTCGTCGAGAACACGGTTTTTCTGGGTATCACGCTTGACTCGAGGCTACAATGGGGTCCTCATTTAACATCTCTGGTAGGTTGGCTTAGTTCAGCAGCATATGCTGTTAGAAAAATCCGTCAATTTACTGATGTACCCGCGACGATCCCGCGAAACTAGTCTATTTTAGTTACTTCCATAGCATAATGTCTTACGGTGTTTTACTATGGGGACGAGCTGCAGACATAGAGTCTATTTTTATTCTGAAGAAAAGAGCTATCAGACCCATATATGATCTTCGCAGGCGCGATTCTCTTAGGGAACTATTTAAGGAAATAAACATCATGACGGTCCCTTGTCAATACATTTATGAAAACATTATGTATGTTCGGAAAAATATTCACCTTTTTACTAAGATAAGTGACAGGCACAATTTTAATACTAGGAATAGGAACCAATTAGATCAACCTTGATTCAGATTGGCTAAAGTACATAGTTATTTTATGGGGTACTGTGTAAAAGGACATGGCTAAATTGAAGTATGGACGACTGCCCCACTATGAAAATGCATGTATAAACATGGCACCTAGCAATATATAATGCTGAATAGCTGAAAAATAGTATTTTATAATTAAAAAGGTTCAGGAACTTTTCAGATCTGCACAATTCTGAAAATAAATCGCGTAACTCCTACGACAAAGGTATAAAAACTTCAAACAATGACATTGCTATGAACTTTTAACTAGGCGCTTTAATGTGGCTGCGACGATTTTTATTGATGATTGTATTTTTCACTGACGATTTTTCACTAAGGTACTTAAAGTAAAAATCTACAAATGGGTAAATGCACTAAAAAAACTTGATTCAACGGACTTATGATAGATAATCTCCATAAAAATCATAATATTAAAAGTGTATTCTGTTTTAAAACCTAAACTACTTATCCAAATGAGTTGAAATAAAGACAGTTTTCACAGACAATGTAAATAACACTAAGATTGAAATGATGAACGTATTTGAAAAAGATATTAAATATTAACTAAGCCAAATATTTGTAATTTCTGTATTGAGGTAGTCTTGTAAACAATTCTGCATAAACTAGATAATTAACGCACTGAGTAACCAGGGACATAAAAAATATATCATAAAACAATAAAATTGCGATTTATTTATTTATTTGGTAAGTCTTATTATGATATTATCTAATAATGAAGCCGGAGATGATAATGTGTTCTAATGTCTCGCCCACCCGAGATACCAGACCACTGTCATGAGAACCTATTTTGAGAACCTATTTGCAAAAAATAAAATATCATATCATTTATCAAAAATATCACTGTCATGACATAACAACAGCCCAGAGTTCTGTTACCCACAATATGGCTGCAGTAATATGACAGTATATCATCTAAATGATTGTTTGTGGGTTCAGTTTCATACAAAATATACACATAGTATATTTTATGACCAATATGCCTCGACTTTATTCGGCCTATTAGAAGTTGAGGTCTTGATCCACCTAAATGATTTACTCTTTCAAGATCTGGGCACACTTCAATTGTAAACACCATTTGCTCTAGTATGCTCTCCGTAGTATGACCGAGCTTGTTTGGCTTGATATGGTCCTAATGCCATCAATATTAAGTCACTATGCCCCAATATTGGAAAACTCTCCAATTGGGGCAGATTACCATCCACTCTTAAAAACTTTGTTTGTTGCCTATTCAAATTGTTTTCCCTTACAAATGTTCCTAAACGGTTAAGCTGATCCATAAAACATGTCACTCTCTAAATTAAATGTTGGTAGTTTTTTTTTTCAATTTGGTTTGCTGTAAAACTTGAGTATATTTTATTATTTTCAAGTAGCAAGTGCCAAACATTCAAGTTCAAATGTACATCACATACCCTAGTATCGTGGGGAATATAAAAATTATAATTTTCAATAAGCATTTTTTTTATAAATGCTGGAATAACATGTAACTTTTGTTCAATAACACAAGCATTAAACACACAGTGTCTAGAGGTATTTGCAGCCCGTTTATAGTTTGGCAGGTTTAATTCTGGCTCTGGAACAGGTCTCGGTACTGGTTCAGTTTTAATTATTGGTTCAGGTTCAGCGTGTAGTTCAGGTACAGACTCAGTTAGTGGCTCAGTTTCACCTGAACCTTGTGGCACAGGTTCAGGACTCGGCAGAGTTGACCGATTTTGATCCTGATTTTTCTGCCTTTGATGCCGCATCCAACAGGTATGACACACATAGTTGATGGTCTAAAAAAAAGGTGGTTTAGGTTATTGGTATGATGTCATCGTTATAGAGAAAGAAATGATGATTATTAACTGTTTGTAGGCTGAGGAACTAAATATTTGGATAATGATATTGATAATGATTTGTATTTTAGGTGATTTATGTTATTTTTTTATATTGTAATATAATAATGACTCTCTGCATGTGTTGGTTTTGGCTGTTAGTGCAGAGAGTATCTAAGTATCAAATAAAAAAATAAATAAAACAATGCATTGTGTATAAACATCACTTTAATTACCTGATGGAAAGCTGGATGTGATATTGGTAAATCCTGCATCATCAAATTGTTTCTTTCCACTTCATGATGTACGCTTCTGACAGAACGACCACAAGTTATGCACACCATTGTATGGCCAAATAAACGATCATCATTAGCTTCTGAATTCAGCATTTCATAACAAGGATGACAAATGTTGGCATCCCTTGGAACCTAAAAAAACAAAACTGAATTACCATAGTACCAATCATTGTTTCTTATATTTATTAGTTTTAAAATTATTCGCAGATGACTTACCTCTATTGTTAACCATCATGCTAGGGTCATGAGTAAAAGAGCAGGCAAAGAAGAGGTGAAATGCCGCCGCAGTCTGCGTGTGTACACCACAGTTTATGCACCGCATGATTGCAATACAAGTCCGTGTCGAGTAGCGAGAGGTCAGTAGTTAGGCGAGCAATCAGTAAGTCCAATAAACAAGCGAAGTTCAATGACAATCCAAAATCTAACTAAATCCAAAAAGCACAACAAACAAATAAACGGCAGAGCGTTGAAACGAAGTCTGACGTATGTTTTTTTTTTTCATAGAGTAGAGATGGAATTGTTTTTAATGTAACAAAATCGATAAAATAATCGAATGGGATAAAAGAAAAAAAAATATATTGACAGACACAAAATATGTAGTAAGATTGTGTGCCCAAAGTGTTAGTAATACACTTATCCAGTTACAATTATTTTGTTTCAGAAAATAAATCGTTTTGATAACCCTTATTATAAATCGATATATGTTAGTTCAATAACTCGATTTGACATTTTGGAAATGCGATATGTCTCCTCCTTAGCTTGAAGTACTCCTTGATTATCTATAATCTTGTCAAGTCAAACCAAAACAAAGCATAAAAACAATTCAGATACTTTTTTATTTTTATTAGTTCACGAAAGTTCTATGAAATTATTAAACACTAAATAATTCATGAATGAATATTTAAATAATACGTGTTAGTGTGAAGTTCATATACATGTTAACCGTTTTGGGGGCAGCCGTTTAGCCATCTCTTTTTATAATAAAATCCCACTTGGAATTCAAAATCTAAATGAGTCAAAATTTAAAACATGCATTAAACGCACGCTATGTAAGCAAGCATATTATAAATTGGAAGATTACATCCTTAATAAAAATGCTTGGCTAAATGCCGGTCCTTCTCCGCAGCCACAGCCACACTTGCCTACAAATTAGTTTGGAAGAAATGCAGGGGCCCTTTTTGTATTCGAAATGTGATTTTTTTAATACTATTTTTTTTTTTGTTTATTTTAATGGAGCTTGTGATCGATTACTTATTACTTTTTGTGATTGGAAACAATAAGATTATATAATGTAGAAGCACTTTTTTTTCTAATTTGTGATTGTGAAGTACCATGGAGCATTTTTATTTTGTTAGGTTAGGTTAGGTTAGGTTAGGCCATGCTTTTAATGTCAAACAAGTTGTATTGTTTGACATTAAAAGCATGGCAGTTGAGAGTTTGTCATGCTCACTCAAATGTCTCGCTGATGGTGGCACGTGTTATTGGGTCATTCAGTTCCCTTCAAAATGGTTGAGCTGAGTGGGGCTGAGGCAGGCGTCATGCTCGTGAGCGGGCGCCGTCATTTGGGACTGGTCATCTCTTAGCTGCCAGTACCTTAATTCAATTTCTATCTTTTAATAAGTTTATTTTATTTTTTCATTACTTATCTACATTGTGCTCACATAATAGAAGCGACAAGGAAAATGTAATCAAGATTTATGTAACTCATAATTTGATTTTAAAAGAGTGTCCAAAACGCTTTGTATGTATGGGAGTAAGTCTACACTAATATTATAAAGAGGAAAGATATGTATTTTTGTATTTTGGTGAGTGTGTATGTTTGTAATAAATAAACTCAATATCCATTGTTCTGATTTAAAAAATTCTTTCACCGTTAGAAAGCTCCATTCACTTTAAGTAGCTTATATTTATTGCTAGAAAAGGTTAGGGATCCTTACTAAACCTTTAGTAACGTAACCCAAGGTGTAAAAAAATGCCATAAAATATCTTTCGTCGCATGCGTTGCGGAAACTATTGATTATAAAACAAAAGTATGTTCTACAATATTAAAGAACATATCAATTACTACAAAAAACTTCGCGATACTACATGTCCAACCATTATCGTTATGTTATAATAACCACTTTTTACATTTTAAAAGTTGATAGAAATACCGACCAAAATAAGACCATGTTATTCATACTTCTGTTTAAATCCTTATCCAAATAAATCATATGGTTTTCAGGACTGTTTCATTTATGTAGATTACTTTTTGAATTATTCAAATCGGCTGTTCCATTCAATAGATATTACGAATTTAAAAAGTGATAGATACAGAAAAGGCGCCGCCGCGCCGTGTCGTAGCTAGCCAGGCATTGCAGCGGTGCGGGAGAGGGGTGGTCACATCTATGAAATAAGTAGACTCTTTAAAATAAATTACACACACTTAAAACAACATAAAAGTTAAAATAGATATATAAATATACAAACTTAGGAAATTTAATTAGGATCAGATAAAAATGTAAAATGTTGTAAAAATGTAAATAAAAAAATACTAAGTTATATATTAAGTAATAGATAATGTAATACTACGTTTAAAAAAATATAGAAATGAAATAACAAAAAAATATAAATGAAAGGTAAAAATATAAAAAAAAAACATGTCCACCCTTGCGAAGCCGGGACGGGCCGCTAGTACTTAATACACAAATAAGTCAGATGGTGTATTACTAATATTTTGTCAAAAATTATCTGGTATTACTTAAATAAAAGATACATTGGGTACGTGAACTTTGGTGGACTGTACATTTGCTTCCATATTACCGCTTGACCGATAAAAACAAGGTGGGTGATTAGTCCCTCGCCATTAAAATGAATGGACTAACATTCGGCTTAACGATCATATTGATAAATTGAAACAATGCATTAATCCTAAAGTTAATCATAAAGCTAATTATAGTTATAATAATTTATACAGTACAAGCGGAAAGCCATAAGGCCGCCAATTGTATGTTTTTAAATTTAACACTCTAATTATATCATTTATCAACTGAGCGTGTACTAAAGTATATACATCGTGTATCTAACATCGTACCACAAACGAATACCATAGATCCATCCAGTATATGTTTTACCTGTACCGGATTCGTGCGTGCGCCCAGGTGTCGCCACAGTGTGGACCGCCCGGAGGATACGGTGGAGCACACGGTAGAGGTGTGCCCCGCCTGGGCAGAGCATTGCCGTATTCTTGTGGGAGCGATCAGCGGCGGCGATCTCTCGCGCTGGGCCTTGGTACAGGCCATGCTCCGGAGCGAGGAGGAGTGGCATGCGGTCGCCTCCTTCTGCAAAGCAATAAAGCTAACAAAGGAGAAGGCGCACACGCCGCAGCTATCGATTTCCAGACACCGTAGGCACGGGCTTGCGGACAGTGAGCAATGGGTAGCTCGCAGTCCGACCATCCGGTAACTGTCCGGATCGAGCCCAAATTTTCGACGGCGCGTACTTACCCGAAGGAGTTGACAGCAAACTATCCGGCCAAGCAGGGTCGAAGCCTCCTCTGAGGCCTTGAGAAAACTATGAAAGTATACATCAGGGCCCTGGTACCAAGGCAATGACGGAATGGGGTTGGTTTTTAGTCAGTAAGAGTCTGACACTATCTCCCGCTCTACCCAAGGGCGGCAGATGTCATTGGATGATTTTACCCACTATAAAAAAGTACATGATACTGAACACCCCAGTGGTAGAATTTTTCGTTGACTTTTTACTAATAAAAAAAAAACTATCTGTGCTTTTTTAAATTTTAATTGTATAAAATCGTTATTAAAAATATCATCGTAACATCATCAAAATATCATCATAACTAACCTAGTTAAACCTCGATGATATTTTTAGTAAAAAAAAGAAAAAAATATATTAAAAATCAATTAATTACAAAGTTATAGGGGTTAATAAAATCGTTATTTTAATCAATCCCGACAGCATTCTTAATTTTAGAAGTAATTTAATCCTTTCTTCACTAAAAATATTAAAATAACGCTTTTATACCGTTTAAATTAAAAAAAAGTAAAGATTTTTTTTAATTAAGAAAAATTCCACCATTGGGGCGACCAGAACCATGTACTTAATCCATGGTATTCATGTGTGGTACGATGTCAGATACACCCTATATATACCGTTAAATTTTGCTCGTTTTAATCCCGCGGAGGGTCAATTCGGTAAATGAAACCCTATCGATTTGTAAAGATAAAATGAAAAATAAAGTACTTTTTTTTAGAACTCGAATTAATTTACTCATTTACGAAATTGATTTCTTTAAGTAAACGTCAGCTAATCGAGGAATGAACTGTAGGTAGTTAGTCCGCAACGACCGACAACTTCCTACAAGGTCATTGACTCGTTTACTTAAAGGAATTAATTTCGTACATGCGTATTCGAGTTTTAGAAAAAAAGTACTTTATTTTTTAATTTTATCTTTACACAAATCGATAGTGTTTCATGTACCGAATCGACCCTCCACGGGATTAAAACGACCAAAATGTAACGGTGTATGTTATTTAGATATTTTATACAATAACTGGGCAGGCAAAGTATGAAATATTATGAATATTATTGTCCATTATATACTTTACCTAGGTAATGTACCTATATGTCGCATGGAAATGAGGATATCAGGGATTTCACGAAATCATACATGCATACGCTGCGGCAGGTTATACAGAAGACTGAGGAGTATAATCAGCCCCTCTGCTTAGCGTTTGTGGATTACGAAAAAGCCTTTGATTCGATCGAGACTTGGGCTGTACTGCAGTCTCTCCAATGGTGCCAGATTGACTATCGGTACATCGAGGTGCTGAAGTGTTTGTACAAAAATGCCACCATGTCAGTCCCACTTCAGGACCAGACCTCGAAACCTATCCTCTTGCAACGAGGTGTGAGGCAGGGAGACGTCATTTCTCCGAAACTGTTCACGGTCGCAATGGAGGATGTCTTCAAGGTTCTGAAATGGAGAGGGCTAGGCATTCATGTCAATGGTGAGTAAATCACTCACCTTCGGTTTGCCGACGATATAGTAGTCATAGCTGAGACTACGGAGGAGCTCAGTGCAATGCTCGGTGACCTCAGTAGAGCTTCCGAAAGAGTGGGACATAAAATGAATACTTATGTACGAAATCAAAATCATGGTTAACTTCCATGTAGCGCCCACTCCTATCAAGATCGGAGACTCTACACTCGAAGTTGTAGACGACTACGTTTACCTGAAACAGATGGTCCAGTTGAGTAGGTCTTACTTCGAGAAAGAGGTCAATCGTCAAATCCGACTCTGCTGGGCGGGGTTCGGGAAGCTGCGCGGTGTCTTCTCGTCCAACATACCACAGTGTCTCAAGACGAAAGTCTATGACCAGTGCGTGTTACTAGTAATGACATATGGCTCTGAAACGTGGTCGCTTACAATGGGCCTCATAAGAAGACTTATAGTCACCCAAAGGGCAATGGAAAGGGCTTTGCTCGGAGTTTTCTTGCGTGATCGAATTAGGAATTAAGATATCCGCAAGAGAACCAGGGTTGCCGATATAGCACGTAGAATCGCCAAACTTAAGCGGTAATGGGCTGGGCACATTGCACGCAGAATAGATGGCCGTTGGGGCTGAAAGGTTCTGTAGTGGCGTCCGCGTGCGGGAAGACGCAGCGTTGGAAGGCCTCCCACAAGGTAGACCGATAACCTGGTCAGGGTTGCTGGACCACCGGCCATTGAGGCGATGCTTGGGGGAGGCCTAGGTCCAACAGTGGACGTCTTTTGGCTGAAATGATGATGATGATGATGATGAAAAGTCTGACGCTATCTCCCGCCCCGCCCAAAAGACGGATTTGTCATTGGATGATTTTACCTGCCATAAATAAACCTATTATGAAATATTTTTGGAAATATCTTCATCACCAATGAAATTATATGCTTAGAAACTTATAAAATTAGAGAGAAATCTGGCATAAACTCAGACGGCAAAGTCCATCACTCGACATCGCTCAACACTATCATTTCTCCGTTTCTCCAGAAAAGGCATCTAGGGGAGAGACGGATATATTATATATATTTGTTATACTCCGTTTATTTGTTGATCAATTCTATTTTAGTTTTTATTTAGTTTTCTATTTTTCCATATATTTATTGATAAGTCCTGTTTGTTACCAATGAAGTTATAAAACTTCAAAGCTTAAAAAAATAAAGAGATAAATTCAGCATAAACTCTGATGTCAAAGTCCATCGCGCTCAATAATATCGTTTCCATAGAAACGGCAGTTACGTGAGAGAGACGGACGTATTTGTCATGTTCCGTTTATTTTTTTATCAATTTTATTTTAGGTTTTTCAGTTGGTCTCAAGGGCGTAGCTGCAACCGTATCTGCCGTATCAATTATACGGGACCCTGCGCTACAGTGGCCCCTAGGCAAAATTCGCAACATGTTATCCAAAATCGTCTCATTGGGTAAACCAAGCATTTGTAAAAAAGCACCATTTTTTTTTTCACACGGGGCCCCTATGGGACCGTTTATACGGGGCCCCTGTAAGACTAGCTATGCCACTGGTTGGTCTTCTATTTTTTTAAGAAGCATAATAAATTAATCTCCTATCGTAACGATCGCACACAAATTATGGTATAATCTATGAGTTACTGTTAATCCCATAGATATCCGGAGATATGCCTTCATTGCAAAGTAATAAGAAATCCTTGCGCAACCGCTTATCTCCCACCAAAATAATTACAACATTCACAAATAGTGTATTTACGACACACACTCAAAATTTGTACACGCACACAAAGAAGAAAGCAGCTACACTAAATCAATTTCTAATAGCACACATAAATAGAATGGGCGGGGCATTCGCTTGTAAGCACGGAAACATTCAATGCACACGCATGCAATTAGAGCATCGAATCGATTGTCGATAATTGTTATCGATATTTTATTTCAGCATATTCTTGTAATATAATTACTTCGTCTAATTTTCTTTAAATAATTTCTTTTTTATATTCTTATCCGAAAAGTGAGTAATGATTATAAAATAAAATAGGAATTAGTTTTTTTTATATCGTATTACCGGTTCAAGGGAACGTTCTCTGTTAAATATCGTGCTGTTATTATTAAACAATATATTACTTAATCTTAACTATATGATTTTAATCTTATGTGACTACCTACATTCAGAGTTGGTTTAAACATTTAGGTAAATTTTATACACGTATTCAAACTCGCTAGCGTTAACATAAATTTCTATGGAATCAAAATAGCGTCATCTAGCAAACTCGTTTTCATTTTAAACAAATTGTAGGTAGTTGATGCTGACAGGATCGAATTCGTTATGATGAAATAACTCACACTAACTACTCAAAATAAATACATCTAACAAAAAAATACTGGTCAAGTGTGAATCCGACTCGCGCACCAATGATTCCGTATAGATTTACCTATGTAAATGGTTCAATTCCAAAATTTCTCAAAGACTTCGAATCGCAAACAAAGATATTTTTTTCATCACAAATCTTTGCTGAAAGTGAGTTACACAGTCGTACTGCATGAAAACAGAAGGAGTTGGAATAGAAATTATATTATTATAAGTTGGAGAATTATAATCAAGATAAAAATGCTTGGATCAATGCTGGTCCAGCTCCACTACAACTATGGCGTACGAAAACACCAAATACCCAGATTTAAAAAAATAATTATTTATAATAGTTTTGCATAGCGAACATAAAATATTGTAACTTTTGACCAAAAATAAATAACTGTATAAAATTATACTTGTTTATCGTGCTACTTATCATATTGTACTATAATTTTTGATCATCTCAATCTTTAGATATAATGTCAATTTAAGTTCACGGGTATTGAAATAACAATACCTTAATTTCGTTCAAACAACATTCATTCAATAACTAATTTATCTCTTACTATACATGTAATACGACAATATTCATAGAAATGTAAAAAAATATATTGAACTGCGAATAATACGCATATCGATAAAATCAGCCTCACGCACTCGATTGCACCTCTCTAAATCTTGAACGGTCATTGCGGTCATTGCGTTCGGGAAGATTCGGGCTAGTTCGGTCTAGTTCGTTTCGTTCCGAACTTGAGTTCGTGAAATATTTAAAAATTGATTTAAAATATAAAACAGTGACTTAATTACTGTAGTGTACACCGGTAATTGTTTAATTACCGGTGGCAGGATACGCCATTTGTCTTCAGGTTGATGATATGTCACCTATTTTTGCATATAATTACTGCACAACTCGGCATTTTGGTTTTTTACGCATCGGTAGTATCCTGTACGCAATTGCAAAGCGAATGAATGAAGCGTACAGCCGTTGTTCGATTATAAGGGTCGTTTGCCCAGATCGAGACGCCAC
Organism: Leucania comma; assembly: GCA_958295575.1. Classification (NCBI taxonomy): domain Eukaryota; kingdom Metazoa; phylum Arthropoda; class Insecta; order Lepidoptera; family Noctuidae; genus Leucania; species Leucania comma. Next base: position 15,040,213 of record OY282461.1, read on the forward strand.
GTGCCACGCCCCCAAGGCATATCCCTCGATATCCGTGGTTAATCCTGTATCACTTTGTAAGCTCTCATTATTAAGTGTAGGGTGGTTAATTTGTATCTTCTAGATGCTTTCTATTCCTGCAATTATTTGACGTACAGTCAACTCGAGCTATGAAGAAAAATATGCCACTTACATGTGCAAAATATTTTAGAAAATTAAATACAGGCGAATAGCCGCGAATACATTTGGCTTGAAGTACTAAATTTTACCTATTTTGATGTGAAAATCAAAGTAGATAAGACCAAACAATACTTACATAGGCTTCTTTTAGACATAGCCAACATAAAGAAGGGCAAACTGATTTATAACTTGTCCTTTGTTTTACGGCTTCACTATGCGTGGCAAAGTAATAGGTCGTAAGTAATTGACGCTAGTGGATATCAAAGCCGGAAAAAAATAGTGATAGAAGTCCAAAAATGTACTTTATACAGTTTAAACATTTTTAAAGTATAAAACGTATCGATAAAATACACACATTAAAAAAGTTTGAGATCACTTTGATAATACGAAATCGTTTTTGTTACGTGAGAATAAAACGTTCTTTTTTTTTTTCTAAGATTCTTCTTTTAAAAATCAAATCTTTTGATAACAAAAGAATTTAAAATATTAATTGTTTTTACGTATAAAGAGATTAAATCCTTGTTTACACTCATTCAGAAATCTGACCAACTTGATTCAAGCCTTTTCAAATCTTTCCTAACTTTTCGAAGAAGGCGTTCATTCAAAAAGATGCCGAGGGATTTATCAGAAGTTTTACGATCAAGAATTGTTACTTTGGTGGAAGAAGGACATTCTGCGAGAGAAATAGCACACAGAGTGGCTGTATCCCAATTCTGTGTCGTGAACACGTTATGGAGGTATACTGGCGTGGAGAACTTTGCTGATCGACCTCGCAGTGGTCAGACAACTATTTTTACTGCTGCTCAGAAGCGTTACATCAGATTGCTGTCTGCCCGAAAACCAACAATCAATGCCACTAAAATAAAAGCTGAGTTTCGGGCCGCTACTGGACTAGAAATTAGCACTCAGACCATCAGGAATTGCTTACACCAGGTTGGATTACAAACGAGGTGATCCTGGCGAGCACCCCTGAACTCACAGCAATGACAGCGACGCAGATTGCAGTGGGCTAGACTCCGCCAAAATGATGAAAACGACGAGGAAAACATTTGGTGGAATTGTCTCTTCGTTGACGCATCTAGAATTAGCACTCATCCAGACAACCAACATCTTCGTGTCTGGAAAAGACGTAAGTAAGGACGCTGAAAGACAAAGAACTGCCACCGGAACCGTTCAACAAGGCGGCAAATCGGTATCCTTTTGGGGCGGTGTAATGATTGGTGCTACAAAGCTGTTGATCCCGTATGGTGGCTCAATGACTGCAACTTTGTACCAAACCATTGCTATTGATGAAATAGTCCTACTGAAAGGTCATTTATTTATTTAATACAGCTTGGAGGACTTACAGCTAGAATAAACCATGGCCCTCGATTCGTAATGGTTGACGATAATGCACCCGCACGTCGAGCTCAACGAATCAACGCTGCTCTGCATAAATACGACATTACCAGGTTAGACTGGTCTACCGGCTCGCCTGACTTAAACCCGATAGAGATCGCGTGGGATGCTGTCAAGCTAGCTGTTTGGAGCCGTTAGCCTACTCCCGAGACAGTGTCAGAGATCAGGGAAGCCGTTATTTAAGAATGGGACGTTTATCGCAAGAAATGCTTGATAACTTAATTCTCAGCATGCCAAGAATTGCCGCATGTGTTCGAGCCAAGGGAGCAGTTATCTTGTGCTAAATAAAATCAATTTCCTAAGAAATGTTCACAATATTTAGCTTTGACAATTTTAAACCTCTTCTTTCAATCATTTATTAGTTGAAATTACATTAGGCCTTTTAAATTCAATTTTTGTTAATAAAAAAATAATTTAATTTTTTATTTCAAATCGTGTATCTTTTTTATAAAAAAGATGTTACATAAGCAACAATTCCTTTAAAAAGTAAAATTTAAAAAATATTACATCTATTGCTAGTGATCTCAAACTTTTCTTGATGTGTGCATCAGTAGATGGTGTAAATTTCAACCCGATACCTTTCCGCATTTCTGAGACAAAAGGATCTTGACAGACAGACCACTTCACTTCGAAAAAGATTTTTTTTGTGACGTAACAAAAAAAAAGTTGTTTTCAGTTTTATTCCTATACCTGTGCCTTGATTCTTGCCAAATTTCAGGATTCTGGGTCATCGGGAGGTACCTTATGAATTTTGATTCTTTGAGAGTGTCGAAAACGTATTTGTTTGCGACATAAACGGCCATATTTTTTTTCCGATAATTTAGAAGTTTGAGTTTTTTACGGATTCAAGGCACAACAGACCTGAATATGCATATAGTTTTAATTTCAACTCGATACCTTAAAGCGTTCTCGAGGGAAAGGATCTTGACAGATAGACAGACAGACGGACAACAAAGTGATCCTATATAGGTTTCGTTTTTTCCTTTTGAGGTACGGAGCCCTAAAAATGAATAGCCGTTTTTTAGTTTCACTAAAACTCTAGAACGGCCGTGGGCCGGCCCGATTTAGCTAAAATATTCGTGATACTCCAGGGATGGTTTAAGCGGTAAGAAAATATGGAAAAATTCACGAAAAAAAACCTCTGACTATTAGGCGGTATGAATTTGCAGAGTCAGCTAGTCTCATCTTCTTATATATAAAAATGAATAGCTGTTCGTTAGTCTCACTAAAACTCTAGAACGGCTGGACCGATTTGGCTAATTTACTATTAGGGTCGATCCGGTACATGAAACACTATTGATTCGTAAATACAAATTAAAGTACTTTTTTAAAGCCGAATTAATTTACGCATGTACGAAATTAATATCTCCGTTCTGCGTATTATTATTTAGGTAATGACGAGAAAACATTTTTTGCTTGGACATTTTTTTTTTTGGAAATTTCACCGTTGCGAGATATTTACAAACTTATCTTAGTTTGCAGATATCTTGCAGTGAAAGTGTTGCCACATCTATTTTGGTTCTTCATTTCTTTTTTTGTCTTGTATTACACGATATGTTTTTTATAAAATTCGAAAACTGTGACTGCCTTTTTTGGTGTTTCATAAGGACTCTCCTCACAACCATCATGTTATTATGAGGAGCTTAACAATGTTATGTAACTCTTGAAAGAAGCACATATGGAAAGGTTTACTGTTCACTGAATAAGTTTTCAACGAGGGTTGCGGTAGTAAGTTTTACTACGGAAATTAGCTTGCAATTACATAACTGGCTACGGAAACAAGTCATTTATGGTTAATCTTGATGCTTTTTATATGATCAAAATTATTTTCTTTTCTTTTTTAAATCAACACCTTTTCTTCGAGATGTTTCAAATTCGATCAATACAAACAATTTACAATTACAAATTACTTAAGTAAGATCTGTAATAATATTTTGTATGAGTTGGTCATGTACAACTAGAAAAAAAAGGAAGATATTGACAGATTCAATGTATTTATAGGACTAAAAAACCTTTTTAAATGTATAAATGGTTTGAATATGTATTGGCTACGGGATAGCAGACCCGTTGTACTGAATGTTAAAGAAGCGCAGAAAATCAACGCGCGGGTGAACGAAATGAAACCCTGTTCCCGAAAATACAAGAGCAAAATTGTCCCGTTCAATGGAGTCGCGTGTACCGCGCAGGCTGGGTTAGCCTCGCCCTCACTCCAAGATCGGCGGCGTCTATTTTTAGATAGCTGAAAAAGGCGTCAAATCTCTTAAAAATTTAAGTCCGATGCGTATGTTGGAGTAGCATTTTTTATGTACAGGGTTAGTAATTCTAAAAGAGGGTTTCAAGTGAAAAGGAACCATCTAAATGAAAAAAAAAAAACACCAGACAAATATCTTTAAATAAAAATATAAACATGACGTCACAATGTTTCAGACTTTTACAGAAAAGCAGACTTAGAAGATAAACGATAATAATTATTATCTTCATGTTTATTAATCAGATGAAGACTGAAAATCAGCGCCGTGTATTGATTACCTATGGCGTAGTATGATGCTGAGTATCCAGCCTTTATGTTACAAGCATGACGTGTATCTGCTTAGTTTCTGATCTGTATTTTTGTCTCACTTTTATTTCTAGTTAAATGATTAACTTTATTTAATTTTTGTCTATGCTAATTCTATATATATTTTTGTCTATATAACACAATTGCTAAGGATTTCTTATTTGAGTTCTTACATAAAGGTATTTACATAAATACGAAACTGCCGTTTTTAAAACGGGTTTCTTTGAAGTGTTATTTTTGGTTAAAGTTATAATAATTATACGTTCAAATAAACTTTATATACATAATTATACGTCTTTTTTTTAATTAGGTATTTATTGGTTTCTTTGTGTTTCGTATTATCTGTAATACCAAAGTGTATGTATAACTAATAAAAAAAAGTTTTTTCACATTAAGAACTCCAATATAGAAACTATTTATTTGAAGGGCAAACTATGCATTGGTATTGCTTGCCCTTTGAAATTGGCAAGACCTATTATTTGGTAGCAAAAATTAAATATGTATCTATTTTAAAAATATAAATCTTATGTATCTGTAGCTCTTGTGCCCTGACAGCGATATTAAAAATTTCATTAAATTGACGTCAATTTTATTTTATATAAATACAAAAGGAGAAATAGACAAAATCTAGCCTCGACGGTAACCATATACATTACACACTTGTATCATAATGTACTATTAATTAACTTTTTAATAATCCAGTAAAAGAGTATTATCTTTCCTCTCAATTGTGATAATTATTTATACATTTATAGGTATCTACGTTTCTATCGATTTCTCCTTTCGCAGGTCTGCTTGAAGAAAATTCTTTGGAAATAAGCAGTACTTTTGTACTAATGTCTATTGTGTATTACGTTTTCTGTTTTTAGTGTGTACACAAATAGCAAATAAATTAATAAATTGAATTAATCAATCGTCATTTTTTTTTTAGTTGACATTTTTTATGTAAATAAAATTGCACAATGTCGTTCAATCTTTAGAATCAGCTGGGTAACTTAACGACAAAGAAAAGGCGACAAGTTAATTTCATAATAGCCGAGCACACTTGTAGACAAGTGCTTTATCGAAAACTCAAGCATTCTCGGCATTTTAATAACGTCGTCGTGAAATATAAGCACAGCTTTTAACTGTAAGCAATTCACAAATGTTTATTAGTAAAAAAAAGTATATTTTTTATGTACTGTAAGTATCATTTACTTAGAATAAAATGTATTCTAGTAGCTTTAAAACAGACTCCTCCTGGGCTCACAGTGCTTTTAATTACGCATAATTAAAAATAATAATGATCAAACCTAAGGTTTTGTTGAATTTGCATTGGATGTAAGTAGAGAGAAGTTTATATTACAGCCAAGGAGGTATTAATGTGTTTGCACAATTAGTGAATTGTCGCGGGCTTGCGGACGGCGTGCAATGGGTAGCACGCTGTCCGATCGTCCGGTAACCGACCGGACCGAGCCCAAGTCGTCGACGGCGCGTTCTGTTCCCGCGCGCCTCAAGGAGCTGTCAGCACACCGAAGAGGCCCAGCCTGATAACTGCAGCCAGGCAGGGTCGAAGCCTACTGGAGTCATGGGTTAACTTCCGAAAGGAATACCCGGCCCCGGAACGATAGGCTACTAAGGAACGGGGTAGGTTTTTAGTCAGTAAGAGTCTGACACTACTTCCCGCTCCGCACAAGGGCGGGATTTGCCATTGGATGATTTTACCTACCATAAAAAAAAAAAAAATAATTAGGTAAGCGCACCCTATCAGTTAAGTCGACCACATCTTCGCTTTCCATCAGGTGAGATAGTGGTCAAGCGTGAGCCTATCATCAATAAAAAAACTTGCCAAGTGTGAGTCGAACTCGCGCACTGAGGGTTCCGTACAAACTTACTTATGAAAACAGTTAAATTCCCGAATCGATTTTTGAAGATTTTTCCGAATCTCAAAAATGTCTTTTTTCGTGACGTAACTACGTATTTACAAATTTCAGGATTCTAGATCAACGGGAGGTATCCTATGAATCTTGATTTCTTTAAGGAACGTTTTTTGCGACATAAACGGCTGTATCTTTTTTTATGACAATTTAGAAATTTGATTTTTACACAGCTTCTAGGAACCGCAGACCTGAGTTATGGTTTGAATTTCATCACGATGCCTTAACGCGTTCCCGAGAAAAAGGGTCTTGACAGACAGACGAACAACAAAGTGATACGTACGGAACCCTAAAAACAGTTTTTAGGTTAATTTCTTATTAAATAAGGATATATTCAACTTATTAAACTTTCAATTGTTCCCTTATTCAATTACCGCCCGCACAAACGCCGCTTTAACAATATTTTCTACCGGCAGCATTCCATTTTATGCGATAAACGCCCGCACTTCCGTCGACAAAGTAAAAGTTCGCCGGCAACCTCAACGTATCGGTCCTTGCAACGACAAACTTTACACATAGCCAGTATAAAAATATCTCAGGAATATGGTATATTGACGAATTTCAAGCCGGGCGCAGATTGCTGTAACGTAACATGCAATGTAACATGAATGGTGCATAAGTGTGCACGAAGCACATGCACGAACCGAGCATGCACATACTCACATATATTAAGTATGTTTCTTGAGTTGAAACGCTCTGTTTGCGCGCGTAGTGTGCACAGTTCGCGCCTAACTTCAGTTACATTGCATGATATACTACGTTGTCGCAACAGTATATAATAATTATATTTATACGTACATATTTTTGTTTAACCCGCTAAGCCATTAGTATCTGAAAGATGAGAGAGGCAAAGCTGAAGTTGTAGGTGAAGCTGGTCTTAAAACGAATTATTATCAATAACACTAAAAATAAAATTGAGCCCTATCATAAATCTTCGGTTTTTTGGCTTCAGGGAAAAACAGTCTTTAGTACCTAGGCTAGATATACAAAATAACCAATATAATATTTAACTATTGTAGTGCAGCGTTACAATCGAAGGGCTCCGAGACATTCGGAAATAGGCCACTGCAATAAATATTTGAAGCAGATAGTGATCTAGGTTAAGCTCTGCGGAATTTCTAACTCGTTGGCATCTAAATATCTAAATGTTTGGATAACGACATAGCCGTGATATAATACTATAAACATTATACATACAATTATAATATAATTTCCTACAATACCCAGATGGTTTAATGCTTGAATATATTTTATATTTTTCTGGTTTTATGTGTCCTACCTGAAATGAAAATAAAAAATCTATTATGGGGTCGCTTTAGAGGCACGGTTTTGGGGTAAATTTACACCTAAGATTTGTTTTATATGCAGAAAACAAAAGGCAAAAGAACGCGTCTCGTGTGCGTAATGCATGCATTGCAATAAATACATGTATGAAAAGGACATTTGCGGCGGTTACGCAAATTAATCCGCATGCGCGATGAAATTCACACGATATTAAAAACACCCTAAAATATATATGCCGTGGATTAATTCATAAACATATATACAGTGCCGGAGAAGGTAGTTTAGCTTAAGTAATAATTTTCCCAAAAAATAAAACAAGTGCCTAGTAGGAGGCTAACATGTATATCGTGCAATAAGTTTTGAACCAGTGCTTTGTATAACGTTATTTTAAAATACTATTGAAAACCTATATAAATCAGTCAAAATCAATCCATGTTGATTCCAAAAACAATTACTGCGACTGCCATTCAATCTATTTACACGATACGCAGTACTTTATGCTAATTACAGCTGTGGCATAACTTCCAGAGTCAAGCTGCGATGGCGAGTTCATGTCAATAAAAAAAAACAGGAACTTGACAATGTGATAAAAGTATGACGGATTGATTACTCGAAAATAAATCTTTATTTACTATACAAGCATATGCTTAGGCTTATATGGACGTAACAGTATCCAACGTTGGAACTGTACCTACTAAATGGAGTAACGTCAACCTAATACAACCAATCCATAATAAAGTTCTCAAAGATGCTGTAAAAAAAATATATCAGAATTAGAATCCAAATATTTTCTGAAGCTTACGAACACAGAGTTCATCAACATGTAAACGTTAAAAAAAATACAGTACAACAACATGGACCTAGTGGTTACTCAATAAACAAATGAAAGTTTTGAGTTAGTGTAGTGTTTAAAGTCAGTATATGACTAATAGTGATCAATGCTGTGCATAGACATGATATAACCCTTGAACAAAATGTTTTCACTAAAAGAGCTCAAAGGTCACTCCTCAAAGTCATGACCTTAAAACCATGCCAATTCTCGACTATTACCCTGTACCAAAACTGTCAAGTTCTAGCAGTGAGACAATTATACCTACTGAACATTCTCATACAACAACTCGTCGTAACATGTCGTAATACTCCCTGAAATGACCATGCTAGAGGCAGACGCACAGCTCGCAATGTTTGTCCATATATTAAATGCAACACTACATCAGCAAGGCGGCAGCACCTATATTTAGCAACAAAACTCTACAACAAAGTCTATACATTTGTAACAATAAATCAACTTACACATAACTTCAAACACAAAATTAAAATATGGCTCCAAACATTAAACTATTCGCAGACTGAACAGCTCCTACAGTAAAATCATCAACCTCTTACTTAAACACACACAAACACCAATAGCTTTATGATCTTAGGTTTTATTTTTGTCTTTATTATGTTAATTTTTATTTTCAAGCATTTCTTTCTTCTGTTTGTAAATTATATTTTTGAGGAAGAGTCACTTGGACCTTATATTTAAGCGACACCAATGGGAGAAGACACTGACTTCTGTAATACAGGTTTCTACCTAGCTCAGAAGTCAGGGCTTCAAATTTTAGTGTATTATATTTATTAGTGTCAATAAACTATTTGATTTTATATATATATATAAACTAGTGCTTGACTGTGATCTCACCTGATGGTAAGCAGTGATGCAATCGTTGATGGTGAGGAGCACTAGTTTATTAAGAGCCTATTCACTCTAGCCTTGAAGGCATCTAAATTATAATCAGACGGGAAGACCGCAGCAGGCAAACTGTTCCAGTCCCTCGATGTACGTGGTATAAGCGACGAAGCAAAACGAAGTCTGGACCGTAGAGGTTGATTAATTGATTGAATATCAGACTCTGTGAAAGGACTACGGACTTGTGTAAAAATGCAAAAGAATTCGAAAAATACAACACTGAGAGTGCACTTGACCGAAGACTAACAAGGAGGAAACACAAAAAAAGAAATGGGATAAAATAAATATTAAATACCGAGAATTAGAACACTACTTACTTGCAAATAACTCTAAATGAACCCTAAAAACAGACAAATGAAGAATAGACGCTGCCATGCTTAAACTTCTAGGTATTAAGGATCGAAGTATGACGTTCAGCACATGACTCTAGTATAAGTATCATAGTTTTAAAAAGGTGAAGGAAAACATCGTAAGGAAACCGGCATTGCCTAAAACCAAAAAGTCAAAGACGTGTGACATCCACCAACCCACACTTGGCCCGTGTGGTAGATATCGGCCCTGTCCCTCTCCTAGAGAGGCCTTAGTCCACCAGTGGGAACATTATAAGGCTGATGCTATACTAAGCTTTAAGCAGGAACCGGATTATATGCATTTGCATATATGCATATGCATATTCAAGTCATCCTAAAAAGCGGTAGAAGCCTATTTTACCTAATATTTAGTTATGTTGCATATTATCGGTATATTTACAATATTTTTTGGAATGCTGTGCACTTACCTTGCGTTCCGAAATGCGATAAAAGTGCCGCAAGTCGCAACCGAATGATCTAACACACGCGCCACCATCAGTGAGACATTTGAGTGAGCATGACAAACTCTTAACTGCCATGCTCAATTACGTCAAAAAAATCCAATAGTAACCTTAAACCATATATTACCCCATGGTACTCATATTTACAAACTTTGAAAAAAAAATGCGTCTATATTATCATCATCATCATCATCATTTCAGTCAAAAGACGTCCACTGTTAGACATAGGCCTCCCCCAAGCGTCGCCACAATGGCCGGTCCTGTGCGTCTCGCATCCATCGGACTCCAGCGACCCTGACCAGGTCATCGGTCCACTTTGTGGGAGGCCTTCCAACACTGCGTCTTCCGGTACGCCTCCGCCACTCCAGAACCTTTCGGCCCCAACGGCCATCTGTTCTGCGTGCAATGTGCCCAGCCCATAGCCACTTAAGTTTGGCATTCTGTATTATACAACACCATAAAGATATCAAAATTAAAAAAGGTATTATTTCCTATATTAATCAATTTGTACGCCCTAGTGGTAGTGAAGCTGGACCAGTATTGAGCCAAGCATTTTTATCTTGAATATAATAATTCTCCAACTTATTCTATTAAAGAAATTCGTTCTTCTACATAGTGTACGTTTAACACAAGATTTAAATTTGATTTTATTGAGTTCTAATATGTGGGGAGGTATTTTATTATAACAAATTAAAACGGTGATATTGCAGTACATTGTGATATAAGTGTGTAATGTAGGTGGTTACCGTCGAGGCGGTATTAAGACCCGAGCCGTGGCGAGGGTCTTAAGAGAGCCAAGAACGGTTACTCACGTATATCATAGGACGTTTTTCAATAAATAAGTGAAAAAAAAATTTAGCTAACTATTAATACAACGGTAAAACTAGTAAAAATTTTCATTAAATGGCGGTAAAAAATTAAATAAAAACAGATTTATTTTTTTAACGCCATGTAATGAAAATTTTTACAAGTTTTACCGTTGTATTAATAGGCGCGCATCTATATTTTTTTTTATTTACCCATAGGTGAAGGCTATGGCTATATAGTCTTTTGATTATATTGCCTAGTCATCATTGGTTTTCTTGCGTGAAAAGGTTTTACGTAGTGACAATAGAATATGGATGTAATTTTCTATTGTTTGTAGTATTTGATTTGATTTAATTAAGACAGCCAATGAACTCCACTCGAAAAATCATGCCAAAAACCGCGCGCGTCTTAAAATGACTGCCATAGACCTCGAAAAATATTTTATTTTTATTTTTTCGTATTCAAAACTTTGTTTTGCGAACAAAGAGGTTACGCAAAAAGGTTATAGCTACATTAGCACTAGCGCATAATGGTAATCAAAATGTCACCTGTGTAGTGCAATAAGAGTCACTTTTTGAGCAAGTGTATTGAAAAATATTTTATTGCAACTGGCCGAGCAATCTATGGCGGGGCCACGTGTGCAATAGTTTGGCCTATGATATAGTCTCACAAAAGGGCTATACAAACCGGCAACAATGGTTGTCGAAATTACACTTATCGCAGCGGCATATATTGTTTCAAAGGTAAAATTAAAAAAAGTTGTACAAGAGATTATGGTTAGCTTACTTAAATATATGTAACTTTAGATTAGACTTGAGTCAAGGAATAAGCCTCGAAACAAAATTGTCGTTATTAAAAGATTAATTTTTAGATTTTGATTTAATTGTTAGTTTCATTTTTATTGTTGTTTATAATGTAGTCTTGCAAGATATTCCAGGCAGAAAATATTTTCCTATCTTTCTTTATTTTTACTTTGACGAAGTTCGCTGTGTTAAGGTCTGTGTATGCTCACTTCTCAATTTTAAGTCTGACACTATATGTGAGTTGTAATTGGCTAGCGGTTATCTATGATTGTTTTTTTTTTATATTTTTCATGAGACCAACACATATTTCACGAATTTTAAGAAGGAAAACCCTCGCTGTGGATATACTGCTTAGAATAAACCATATCAAAAGTGAAAATATTAAGGACTTAAAAAATTACAATTATCCTCCAATTAAATTGTTTTACTTGTAATATTTAGTCCAAAATCATCCTAAGGCGTCGAGACTGATTAAATGACTAAAAATGCCTCCTCTAGAGGCTAGGATGGTGCTATTTTCTTAAAGGGGCTAATTCCAATTTAGCCGTAGCGATTGCAATTCTTAGCTATCAATGCTTTGCTTTTAGAAAATTACCTAAAGCAAGGCCAAAAAAATTTAAAGAATTTTGAATAAAAACCTGAAACAGTATTTAGAAAATTTTATTGTGTCACGTAACCAATTTGGATTTAGACAAAAAAAGACCTAGATCAGAAAGAGACTGAGAGACACTACGAAATAGTGAGGCAAAGAGGAAAAGTAGTTATCAACATTTACCATTATTATATTTTTTTGGGTATTTTTCTGATTTGGTTGATGTATTTGACACTGTACCCATAATACAATGCGAAGCAGTAATGCTAGCAAAGGAGGAGGCTGACCGTATCAGGCAACGGCGCTCACGCCGCAGCCGCCGCCGTAACTCCGATCCAAATTTCCGGCCACCGTAGACGCGGGCTTGCGGACGGCGGGCAATGGGTAGCTCGCTGTCCGTTTGTCCGGTAACAGACCGGACCGAGCCCAAGTCGTTTACGGCGCGCACTGTTCCCGTGCGCCTCAAGGAGTTGTCAGCAAACCGTAGGGGCCCAGTAGGGTCGAGGCCTAGTCTGGGGCTCTGGGAAGGTATGAAAATGCATACCAGGGCCCTGGAACCAAGGCAGGGAAGGAACAGGGTAGGTTTTTAGTCAGTAAAAGTCTGACACTATTTCCCGCTCCGCCCAAGGGCGGGATTTGTCATTGGACGATTTTACCTACCGTAACAAAAAAAAAAAAAAAACCCATAATACAATAGAAGGCAGAATGCAAGACTATAAGAGGTGTGCCTCTGATTTCAAACTGCCTATAGATATGTATAAAAGAAAGCAAATAGTTGTGGCTTATAGATACTTAAGTTTAATAGGGTCTATTAAATATAGTTTACCACAGGGTAGCCTTTAAGACCCTACCCTGTTTGTTGATTATATTGATCTTATGTCAAGTTTATGAACAAATAATAATTTATGCAGATCACCCTGATAATTATATTTTTTTGGCACAGTTTAGAATTAATTAAAAGATAATACTAAAAAGGGGTTCAATCTCGTTAAAAAGTCTTTAGGTACAAAATTGTTGATATTCAACCAATCAAGAAGAAAAATGGTATTTACAACATAAATAAAAAATCAAGGGTATCTCCAGAGATTAAAACTGGAAGATGACGAAAAAGACGCTTGTCTGGATGTAGCTTTATCAGTTAGATATTCAGTAAACAGCTTAATGAGAAAATTCTCATCTTATTTTTGAAACATAAACAGAAACCTTCAAGTTGTTTGTCAACTTTTAGTCAACCGTCTACGCATCATACCAGTTATAATTAATAGGATCTGATGAAGATATTCGGCCATTAACAAAGGAACTTTTCAATAACTAACAGTAAATGACTATTAATGCTGTAATCGTAATATGTTTATCATCGTTGTAAACTGGGTAAAAGTTGGTTAGCTTTAAGATGCAAACGAGTATAGTTTATCCTGGTACACCCTCAATTCATAGACAATACCAATGTTTAGATTATGTTGTGATGGGCATTTTATCATTCTTATAGTACTTATCGAAGAACTTGATACGGTAAGGTACTGCCAATGCGGTAAGAGAACATTCTTTTTTGCTATATAATTTTTGCAATTTCAAAATGGTCTACTAACTTAAACTTTAATATTGGAAACTACTATTTTTATTTTTACAAAAAAATATAACCTTGACTGACGTTACCAAAAGAAAATTAAATGATACGTCTTAATAGAATTGTTTTCATGCAGAAATAAATAATATTACTGTAAATAAATAGCTAAAATAAATCAAACTTAATAAATAATATACACAATAGTTTCGGATTGGTAAAGCACTTTACATAAAATGGTAGCATATAAACTCGGGGTGCCACGACAGAAAACCTCCACGAGTGCCCGCAGTATGGTTCCCTTGCAGATACGTCTGGAGCGAAGGCTAGTCTGCGGGACGGTGCACCCTGGGAGGCGGCCAACAACCCCCTTGGGCACTCCTGCCCAAGGGGCCTCGATGGCCGTCTGCGAATGTTCTGTCGGGAGTACGCTTCAACGCGTGTCCCTCTGCTTTAGCAGAGGGCACAGTGGCGAAGCAAGAGCGGGCTCGGCGTGCACTCACCCTGCCACCGGGCAGGCAGAAGGAAGGCTTACTCCTCCTTTTGCCACCGTTGTTCTCGTAGCCCCAAAGATTGTCCAAGGTCATGTTTCTGACTTTTGATGGGGGTCGACGGTCCTGGCTTAACCGCCCGGGCCGCCAGGAAGACAACCTCTATAAAAAATTAACCCAAACCTCCAAGCGGCGGCGCACCTTGAGGGAGGTTGTTAGCTTGACTAATGGGTAGCTAAATTAGTCTCTAGTGCGGACCACGGATTTTGAGCAAGTACCCGAAGTTTCTACTCGTGGGAACAAATATGGAATATAAATTGAATAAATTTTTCAAACACCCTCTGGAGAGTGATGCGCGGTCGGAGTCCGACGCGGCATCCAGAAGGAGCTCAGGCTCGGAGGAGGAAGATGTGGCGGAGGCGGGAGGCGACTCCGGAAGAAACGCGAGTTTCTTCCGGAAACGCTCCCTATCGAGGGACAGATCGTCCTCCGATGATGCCGAAAAGGGCTCGGCCCGAAAAATCCCCACCAGTGGGCGGGGAGCGGGCCGAGCACCGGGACGAGGAAGGGGAGTCACCTCCCAGGAGGCGGCTGAGCGAGCCGACAGGCTCGCCGCAGAAGGGCGCCACCCCGCTGCGGCCAACGCTGCGATGGACCCCTCGGGGCCATCTGGCAGCGAGAAGGAAGACTCCGCCGAGGAGTCGCATCGGTCCTTCGGCGAGCTCGTCGTCGCCGCGTTGCGGGATATGGGCCGCAAGCGAGAAAGGACGTCGAAGGAGAGGACGGTCCTCCGCCATGCCGCCTCTATGCAGGAGGCCTTCGACGTCGCCCTCAGGAAGAGCGTGGCAAAGCTCCAGGCCGAGCTCCGAGCCGGGCTCCGGGCCGAGCTTCAGGCAGAGCTCGCTGAGGTCCATGGAGCCAGCAGCCGGAAGCCTGTGGAAGGTGGATGCAAGCAAGGGCAGGGGCAAAGTCGGCCCCAGCCCCAGCCTCAGCCCCAGCCTCGGCCCCAGCCCCAGCCCCAGGCCGAGTCGGGAAGCCAGCTGCTGACGCTGGTGCAGCGGGAGCTGGCTGCTTTTCAGCAGCAGCTGCAGAAGCAGCAGCAGCAGTTCCAACAGTAGCAGCAGTTCCAGCCGCGGATCCAGCAGCAGCTGTCCCTGCTGGAGGGCATCGTATTGCGCCCCCCACTAGCGGCCTCCGGCCAGCGAAAGGCGGCGTCCTACGCTGCCGCCGCGGCCTCGGCGGCTGCGCCCATGGCGGGCCCGTCAGGGCAGACCAGGCGCGTGGCCACGGTTGCGAACCCCGCCGGATCGGCCCCACAGGCCAAAAAACAGCAGCAGGTGAAGCCAACCCCTGCGGCTCCCCCCAAGAGGGGCAAGGCGGCACCGGCGACTAAGGCGGCGGGAGCCCCTGCTGTGGCGGCAAGCAGGCGGCCTAGGCCGCCTCCCCGACCTGTTGATCCTCCGGCCGAAGCCGGATGGCAAGTGGCCGGAGCCAAAAAGCAGGCTGGCAAGGCGGCTCGGGCTGCCAGGAGGCGTGAGCGGCAAAAGCTGCGAAAGCGGGTGGCCCTCGCGGCCAGGATTCGCACCCCGCGCTCTACGGCTGTAGTAATTACGCTGCAGCCGGACGCAGCGAAAAAGGGTGCGACCTATGGCGAGGTCCTCCGAAAGGCGAGGCAGGCGGTGAACCTCACCGACCTTGGGATCACCGGGGGCTTCCAGATGCAGCATACCGCGACCGGTTCCCTGATGTTGGAGGTCCCCGGAGCCAACAGCGGCCCCACCGCAGACGCCCTGGCTGAAAAAATCAGGGCGTCTTTGGATGCGGAGGAGGCCCGGGTGTACAGGCCCACAAGATGCGTCAACATGCGCATTATGGGCCTGGACGATTCCGTGACGGTCGAAGAGGTCGTGGCCGCTATCGCCAGGACGGGTGGGTGCCCTACCGATCAGGTCCGGGCAGGCACCATCAGTGTTGACGGCACTGGCATGGGGGCGGTTACAGTGAACTGCCCCGTGTCAGCGGCCAGGAGCATCACCGGGGAGGGTAAGCGACTTCTGGTAGGCTGGGTCTCCGCGCGAATAAAGCTGCTGGAGCCCAGACCGGTGCGCTGCTATCGCTGCCACGTGGGCCACCACGTGGGGGTCTGTTGCGCAGCGGAGGAAGATCGAAGCGACCGCTGCTTCCAGTGTGGTCAGTCCGGCCACAAGGCCGATACTTGCAGCGCAGCGCCGCACTGCTACGCATGTGCGGCAGCAGGCAAGTCGGCCGACCACCGGGCTGGGAGCAGGACCTGCGATCCCCCTGCCAAGGCCAAGGGCAAGGTCCTTAGGCCCATCCCCGCGAGGATGCTCACCGCCGCGGCTGCCCCGCTGGCTGCCGCCGCCATCGCCTCCGCAGACGCCGCCGCCGCTACCACCGCGGCAGGACCCTCACAGAGGGCCCGGGAGGAGACTGTAATGGACTGTCAATAACGGCTCCATTGCGTCTCCTCCAGGCGAATATCAACCACTGCGCTCAGGATCTGTTGCTCCAGGGCATGGCGCAGTGGTCGACCAACATCGCCGTTGTCTCCGAACCGCACTTTGTCCTGCCCAGAGCCGACTGGGTTCAGGACCTGACCGGCTCGGTGACACTCATTTCGTCGGCAGCCGCCAGTACCCCGGCACTTGAGAGCGTCAAGAAAGGTCGGGGTTGCGTGGCGGCACGGTTCGGGGACATAGTGGTGGTAGGCGTCTACCTGTCCCCGAACAGATCTGTCGCCGACCTGGATGCCCCTTTTGGAGCTGGATGCCGTCGTTGCTGGGTTTGACTCCAGCCTCCCCGTGGTCGTTTGCGGGGACTTCAACGCCTGGAACGAGGCTTGGGGTTCCCGGTTCACGAACCAGCGAGGTCGAAGGGTGGAGGAATGGGCCCTAGGCTGGGCCCTAGTCGTACAAAACCAGGGCGAGTCGGTGGTGGACGTTACGTTCGCCAGCCCTGCACTGGCACCGCGCGTCGTCGACTGGCGCGTTATAGAGGAGGTGGAGACGTACTCCGACCACCGGTATATCCGGTTTGACGTCTCCGCCCAGACCTCGACCGTGCCGGTCCGACAGACCCCGTGTGGTCCGCGTTGGGCGCTGAGGCAGCTGGACAGGGACCTGCTCCAGGAAGCCGCGATAGTACAGGCCTGGGTGCAAGCACCGGACACCCGTCCACCGGGTTTTTTTTTTTTTTTTTTTTTGGACGGGTGCGGAGGCCATAGAGGCGGAGCTGTATGAGGGATACAGAGCGGCAAAGCGCACCCTCCGAGCGGAGATAAAGCGGGCCAAACTCGAGGCCCGCAACGTGTGGCTGGAGTCTCTGAACGTCGATCCGTGGGGACGCCCATACAAAATGGTGATGGAGAAACTCCGCCCATGGGCTCCCCCGCTGACTCAGAGTCTCCGGCCCCAGCTCGTGGAGGGTGTGGTGAGCACTCTGTTCCCTACGTGAGGGGAGCATACTCCCCCGCCTATGGCTCCGCCACCAGCAGCGGTGTCCGATGCGGACCACGACGGCAACGACGGCAACAATGCTTCAGAGGTGACCGAGGTGGAGATGAGAGTGGCGGTGCGAAGGCTGAGTGCCAAGAACACCGCCCCAGGACCTGATGGCTTGCATGGAAAAGCCTGGGTCCTGGCCATGGAGGAACTCGGGTCTCGACTGAGAGGGCTCTTCAGCGCATGCATGGAGAGGGGCCAGTTCCCGCTTCGCTGGAAGACGGGGAACCTGGGGTTATCGCGAAGCCGGGGCGCCCCGCGGACTCTCCGTCCGCGTATCGGCCCATTGTGCTGCTCGACGAGGTGGGCAAGCTCTTTGAAAGAGTAATTGCAGACCGCCTCGTCGCGCACCTGGCGCGAAAGGGGCCAGATCTTGCGGACGGCCAGTTCGGATTTCACAGGAGGCGCTCCACTGTGGACGCCATCATGCGCGTGCGAGCCCTCACGACGGGGGATGCGGTGTCCCGGGGCAGGTGTGTCTTGGCGGTGTCTCTGGACATCGCCAACGCCTTCAACTCCCTGCCCTGGAGTTGCATTGGTAGGGCACTCCGGTACCACCGGGTGCCCGACTACCTCTGTCGGGTGATCGAGGCCTACCTGTCGGACAGGTTCATCATCTGCACCCCGGTCATCAGGGGGAGTTGAAACGGCGAGAGATGTCGTGCGGTGTTCTGCAGGGATCGGTACTAGGGCCGCCCTTGTGGAACATCGGGTACGACTAGGTGCTGCGCTCCGACCTCCCCGACGGGGTCAGCGTGGTCTGTTACGCAGACGACACGCTGGTCCTACCTTGTGAACAAGTTGGAGAAGATCGGTATACTCGGTATTGCTTTGAAATTTTTTTAAAGATTTTCTCACCGATCGCACACAAAGGGTTAAAATCAAAAATTATGTTAGTTCTGATGCATCGGTTACCTACGGCGTCCCTCAAGGCAGTATTCTCGGTCCGAGTCTCTTTTTGATCTATATAAATGTCCTCTGTCAGCTACCACTTACAAACGGTAAGATATTTACGTATGCTGACGACACGGCTTTAGTATTTCATGGATTGACTTGGGATTAAGTTCGACAAAGTGCTGAACTGGGACTCCATAAAGTAGGACATTGGTTAAGGTTGAACCGCCTCACCTTAAACCTTACTAAATTTACTTTCCTACAATTCTCTTTCTCCAAAATTAAACCAATTGATTTAAATATTAAACTTCATGTCTGCAACTTAATTTATTGCATGGATTGCTCATGCACAGCTATCTCTAAGTCTACACATGTCAAATACCTTGGTGCGATAGTGGATGAAAAGCTTGGCTGGCAACAGCACATTGATATCACCGCAACGCGTATTAGGAAACTTATTTGGGTATTCAAAAAATTAAGACACGTAGCAAACTTTAAACTCCTTCGAACTGTGTATCTTGCACTCGTGCAGTCGGTCTTAGGATATTGCATTGTTGTATGTGGCGGCGGGTACAAAACTTTTATGATACATCTCGAAAGGGCCCAAAGATCTTTGCTTAAAGTCATGACTTTTAGACCTTTCAGATTTCCTACCAAGGTCTTAGACGAGAAATGTGAGCTGCTAACAGTGAGAAAGAATTATATTTTACAGGTTCTTATAAAACAGCACAGCAGCACCCCTTATAATTCACAAATTAATAAAAAGCGGACCATTACGAACATTTGCATACCCGTGCTCTGTCATACGGCGTCTGCTAGGCGACAACAGGCATTTCTCGCCATTTACCTATACAATAAAATAAACAAAATCCTTAACGTAAATCTTCATGCAACTCGTGAAACAAAAACCAAAGTTAAGACCTGGCTTTTGACACAGGATTACTACGAAACAGAAAATTTATTGCTTCCGAGCTGATTATATCAGTACGCATATTTTTATATTTATTGGTATTCCCCACACATACTCACACAAGTCACACATATAACGCCTGACTTTGTATTTTATTTTATAACTAAATTCATCTATTTTGGTTTTTTATTAATTAGATTAAATTTTTAGTTTTAAGTTATTAGTTAATTGATTTATTTATTATTTTGTAGTGGATTTTACTTTGCTACTTAAGTTCTATTATTATTTAAAATTTATTAATTAATTAGTCTCATAATTCTATTTAAGTTTTTGTATAAATTTTTTCGTAAATTATATCAATGATTTTTTAATGAAAATGGAAGAAGTCACTGGCTCCTGAAATACAGGCACCTAACTTAGCTCAGGTGTCAGGGTTTCACTTATATGTATACGTATTTGCAACAATAAAGATTATTATTATTTATTATTATTATTAAACGACGAAGCAAAACGCTTAGTCCGGACCGTAGAGGTTTCAACAATGTCTGGGTGGATATTCGCCGTACGTCGGACTCAGAGACTCAGGTCTATATAAAAGCGAGTAATTATGTTATTACTGTGGCTTCACTGAAATGCCGTAACGCGCCCTTTATGTTCACCTTTAGCAGAACTAATACATACATATAAAGTTCGCGTGACCTGCATAGCACATTACGCGAAAATCGCTTAGTTGAAACCGAATATATAATGTGTGGGCGACTCACATATATTTACACAGTTTACACATTACACGTAAAAAATAAATATATACAAATTACCTACATGCTACAGCAAGCTATGTGAGGGATAAGCTCATCTGGGGGGCTACGACAGTCTGCAAGTTGCTGGGCAAGCGGCTGGTCCATATCGTGCGCAAAAATTCTTCCAGTATAGTAAATTCCCGACAGATTCTGCAGGTGCCTCAAGAACTGTGATGGTTTCCCGTCGCCGAGTTCTTCCGAATGGAGCAGCTGCTTGGCTTTCTTTTCCTTGGAGACGGATAGTCGCTTGATGAGTCTTCAACTTTTCATACTTGTCCTTTGGGGGAGGCGAAGTAATAATATCCTCGACCTCCTCCGAGTGTTCACGGTAAATTTGTGCAAGGACATAGTAAAAATTTGTCGAGTCGTCCGTTTTCCACTTGGCAGAATCAGATGTTGGGTTTTTCTGGCCAAAAACTCTGAACAACTCCATCGGCGGTTGCTCCGCGTCAGTGGAAACGTGCGCGGACTTACTTGGCCGACGGGTAGGGCGTTGGCTGCGCTGTGAGACCTCGGTCACTACCGTCGCTACTCATCTGGGCTTTGTCTTCAGCGTTCAGACGGGGTCACCAATTTGGTTGTTTGGAGGGTGTGTGTGTGTGATGTAGGTACTCACTGAGTAGATGGTGGAAAAATAAAAGTCCTTCGTTGTGGTATCTGCAAGTATATTCTCCTCCACACAACACAACAACACAGTAATATTATAGAAGGCGCAAATGAACCAAGCACAAGCCCCTGCTTAAAGGTATTATTGTTGTCGCCGTATAATACCCCTGTATTATACGGCGACAACAATAATACCTTTAAGCACAGCTATGAGGTTAGCACGGGAAGGTACTTGTCGACAACTTATATCGGCGCAGGCGCACGTATTTTCAGTGGACACCGTAGATCGTGACTGGTGAGAAACGAATATAACAACGCGGTGGTGGATGAAAATATATCGCCTGCGCGTCATCGACGATGCGCGTGTCCAATGTTACGTTATGGTGTTTAACGTATGAAGTGTTTAGTGTTATGTGTAGTGTTGTTATCTTGGAAATCTATATATATAAAAGAAAGTCGTGTTAGTTACACTATTTATAACTCAAGAACAACTGAACCGATTTGGCTGAAAATTGGTGAGGAGGTAGCTTAAAACCAGGAGAAGGACATAGGATAGTTTTTATCCCTGTAAATAATAAAAAAAAACCAAAGCCTGCTCAGTAGGGTAGAGTAGGGTAGAGTAGGATAGAGTAGGATTGAGTAGAGTAGAGTAGGGATTTTTTTTAATTTGTTGGTATTAAGAAATTATTGCTTACGAAATCATGTCTATTTATTAAATTCTGTTCAAAAACATAATTTTAATTTTCGTTAAATATTAAAACCTTAAAAATATCCGCCTCTTTGCTTAAAAAAAAAATAATCACCCTTAACCGTGACGAAATAGGAATGAAAAAAACCCTTATAATTAAATCTGTTGCCTATGAGCACGCGCTGGGCTATGGCTATATGGTCTTTTGATCATATTGCCTAGTCGACGTTGGTTTTCTTGTGAGAAAAGTTTTAAAGTCATTCGTAGTGATAATAGAATATGGATGTAACATTTTAAAATGTAGTATTTGATTTGATTTTATTAATACAGACCATGAATTCCACTCGAAAAAATTACGCCAAAAACCGCGTGCATCTTAAAATGACGACCATAGACCACAAACAATTTTTATTTTTTCGTATTTAAAATTTAATTTTCGAACAAAGAGGTTGAACAAAAAGGTTATAACTACATTACAGCAGTTTGGTAACAGGTGCCATTGTATACCTAAGTATAGTGCAATAAGAGCCACTCTCTGAGCAAGTGTATTAACAAATATAATTTATTCATATAAATCTTCCTCTTGAATCACTCAATTTATTGAAAGAAACGCATCAAAATCCATTGCGTAGTTTCAAAGACCTCATACGGACAGACAGCGGGAAGCGACTTTGTTTTATACTATGTGGTGATGATGGTTCGAAATGGAAACCAAGCCTGGACCTGGAAAAACTGTATCTATAAGCTATACAAAAGTTTATACCACGCGGGAATCGCACGCGCTACACGCAGCCTCTTGTTCGACCACTGCGGTAACCGTACCAGCCAGATTTGTCTGGGAAACAAACAGATGTCAAGGCAATCAACGGGGATAGAAATAGAAGGTGTGTTCTGATGAATGCACGATATAAAGTAATTGATTATAACGGACCAACTACAACTGAGTAGGTGTGATAAATTCAGCTCCACCGGCCTGAGTGCAACAATTGATTCATTAACTGTTTTTATAAAGGCCAAAGTGGGCTTAGAGCTTTCATTTCAAAAATACGGGTACTATGTACTTAGACTCCATTTACCGACAGTAATATTTTTAATATAAAAAAGCCGGTGTACTGAATTCAATCAACGTTATTCGAACTAATTTTCTGTGTACCGCTGCCACAATTCCTATTGTGACAGTATAAAATTGTATTTTAAATGACATTTTTTTTTTCAGGGGTGCCGGTGGGGGAGGGATGTTCGGCGATGTCAATATTTCAGCTATTTTGGATTCATTTAGTATAAGTTACGACAAAAGAGTAAGACCAAACTATGGAGGTTAGTATACAATGATAATTTTAAATCTTTGCGAATATCGTGCGTGATGTAGAAAAATTTAATACAATTGGTTTTTTTTTTTAACAGGTAGGCAACGTTATTAGGGATAAATGTAATAACTTTCCAAGAGTTCTAAAATTATTGTAGACTGAATTTTTAAAACTTTAAAGAAAAAGGCAGTGAAATCTGAAAATCACAAGTTAAAGAGGCAGAAAACAAATATAAATTTATAATAGCATTTTCACACGTGGGTACCTACACAAAAATATGTCTCAAGTTATAACACCATTAAAAAGCTAATACAAAATTTAAAAAAAGCTACATAAGTTACAACTCCTAAACAAAAACTTAGACACATTATTTATAAGTAGATACCTAACTATGATAACATATCTTGACAACTGTATTTTGTGAAAAAAAAAGACAAAAAGAATAACTGAATTAAATTCACATGAGCACATATTTTGTCTCCAGGCTAACATCGAACCCTTAAATGAATTTACTCTTAGACTAACGAGAACATTGATATATTATAAGGGAAGATATTTTACGCGCTAACATTGCAATCAGAAAACCTGGACTCGAAACTCACAAATCTATGCTCAGTATCATCACAGTCGCAAACATACATTCACTATAAGACAAGGACAGAGATAACAGCCGTAGCTGTCGTGCCAATGAAATCGCGTTAGCCACCGAATGTTTTCGATTATAATTGACGTTAGCTCCATCTATCTCGTTTCGCAAAATGACGATCAAAACAAAGAAGCGAAATTTGAAATATAAGAAATTTTAAGTTTTCATGCACTTTCGAGTGAAATGTGATTCCGTGTGACTTGTTATTTGAATAATTTGTAAAACGCATAAAAGCAGACGAAGGCATTTTGACAACCGTTATCCCACTTAAAACAAAAAAAAAATACGTAACACCCTCGTAACACACTCACCGATTGCGACTGAGTGAACTTAGGATAAACTATCCTGATTTCAGCGGTGCACGTGCTAGAGGCGAGTCACCTATCTTCCCCTGTTCTAATTATATTTATGAACGAGACAAATAGTTTTGTGTCAGCTTTCATAATCGTCCACACGAGGGCAAAGGTTTAACGCTAGTTTCAGTCGAGCTGCATATTAGGCCATTTTTTGGCCTAAATTTAACTGCAGGCAAGTCGTGTTACTGTATATCAAAACTATTATTATTATATCTAGCCTATAATCTCCCACTGTTGAGCAAAAGCCCTCTTCATTCCTTCTAGTCTCGGCTTTAAGCCACTTATTGCCAATTCATATCGAAATATTTTTTTTATTATAACCAAGAACCAAGAGGACACCGGTGTCTGCACACCTATTATCTTTCGATTGTGTCTCTAATTACGGTATTTAAAAGGTAAACATTATTAAGGATTTGACTGTTAAAAACAAAAATTGCATAGCAAAAGCGAAGTATTGGTTTCCAGCAGTTAGTATTGTTATTATTGAGAGTACTTGAAACAAAGGCTAGAAATCAATAGTCTCCATGGAACAATGTCTTCTCCACATCATGCTACATCGTTGGATCAAATTCAACCCTGCCTAAGCCAGTGAATCCCTTACAACACTTTTGAAATATCTATGAGTTATTTGTTTGAAATATCTATGAGTTGGAGCAGAGTCTAAGTAAACTGAAGAAATGATAGTAAATGGTAAAAAAGAAATGGTAGTGGAGCTGGACAACTTCTAAATGGGCACAACCTGAATCGGCTTATGTAACAATCGTTTTTTTTCCTCATTTTAATTACGTCATTTCTATTCGCAACAAAATATGTGACCTTGAAATTAAGTACGATACTCAGATTTTAGTGGTAAATCTTGGAATAAGGCTAATATTACGTGGATTTATGTATTTGCCGTTACGCCATTGCAATTTTTTTTTTTTGACAAATCCTGCTAAGTTGGTTATAAAATTACTGGAATCACAGAACATGTAAGCACTAATTCTGTAGTCGAAACATTCAAAATGATTATTTAAATTAATTATTAGTCAGTTTGGCGGTTTAGTAAAGCTTTTCGTGTTTGATTTATTTTTCGGGTACCTAATGGCATAGAAAAATGTCGTTTAGCAAACCTGGATGATTATTATGTCATTGCAGTCTTTCGGGTCAAAAATCTCCAATTTGACCTAGCAGTCTTATCCGCTTTAGTAAAAGGACACTATTACTAAAGCGGATAAGACTGCTGCTGAAAGTTTGCTCTCTTTTATCAAAATATACCATTTTAATCCTACGTTATTTTGTTTTCCATCAGAAACATTCTAAGGTTTTTGTAGTTTGACAGCAATTTTGTAGGTTGACAGCAGGTAGATTCCTTATAGGGTGTAGACATTCATTAAGAACGGATTTTATGACGCCCCTTAAGGGGTAAAACGGGGTTTGGAAGTCTGTACGTAGAATCCGACTTTCACGAGGGCAAAGGCGCTGGCAGAAGCTAGCACGTAAAATATAAAACTGAATCCCTGTTTCCCTTGGTCACGCAGTAACTGGAGAACGACTGTAAAGTCATTCTCTAGTAATATTTAAGAGCTAAATATAACACAACTTTTAAAAAGATGAATGAAACTGGTAACAGTTTCAAAATGGAGTGGTATATTTGTTCGTATGTTTGGAAGTAAAAAAAAACAAAAAAAAAATACTCTGACTAGATATAAAAACCGTAAATAAAATTTGTTAGGGTAAGTTTACTACACGTTATAGCAAAATCTAATCCGAAACGTAGGTAATTATTAACTTTCTTAAACGATAATTGATCATGAATAAAACTAAGTACCAAGGTAGATACTTAAAATTACTTTGAATAAAAATTTGATTTCACCTTTAACCGACATTGAAGGCGACTGTACGGCACGGAGAGAAAATTTGTGCTCATGAATATTTGTATTACCTAATTCCTAATTGGTATTACGTTTTATTTTAGATTTATTTTAGGATTAGTAGGTAGGTTTATTGTTATGTAAACTATATAACCCTTTACAAAACAACAATGATTTATTAACACCATCACTGCCAGACCAAAATTTTGAGGTCAAACTTCAACTAACGTCAGCGCTTGACAATGGCAGCTTACTGATCAAGAACGTCAGAATCAAAGATATTTTAGAAAAGGCAAATATAAACTTCGTTCTTTGTACTAACATTAACAGAAACTTTCATAATATCGACAGTCATAACTCGCAGCTAGAAGCTTCACAATGTCGTCACCGTCGCCAAGCTATTAAGTTCGTCAAAGTTTTAAACGCGTTCCTCGTTATATGTGGCTTGATACAATGCTTAATAAATATTCTTACTAACTGGAGAGCTCATTGCGGTTACTCTGAAACACAGCTATTACTAAGGATAACTAACACTTGTTATGTGTTGTGTATTGTGTCGTTTTCAGGACCACCCGTGGAAGTGGGGGTTACCATGTACGTGCTCTCCATCAGCTCTCTGTCTGAAGTGAAAATGGTATCTTATTTTCAAAGCAATTTTAAAGACACAACGCATACATAGCAAGATTTTATCCCTTAGCATTATCACCAGCATTAACCGTTCATCGTAGCACCCGTGTCCACGGTTCGATTGCATTTGATCGGTGTAGGCGCGACACACGGCCACGTGGTTGACGAAAGTCGCGTGACGCGAGCAGCTAACAGGGCCAGATGTGCCGCGCTCGCACTCCACGTGCATCAGCAGCGTCACTTGACACTCGCAACCATCCCGCGCCTCTTGCGACCCTTTTTCTCCACTCGCCCGGCGATGGGGCACGTCACCGTCCTCTGGTTTGGTTTTCACGGCGCGAGGCGAGCGCGCGACTCACGATTGGGCTTGATTGCAGGTCCGCCAGTGGAGGTGGGCGTCACCATGTATGTGCTCTCTATCAGCTCCGTCTCCGAAGTGCTCATGGTACTCGCCACTGTCAGCTCACGCTTGACTCGGTCGCTCCGGCCGCGCGCTGCGCCGCTGCGACCGAGCAGCCCCAGACACGAGGCTGCGAGCATGTCCGCGTTTGGTGGAGCAGATCGCTCTTTGTCCGCCCACTTGCTTTCTTATTATGTTTTCTAATAAAAATGTTAATAATGGAGAAATAAAAGGACCATGCCCAATCCTGTCCGTAAGTTTGTACCGTATTAAAAAGAAAGTAATAATTTCAAATAACGAAAATAGATTTGTCAATGATTTTATTATTTATTTATATTAAATCAAATAATGATTAAAATACAGTTCCATAAAATATTTGTGAGTTTTATTTTTATGTTCTTTCGTAATAATAATTCAAAACACACTTGTGTAGTTAAATGCCTTCTTCTTATTCTAATTAACAGTTTCGAATGACAATTTAACATACTAGTGGTATCTGAATTGATCTATTCACATTATAACTTTCATACCATCAAGAATCTTATAAGTGACGTATTACTTGTAGAGTTGGCATATTTATGCGTCTGCAAGTTCACTACGTTGCATAACCTCTAAATATTATCAATGATTTGTACTAAATATTAAATAGATCATAGTTTTGCATTATAATTTTTATACAAGCACATGTCGATTTCTAGATCCCGATTGATTGACAGCAACATATTTTAATAATAATAATAAAAAAAACAAATTATTTGAAACGCTGTTTTTTCTTTTTTTTTATTCATGATATGTTTTGTTAAAAATACGTTCTGTTTGTCAGGTGGGCATTGTCCTTTATTAATAAAATCATAATAAGAAAAGCAACCCGTTAAACCTTAAAATACCCAGTTGTGTGTCCTGCAGTACTCGTAACTCCAAAGTTGCTGCCATATTTAGTGATGACGTCTGTTCTCTGATTTTTTTTTTTATTTGTGCTGATTACATAATTTTCTGTCTTTCTATTCCCACTAAATTAACTGCAATAATTTCAAATTATTTTCGGGTAATATTAAAATAAAGAGAGAGGTTACTGAAAATCGAACAATGTGTATATAAATTATTATCAATGTAAACAAGAGCGATACTAAATGCATTGAAAGGTCATATTTACATATGTTTTAATGGTTCTGAAAAAGACAATATTAAAAAGAACTATTATGATTACAATATTTAAACTACTTAATTTATTTTTAATGGTGACAAATAAACACCTAAACTATAACTTAGGCCTAAATTAGAATTGCCGTTTCATTAAACCGGCCGCTTAAAAATAATAGCTGTGGTTTGACTTGGAATTCCCAACTACTCGTAACATAAAACAATTCATTCCTTTTTTCAAAATTACAAACTACACAGAAAACAAAAGAACACGCAATAACAATGACGTATACGAACCTGGTGTGCTCCTAATGGGCGAATTGGTTCTATAGAAAGCTGCCACGTTTTTGCTCGTAATAAAACAATGACATTAATTTTAATACAAATAATATTTTACAAAGCCATCTAATGTCAAAAAATTAAAGGAAAAGAAGATATTGAAAAATATAGTAAAACTTAAAATAAAAGTAATAATGTATGAAACAAAAATCAGTATAATTTATAATAAATTTTAATACCCATTAGCAGATTTTAAATTAATATTCTAGAAATTTTAAATAGTAATAAGGTTTTTAATTAAACAAAGCTCATTACAAATTTAAAATTCCAAATCGAACCGTGACTTTTACATTTTAGACCTTTCGCATACGCCGTCGTAGCGTAAGCGTATTGTATTACGTGCATGCGATGAGTGCAATATGAGCACGTAAATGTTCAAACAAGTCCTCACACGAAGCGTAGTTGCAGTTTAATCTACTTGCTGGAAGTGGAAGGAGAAGTAGAAGTAAGAGATGTTTAGTATCATTATGGCGTAAAAAACCAAGCGTAAATAATACTTTATTTAAAATTTAACTGAATTTGAGTATTTCTCAAAATAAATGTACGTAACGAAATGGTAGTAACGAAATATTGTTACGAAATAGTCCTTAGATGTAACTAAATAGTAACCATAAGGCTGGTTACACATTGGCGAAATATTGTGAATGCTCTTCATTTATTCAATACGAAATATTTGTAAGTATGTACCCAAATACTTAAGGGGTTAGAAATAAAATAAGGGAGTAATCATTCATACTATTTTAATCAAATTATTTTTTTTTCCCAATCTTTTAAAAATGAAAAAAACTATTCGATTTTGTTAACGGTGTGTCATCACACTGACGAGTTTCAATGGAAATAGCATCATTATCAGGCCTAATTTGTTGGGGTAGTCGTTTTTTCAGAATTTCCACTCGCTTTTTCATCCGATTGCAGGCCTGTCTTAAATTTTTATTTCGTCGTTTTAATTGAGTATTTTCTTCAGTAAGCTTTTGTAGTCTCTCCTTTAGGATATTTGTATTATTTTTAGCATTTTTTCTTACTTCCAATGTGTTGTTTTGTTTTGTCGTAGAGTAGGCCTTTTTTTTTCTTTCAGCTCTTATAGCATTGGCTTGTCTCCACTTTGCTCGTAGCTCTTGTTTTTCTTCTTCTGTAAGAATTTCTTTTTTCTTTTTGATATTTTCTTTAACTTTTTCCAAATGTTTGACACGGATTTCCTCATATTTATTTGGTTTATCCTTTTTGAGTCGTTCTCTGTAAGCTTTTTGCCTTTCGGCATTGGTTTTTGGCGGCATTCCTTAAAAAACAAAAGAAGTAATGCAGTTGTATATAAGCAGTTGTAAGTAATAACCAATTTGATAAGTCAAACCAACAAGTATAGTGGGCATCTCTACAGAAGTGTCATTAGCAAGAGTTAAGTATTTGTAACAATCGGTATAATTCTATTCTCAAGCGAATTGAAACAAAGCCGTGAGGTTTTTTAACCGACGAAAAGGAGGAAGTTCTCAATAGAACTTCATGTAAGTAATATCAGGGGTAAAAAGTTGTTAAATCACATAAAAACGTAATTTAAATTATTTCATTATTTTTTGCTGGTGGCACTTCTGTATAGCAGATAATATCCAATCCTTTAGTTATTGACGCTCTATATATTTTTTTTTCATAAATTAAGTAGTGAATATTACTATGCTTAGTCAGGTTATAACAGTATACACTCAGCTTTATGTTGTACTTTTTCGTTACGTAACGAAATTCGTAAAAAACGTTACGAAATATTAGACAAATTGAGGTCAGAAAAAATATATTTATTGATAAAAGCTGTTACAGCAAATATAAAAGCTTATTAAATATTCGTACAACACGTATTACAAAAAATGGGTAAATGAAGACTTACCGTTCTATGAAAAATCGCTGATTTTACTTCCTGTCTCGAAAAAGTAACCCCACAAAACACACACGTTCTCACTGATTTTCACGATAGATGTAATGGCGTAGACGTCAAACCAATAGCCAATCAGAGTGAAGCTAGTGTTGTCCGTGTAAAAAAATTACGGAATCGTTCAGAAATCATGGGAAAGTAGAAATAAATCGTAACTAAAGAGTAATAACTAAATAGTAAATGAGAGCGACTCATTTTGTTTTTTTGCTTTAAATTGCCAATTCACTATGACACCCCATAGAAAATCAATTTGATACAGAAACTGCGATTACTGTAGAACGATGATACAAAGAAATTTACAATAATTTAGTTACGTATCGCATTTTATGAAACAAAAACACATGAAAAAGGTAGAGTGGCAAACAGGTTTTTGTATGAAAGGTAAAAAAAGCTATTTTTAAAATATCGAAATATTTGATAATAAGTATGATTATAGCTATAATTCTTCGTTATCTTAAAGATTAATATTCATCCTACAAAATTGAGTGTGTGTTTTTTTTGTGTGATGATTTATAAATATAAAACTTTTGAACTGTTTCAAAGCACACTTTTTTTTTCAAAGATGTACATGTATTTTGAGAAATACTCATTTATTTTTTAACTTTAACTTTAGTTTTTTTTAATATAACTGAAAAAGTGGTTGATTTTGTGAAACTGGTGCAAGCATTCACTTGTTTAAATAATCATTCAGTAAACGAATATTAAATATCAAATATTCATAAATCGAATATAAAATATCAAATGAGAAAAATCCTCTCCATCTGAAGAGAAAATAAAAGAGTGTATAAATTCATCCAACACATCTGGCCGTATCGTTGACACCATGATTTCAACTGAGGTCTTACAAAACGATACGTCTTCTCCACGATTCGTTTGTAGAACATTGCAGCACTCGTATGCGTTGCGTCGTAAAGAGACGCTTACAATACGACTATATTTACGACCCGTGAGCGAAGGGGCTTAATGTGACCAGTTTAATAAAGTGGAAATTTCATGGGTAAAGGACCTCATACTTATTTTAAGTTGTAATTAATATCATTACAGCCAAAAATTATCATCACTTTCTTCACTGAGATTTGATGTACAATCAAAAAGTCACTGTCATACACATACTAAAAATAGTATTACATTTTCGTTTTAAATGGCCATGAAGGCGGCCTTTTAAACAAAGGCATCATCCTAAAATACATAAATTTAATTAAAACGTTCTGACATGAAATGTGTACAGGCTCTATGGACTTGCGACGACTGTATATCTATTATCGTGACTCATTTTGTAGTTTGTTGTGAATGTACGTATTATGTGTATTTACTGAAATGTTGGCAATATAATTGTAACTTTCTGATCTCTCCAGTGACTTGGAACATCGATACTCTCTGACCTTTTTAGTTAAAATTTATGCTTTCGTGAATTTGCTATGTTTGATATACCGATACCTCCTAAATATTAGCGCAGTTAGTTGGTCAGAATACCAAACCGAATTCGGTTTTCCAATATGTCAAAATTTGTAAGCTTGCTAGGCGTATGTTTGGGTGAAGGACCCTGAAGTGGAAACCAAATCAAGGTTGGGAAGGTCACAATGAGACGTGACCCATGGCCCAGGGTGGGGAGGTTGCCTAATCACAATCCGCAAACTTTGGAATCGACCTCATTAATGAACGTTAATTTGTTCCACATACCTGATCCAAACTTTATTGGTGGCAACTTGTATACGTGCCGGCTTGTTAGCTTGAGTCAATAGAGGATTGCCTCTATCGAGCCGTGGGTGTCCGCCTTCGCCGCCACCCACATACCTCGCCCTTTCCTGTCACTTAAAGCACCCAGATCCCTATTCATTCTTAGATCTCACCTGTGTTCTATAGGCTTCATATCACAATCACACTCTCTGCACATTTTGTTTCTTTTCATAACTGTTATAAGCTTATTGCTCAATTTGACTATTCAATGTAGTGCTGTGTCTATATATTTTCAAGTGTTGTTTCTGTTCGAAGTCACGAGGACCGAGCTTCGAATTATTTATTGTTTTGTTTTTTTTTTTATAACTATATTTAATTAGCCTCTTGTGAACATCTATCGCAGTGTATCTACACTAAGACATTGTGTAGGATGAAATATTTATGGAACAACGCATGCGGATGTTAGATGTTATAGTAATATAATTATATAAATGTAATCTGGAATTTATACAGCAAAAAACTTATATTATACGAAGGAACTTGAGAATTTAAACTTTCCTTCTACCCATTTTTAATTGTGGTGCCACACTTTAAGTATATGGCAATTTTTTATGAAATAAATCTATGGGAATGGTCATAACATTATGAGACCCCAACCCAAGGATTCACATGCATTTTAATAATTATTACTAAACTAAAATCTGCTATCAATCCGAGTGTACTAAATAGGTATTAGAAAAATGGTCAACATGTGTTTAATATTTAATTGTTATGATTTTTTCTTCAGGATTTCACATTGGACTTTTACTTCAGACAATTTTGGACCGATCCCCGATTAGCATACAAAAAAAGAACCGGAGTTGAGACGTTATCTGTGGGCTCGGAATTTATAAAGAACATATGGGTTCCTGACACGTTCTTTGTAAACGAAAAGCAATCTTATTTCCATATAGCAACAACCAGCAACGAATTCATACGTATACATTATTCTGGCTCAATCACTAGAAGTATCAGGTAATACCTAACACTACATTTTTTATTTAGGTGTTGGAGTTACATCACAAGCGAGAAGAAATTATTCACTATATTTTAGAGTTTAATTAAGAATTTGTGTATATATTTCAGATTGACGATCACCGCTTCGTGCCCCATGAACCTTCAATACTTTCCAATGGATCGACAACTGTGCCATATAGAGATAGAAAGTTGTAAGTATCTGAACTATTTCAAATATCTTTGTTCGCCAATCGATGTGTGTGTTGTTGATAAACTTGTACATTAATCACAAAATGCTATCTTTGATAATACAATATTAAAAATGTTTTAGCTAATATGAGAGTGTTGCTGAACAACCGCACGCTTTGTGTGTCAGTTGCAACAAACGTAATTTTGTTTTTAAGAGTCGTAAAAATGAACAGGGTCCATTAACTTGTACTTGATTTTTTGATATTAATAAATTAAATGCAATTCTACGCACTTTTAGTTACAGATGACAAAAATATAATCGAAAACAATATTACTTATACATGTGTATTGTTCTCACCAAAGCAATCATTAATTTGATTCCTAACCACGATGCAAATCTATCACTAGGCTTACAGATATTGTGTTGTGATCACTTTCTTGTATCACAGATGCTACTCAGGAGTACCCTGTGAGCACAAGCGTACTACATAATCGTCGACACGTGCTGTGATTTCCCTCGTGTTTTCATAAGTTGGAACGTCTCCTTCTCGCATACAGCACCCGCAGAAGGCAGACTCGTAAATAGTAAGCCTTTGTTCTCACGAGCATTTAGCGAATGAAATGATACTGAGATATCGACGCTGCGATATGCTGAGCGGGTCGAAGGAGGCGGGGGACGATGGCGCCCGCGGGGTCTGCACAACCACCGAGGGCCGTACCGCAGACGAGGCACCGCACACTCACACACCCTCGCACCACCGCCGCTTACGCTCATCCAATGCACACCAACACTGGCATGATCTTACATTTTCGCTTTCCTTACTTATCACTACCTATTCACTCTTGTTATATTTATGCCCTATGTTTATTTATTAGCAATCATTAGTTTAGTAGTTATATTTTAAATATTTTGTGATACTTTATCATCCTTGTAGGTAGTATTATGTTTTACTATCATTAAGCCAAATTGAGTATATTATCGCGCCTGCATTCAACAAATTCCTGTATTTAGTTTAGTTATTTTTCGCCGCGAGTCCCATTCTCCACACAGGCTCGGCAACGTGAGGGAAACGCGATCCTTTGCAGCGTAAGTGATAGCGTTTTGTGTGTTTGGCATGTCTCCGGAGTCGGGTACACAATGAGAGACATTCGGTACCATTGGAAAGATGGGGTGAACAGCGTCGGTATGAGCAACGAGGTGCAGCTGCCCCAGTTCCGGGTGCTCGGCCATCGGCAGCGCACCACTGTTGTTACGCTGACGACAGGTAACGATCGCAATAGCCGCTCTCCCAGCACAGCACATCCATACCTCCGCCACCGACCCCGTCTCCCTCAGCCCGTGTGCAGATGATCGAAATCGCGACACAAGCACACACGCTAACTACATGACACGACAATCGCACGACGAGACGCGCGAAACCGAACTCGCGACACCGAACTCGCGACTCCCCCGCTCTTACCCCAACCGAAAGACAATTCGTGTTGTAAAACCCATTGCGATGGGCCTGGGTTTGTTTCATTTATAATGTCCGCTGCGCACAGTCGGCTACACCATGCGGGACATCAGATACAAATGGAACGAGGGGCCCAACTCTGTGGGTGTTTCCAGCGAGGTGTCGCTGCCGCAGTTCAAGGTGCTGGGCCATCGCCAACGAGCTATGGAGATCTCACTTACCACAGGTACTTGGGTTCGCGGGGGAATCTAAGAGTAGGGATTAAATTAATAATATGAGACACCACTACGTGGAACACTGGACAGGAACAGCCACGATTCTTATCACGTCCTGCTTTTGTATTATTGCACAAAACACTATGAGTGGTGTGAAATAGTTTTTTTTATAGCCATGTCGTTTAATTTACGAGTATGTTAAAAAGATAGTATAATAAGTAAATTTTATACTTCAAACCTTTATTGTGCCTTTTGTCTTAACAAAGTATAATTTTTTCATTGAATTGATTGATTTTTTTTATCAAAAAAAGCTCAAAAGCTCCCACATTATAGGTATTTAAATAAAATCCGCTTCTACATTAACTTGAACTGTAATAACTATAGTACTTACACTTAATGGTTGAATTGTATACTTTTACACACACGAAGAACTTATCTAATATTATTTTTAAACTTTTTGCAGGAAATTACTCAAGATTGGCATGCGAAATACAATTTGTTCGATCTATGGGATATTACTTAATTCAAATTTACATTCCGTCTGGTCTAATTGTCATCATATCATGGGTATCCTTTTGGTTGAACCGAAATGCTACACCGGCCCGAGTGGCTCTAGGTGTTACCACTGTGTTGACAATGACAACGCTTATGTCATCGACTAATGCCGCTCTGCCCAAGATATCTTACGTCAAGTCCATCGATGTCTATTTGGGAACCTGCTTCGTGATGGTCTTCGCTAGTCTACTAGGTAATAATTTAATAACTTACTGCAAGGCGATTTACTTAAACTAAGTCTTTTGAATGTAAATATTTATCCAAAGCGAATGAACTTAAATGCAGAGCGATGGTTTAGCAATAAAAAAAGACCCCGTTATGGATGCCATTCTCTTATCTTTCCAGAGTACGCCACCGTGGGTTATATGGCAAAGAGAATACAGATGAGAAAACAGAGATTTGTTGCAATTCAGAAAATAGCGTCCGAGAAAAAGATTCCTGTTGATTGTCCTCCCGTAGGCGACCCACACACGCTATCTAAAATGGGCACGCTCAGCAGGTGCCCACCTGGCAGACCATCGGTGAGCTATTTTCTTGTAGTTGCAAGAATTCCGAAATTTCATGCTACTTTTTCCTAACATTTATGATATATGATTTTCAGGAGGTCCGGTTCAAAGTACACGACCCTAAAGCTCATTCAAAAGGCGGAACCTTAGAGAACACTATTAATGGAGGTCGCAGTGGAGCAGAAGAAGAAAACCCGGGTCCGCCTCCGCACATTTTGCATCCTGGAAAGGTAAATATTAATTTTCTTGCATCGGTTTTTGTACTAAGCGATTCAATTTTACCTGCGATTGTCATTGCTTAGCGAATATAATGTTTTAAAATAATCTAGGTGTGCTAGCGGATATCACACAATTTTATTCAAAAATACTTTTGATAGATATTACCTATGAAATTTTATACAAAGTGGTTGGTAATTGAGTACCTTGGAATTAATTTTACTGCATTTTTTTAAGATTTTGACTCCAATAACTTTGAGAAAGTTTTTTTTTATTGTCAGTTTTATGCAAGTATCGGGAAATAAAAGTGTAGTTATAATTAAGTTATACAATGCAATCTTTACTCGGAGAAACTGAGTCTGTAACAATCAAGGAGTGCATTGCAAAATTGTACTAACATGAAAATAATACAATTTTTACCTTGAAATTGCAGATGTTGCATGAACTGACTGACCAGAACCCATCACACAAGAGAGTTTATATCTTATATTGATACTAACATAATTCGTCACAGTCAGACAAACATTATTAAAAAAATACAAATTCTACCTAGACATTATAGATATTTATGACCTTATTTACCGAAAACCCGTCAATAGTTAATGCCATACATCGATGCTAACAAACCTTATCACAATCAGATATACATTATTAAAAATTACAAATTTTACCTCGAAATTATAGATGTTGTCCAAACTGATTAACTAGAACCTCGTCACAGTAAGACTAATTTTAATATCATAATATTGATACTAACAAAATCTATCACAATTAACACCGAAAAATATGTACTACCAGGTAATATCAAAATAAGGATTATTTTGATATTATATAGAGAAGATTTTAATTTTTTACTGAAAATATTGCGTACCTTTTTAAGAAGTTTCATAGCTGGAAGTTTACGATTCCTCATTTCAAAAGGTACCTACGGGTATTTTTTTGTTTAAATTGTTATTATGTAGAACAATTTATTCGTTCATGAGCTATCACAAAAGTATCAGTCTAAAGTGAAGTAAATTTCCCTTTTGTAGTTCGAGATACCTACAGAAAATTTCCAAAAAAAAAAAAACTTTAAAAACTTCGATAACTCGAAAAAAAATCTTAATTTGTACTCCAATGTCAGCCTGGTTGACGGGGCCCATTAGGGCCGCTGGAAAAGTGCGGGAACATTCAAAAGAATCACCACTGACTTGGCCCGGAAACGGCAACTGGAGGGCACCTGTGTGTCGCTCTACCTAGATTCACAGAGGTTATTTAATGATTACCATAACATTGAAAAAAATCTCAGGCTCATTTCAAGGAACGTATTTAATTACCAGTCACCATTGTATAGGTTATAGAGACATCCAAAGAAGCTATTGACAAACTGGGTAATATGCCCCTCGCACGCCAGGGTAATTGCACCTTTTTTAGAAAATCAAATGAAAACATAAAAAAAAAACTTTTTTATGATGTTTTCCAGGAAAATTAAAGATATAACCACATAAATTTTCGGCCGAATGAATTCCGTATATTTGTGTGTACAGTACGAAAATTAACGTTTTTCAAAGTCATTCCAGTTGTACAAAAGTATGTAAAATCGGCTTTCGAGCGGATCTACTTCCTCTTCGGTATCTTTTTCTAAAAAATCACTCTGTATTGACAATTATAATTATAACACCAAAATTACTATTAAATTTACTGTTTTAACAACGTTATCAACGTATTTACTGTTTTTCATAGAAAATCAAAGCATTTGAACTTTGCATAGGTTCTTAAAATTAAGTTTTACTAATAATCCTTATTAATAATATAAAAGTAAGACCGGTTATTTTTAACTTATATAAAATCAAAATAATGCAGAAAACAAGTAATTTTTCCTATTGCCAAAACTTAGATCTGATATCGAAAAACAACGAACATATTTATTTATAAAAAATAGATGAAGGCAGTTTTTGTTATAGCATAGCAAGAAGTTTGATAGAGACAACAGTCATAAACACTTAAGAGCGGCCATCCCAAGGTATATTTTCATACAATCGCTCTTACGTGATAATGATGTTATAACATATCTTTCTCCAGATATTTTGGATACACAGGTGTCTTGTAAATACTATCTAAGCTTCTAAAGAAATTCAAAACATAAGTCTGTGTAAAACTAATTCTGAACCTCTGAAAATCTGCCATTTTATGTGAACTTTGGCCCTCCGTAATGTACTCATATATTTAAAATAAAGTAGAAGTTCTACAGAAGCCTTGCATATTTAATTGAGATTCTGTATGACGACATTTCTTCTTAAAAAAACTTATGAATTTTTTTATGGTAGGTAAAATCATCCAATGACAAATCCCG
Source organism: Leucania comma (assembly GCA_958295575.1). Taxonomy (NCBI): domain Eukaryota; kingdom Metazoa; phylum Arthropoda; class Insecta; order Lepidoptera; family Noctuidae; genus Leucania; species Leucania comma. The sequence goes on from OY282461.1 coordinate 15,078,472, forward strand.
CCCTTGGGCGAAGCGGGAATAGTGTCAAACTCTTACTGACTAAAAACCTACCCCGTTTCTTCGTTGCCTATCGTGCCGGGGATGGGCCTTCCTTTCAAAAACTGATCCAGCAGGCTTCGACCCTGCCTGCCTGCAGCTAGCAGGCTGGGCCTCTACGGTTTGCTGACAGCTCCTTGAGGCGCGCGGAACAGTACGTGCCGTCGACGACTTACATGAGTTTAAAAAACGCGTATTTTTTTAAACAAGTTTTGCGATGGCGTTAGATACAAGTTGACGATAGGCGAGTGGGGAAGGGCACTCTTAAACCATGCGCTCAAAACAATTGCACCTAGTTATCAAAACAAAAACTGAAAGTAATACTAATTACATTAGGTATATGTTACCGGCAATCTGAATAATTCAAGTATTCTATACAATACCTAGGCAATGTATAGAATACCTGGGGCGTCCAAACAATGTAGGAAATATTATTAATTTTATTGTCCATTACATAATTTACCTAGGTAATGTATATAATTCCTAGGGATTGTAGGTATAGAGGACCCGTTGGTCCTCCGGAATATCCCATAGAAATGGGACCTTGCCCCTCATTTTTCAGGTCCCATTTCTGCGGAGTTTAAAGTAAGGTTTCTATTTCCGGGTGGTTATAAAAAAAATAATCACAAAGGCTACGGCGGGAGCTCCACTCCGTTTCGCTCCCGACGTAGCTTTCCAACCTAGCCTGTCCGTGACGGAGCGCCCTAAATTACAGCAAAGTATAAAATAAATAATATTTCATACATTTATCAAATAAATAATTTTCCTACATGTTTTCGGTGTTCTATACAGTACCAAAGTATTGTCTAGATTTGCCAGTAACATAAAACTAATGCTTTATTGGCCGTCAAATACCGGGAAAGCGAAAAACTGGATTACACCAATCTAGAAATAGAAAAAAATTACGTCACAAATAACGATAACATTAACTATTCAATTGCGGGTGATTAAAGGCTTAGTTACAGTTAGAGCTAATGGCAAATATTGTCGTTGTTGGATATTATATTAACACTTACTACAACTGTGCTATGCAACTATACTTATATGATTAAACTCGATGGTCATTCGTAAACTTACATAATTATGTACACAAGACACCCAAACCAAAACCACGATCTTGTAGGCCATACAAATATTAGTTCCGTGTGGAAATGGAATTGTTATTGTTTAATTTAACTTTGACGGAAACTGTAAGACCTACTGTCCAAGGACGCGTAGCTTCATAGACACTTCAAAATACACTGCCATTTTTGCAAAACTAAACAAATGATGAATGGCTCGATGTATGCCGATGGCGTATGATATGCTATACGGCAGGCATCATGAAGCCTGCATGCAGCGACGTGAGCACGATGTTGCCGCTTTATCGACAGTTTCCTACTTTTTTTTTATGTAAGCTATGAGCAGGCATATATATAATAAAGAATATGCATCTATGAAGAAAAGCGTCCGTGGCCAGTAGACCTAACATAGCTCTCGGCGCAACCCACTCTAAAATTAGATTAATTTGTATGTTCAAATTTTAGATGAATTAACAGAATACTGTGCTAAGCGCTTGCGATTTTAAAGTTTTATCTTGTGTCTCTGCGTATGCAATGTTGCTCGCAAAAATGTATATACTTAAAAATGTGTTTTAATTTCCAGGACATAAGCAAATTGCTCGGAATGACTCCTTCAGACATCGACAAGTACTCTCGCATAGTGTTTCCAGTCTGCTTCGTATGTTTTAACTTAATGTACTGGATCATTTATCTTCACGTTTCTGACGTCGTGGCTGACGATCTGGTTCTACTGGAAGAGGATAAATAGAGGGCGCTGTACATAATCCACTTATTTTTCCACAAATTCCAGTCAAATAATAATTTGAAACGTGTAATTAATTAAATTCCCCCGTCATATTAGTAATGGTTTAGAAAACATGTTGATAGATTTTCTTTTCAATTGTGGATTTTCACAACTCTTAGTTTTTAATCTTTTAGAAACTAACTATACTTAAAGTACTTAACGTAAAGTTATATTATTATGTAAATACATAAAAGACTCAAAAAATACTAACACGGTCGATTTAGCGTAAGATCTACACTTTTTCTAGGAGTCTGATGAAGTAGACATACAAACGACTGAAGTTTTTTGTCATTTAGATTTCAAGTGGAATCACGTGATTCTGCTATTGAATTTTATAAGAAATAAATTTCATAGTTACCTTTTCTATTTTAGCAGCCGAACACGTAATATTTAATTATTTTTTGTGTAAATATTATGCTCTATGTAATGCAATGCGGTTAAATATACGTTAAGCTGTTGGTCCCAGCTGTGTCATTTGTAGATCTTTGACAATCATTATAGACAGATGGAAGCTAGGAAATCTGATAACAGTTTTGCCATGGGGTATATTGTTACTCAGTTCCTGGGTTTTCAAGGTCAAATAGGCTATCGCTCCATTTAAACTGGTAGCCAAACTCAACCCAGTTGGGAAAAGGCTAGATTGTTTGATTTAATGAAATGTGATTTAATACATGGACTATGTAAGTAAATTGTTGACACGAATAATTTGTTATTGAAGTGACTTAGTAATTTAAATGTGTCAATTCATGCACCTGCCAACCTGCTGTATTTTACATTAAATTTAAAAGTTCCTATAGAAATGTGTAAAGGGGAATAGTACCTTCCTTTCTTCATACATAAACTTCTTCAATTAAGGTTGGTAAAGTTTCAAATTATTATTATTGAAGTGGTAAAATGAGTGGAATAATGAAATATCCATAGTATTTAATACGAATCTGATGCTCAAATTCCCCAGCTTGAATTATTTAATTAGTTTTAGTAAAATTTTGTAATTATGTCATAAATATAGTCGTTCGTTTATTCGTTGCTGATATAGTTGTGATAATATCATTAGGAATTTTGTTTTTAACTGTAGTTGCAGACCATTTTAATGTCCTAAAAACGATTTTTATTTAATATCGTAGTTTTATTTTCTGACTTGTAAACGATTATTGAATGTTTTGGGCAATTAATTTTGCTTTAGATTGTTGAATGCGTGTTGAGTTTTGATGTCAAAATTTCTCATGTTGTTTTATTTCATATTATCAATAACCATTTGATTATTTTTGTATAATTTATGTCAGAAATCAGCAGCATTCAATTACTCTTAGAACATATCCTCTATCGCTTATTGGAGCAGGTAAATATTCACCAATTACCAAAAATCTATTCTTATTTCCATCATTATGTTGGAGCAAGTCAGTTCCATTAGAGGCATGCAGTCGCCAAATATCAAAAATTTAATAACCCAGCATGTACGTTTCACCTTTCGTCATAAATTGTACTTTTTCAAAACATCGATTTAAAAGCTGTCAAGTGAAGCTGCTCGTTTATTATTTTCATCTTTATGAAGAGTTCAGAAAAACCATTGTTAAATAACAAAATTATTCCGATCAATCAATAACATTACACAATATTGTTAAGTAATCCACTTACTAAATTAATTTTGATTTGAATTGGAGTTTTTCTTATTGTTTTTATTGGTAACTCTGTTTGTGCACATTTGAAAGAACTCAATTTTACTTTAATGTTATAGCTATCGGTAAAATGTAGGTTTTATTATTAAATAGTTAATCAAATAATTATATTTGAAGTTGTCATAAAATTAGCAATAGTAACTTGAATAGGAACCATGTGACTTCATAATTTAATAAAAAGTCTGGCTTACAAAATCAATTAATTGTCGATTTATATCCAGTATATCGGCGGTAGTTCTTCTCACCAAAGGTGGATTTAATTTAATAGGCGGTATGCTCACTATACGACGGCAATCTAGATGTACCAACCCATGTTGAACATCCAGTACCTACTTATTTTTGAACAAACCCATTCCTTAAAAAAAAGAAGTCATCATAAAATATAAGTTAACCTTACACATGCTAGCTCACCTGTTGACGCCAATTTTCTGTCACTAGTAACAATTATTTGGTTTTCATCGTAAACGGTATTTACTAGATTTTTAAAAACATAGTTTAGTCATCTGTTTAAATAGTTTTACCTCTGAGAATATTTGCTATTTCTTTATTAGCTGCACAATAGTCCATGCAATGCTTTCCTAAATTAGTACAATTTAGATGAATTAGCTTTTTTGCTCGCTAGTACTCTACTAAAGCAGTAGTTGAAGCATAATTGAGCATTAGAAATGCGTTGTTAATGTGGGAATATTATTCGTGAGCTAATCACTAATAAAGTGATGGGTGCCGAATATATGTTCCTATCTTCACAACGTCAAATAATTTTCCCACCCTCAAATGTCTGACAAGCAGGGCTCCTGTCTTCAGCTACGACTCACAATGGATTTGTTGTGCGTCATGGGTTCCTTAAGGTTTGAATTTATGGCATTTAGACAAATAAATATATTTTCCATGATGGGCAAAGCAGTAAGCCAAACGGATTACAATAGTAGAAACAGAAAATCAAAAAGGGTAAAGAATTCATTAATGAATGGCATTTGTAAACTGACGAGTCATAGGAGAGCTAAGCATTATGTATTATTAATAGAGATCAGATATTTAGATGGATAATTACTAAAGCTTTTTACTATGAAATTATGGTTTTTTGTAATAATTTATTAAAAAAAAAAAATGTTTATTAAAATAAGACTTATTGACACCAGCCGTTAGTGTTAACATAATCGACTATAGTACACGGTAAATAACTTGAACCACTTACTATACTTACACGCAGCCCCCACTTCGATTGAGACCCGAAAATCGGTTATAATCCTCGTCACACAAGTTGAATCAGCGGCCAACCTTGAATAAGCTGTAACCAATTTTCGGGTCTCAATCAAAGTGGAGAGCTGTGCATAACCATAGCGAATGGTCCAACTTATTTGCCGCGTACTATACCTACGTATTAATCTCGCTCTGAGACCACAGAATAGCGCCATTTTTACGACAGTTGTAAAATAATTGAACAACATCTGATCGTTGTTATACATATGTACGCAGTTGATATACATATAATTCCGTGTATCAGACCACTTTTGTTGTATAAATTGATCTATGAAATATTTAAAACAAAAAACTTAACTAGCAAACATCTCAATTTTATGTAACCATGCATAGGATAATAATCCGATCTCTAATAATTACCTACAAAAACTTGCTAAGAGTATGGCATAAGGCATAAAAGAGTGACTGGTACACTGGCATATAGAAGGTTTACTGTACTATTTCGGAAACAAACTTCTCAGAATGCTTACGGTTTTTTTTTCAGCAGTTGCTTTTACAATCTTATGGAACCCTTATGTGTAGAGAATGAAGTATTTTATCTAATTACGATATACACATAGTTTGCTTATGAACAAAAAAGGAAAAACCCGTAACCTAGATTTATTTATGTTTTTAAATATCGAATAAGTTTGATGATGAACAAATCAATTTTAATTGGAATATTAAGTGTTATTTACAAAGTAACTCCTTCTATGTATCGCAAAGTATCTTATAAGTCTTATTGATCATTATAATTGGTTTTATTTCCTATAACACCTACCAACGGTAAATTAAAAAGTAAACTTTGTACATTTTGGAAGACTCATTTTAGGTCGAATATTATTGTACCGTGTAGGTATATACATATATTTGTAACAGCACTCAAAATATATGGCACCGTATAATCTGTATTCACTCTTTTATTTCATTGCAATTTATAATACTATAAAAGTCTGTTGTACAACTAAATGAAAGTTTTAGATTAAGATAGGCTGCTGGTAGAAAAATAAATTGAAATTAGGATCTAAGACGCGAAATCAACCACGTCTCTCCGAAACGAAATTCTAAAATATTTGTCTAGTGACTAGCAACTAAGTTCAAGACGAATAGGTCTAAGAAAATGCATTTTAGATATTATAATTGACTTTAATTAAATTAACTGTATATGTAGCTATGCACTTTCAAAATTAAGTACGACTCGTCTATTCTGTCAACATGTCTTCGTGAAAATTTACAGTGAGTTTGAAGTGAAATGACCTTCCATCTTCAATGAACAGCTCACTTCGTTTTATCCAACTTTTTGAGTTGAGATGTTTACACTATCGCTGTGCAGAATACATTCAAGATGACAGTAGAACCACATTTTACCTCAAATTGAAATCAATATTTTGTTGAGTTGCATAAGTAAAATACATAGTGTTTATTAGTTATAAACTAAAATTCTATAAAATGAATGATTTACCGATTTATTAAATCCTAGATAATATGTAAGAGTTTATAGGTATTTATGTACTAGCTGTAGTAAAAAACATTAATGTTAGAATCAGTAGAATTGTAAATTAAATGTATGCCAGCTGTATTTATATACAAAAATATTTTATTGGTATTTTGTAAATCAAGAAAAATAATATGAATGACTAGTATAAATTGATTCAGTTCGGAAAATGAAAAAAAAAAAAATTAAATAAAGTACCTGATGGACAAAGTTAATTAAAATTATGAAGGAACTAAAAAAACCATAGTTTAACAAACAACAACACTTACCAAAATCTCCCCTCCTAAAGAGTGTCCACCATTAATCAAATATCTAGTAATACTTTCTAATTTACCTTTGTCTCCTTGCGCCAAGTCTTAATATATTTCAAGACTGGCATTTCTGATTACCTAAAATATTTTCGTCGCATGAAACATTGCTATTAGTGACAATTTATACTAGTCTTTGTGAAAATACTCTATACCAACTAAAATCTTTTCTGAACTAATATTTTTAATTTAATTATTTTCTTCCTAATAATACTAAAGATGAAAAGACTTAATGCTGTATGTTATACACTTTCGTTTTGTCTCTGTTTTTGTTTTGCTGATTAATAATCAAATTATTTATAGATAGTATGATATTCACAATATCTACTTTTTTATCATTTAAAGGTTACCCGATCTATTCACTTACTATTAAATGTTGAACTTTACTGTTACTACCCTTAATCTATACAAAAAACACTCGCCCTCTTTATTACATCAAAGTACGAGTATTTATTACAGTAAGAGTTTTGTGGTGCGTTGTAAAATTATCAAACACATCTGCTGATCCTGACCTATAAGAACTTCACAGCCCATACATACTTAATACATTGCACGTGGCTGATGTCTTGTACAATATTTTAAATTATAGTTAAAAAGATAGGACAAAATTTTCACATACACCAAAATAGGTCATAAGATTCGTAAACTCAAGTAGTTACAGTTCATAAATAAAATCGAAGTTGTTTTCTCCCAGCAAACCTTTGAGTGATAGAGAGAGATCACAATAAAGGATAGGAGTTAATGTACAATTTTAAATTAACAAAGAAGCAATAAATCTTATTTTTTGTAGAAATTTAGCTATGCGATATTTCCATGCGAGAAAACTAGAATTATGATATACATAAATAAAACAGCGAAAGTCTTTTTATCGTTAGATAGTTTTTGAAGAGTATTATTACGGTTTAATTTTTTATACATAATAATATTGCACAGGTATAAAATAAAACACCAAAATGCCTACCAAGCTGTCAATCACAATTTATTAATAAATCATAAGATAATATAAAACACAGTATGGTGTACATAATGTATACCAAGCTAAATATACAACAGTTAATTAAGATTCTGTGTATTATCCAATATAACGATATTACTGATGTATACAGGGTGAGTTTTTAAGCTTTCTGAAAGGCATGCTTCATAGTTAGAACTACGTTTAATAGAACCATGTCGCAGCATGATTTATAAAAGAGTACGAAAAATCAAAATAACATTAAGCATATAATTATTATGAAGTTTTATTGAAGAACTAAAACAATATGTATAACAATATTTTTAACGGTGTTTACGGCATATATATTAAATTTAAAAAAAATTGTAATTTTTTGCTAAATTTAGAACAAAACACAATTTTGATTTACAATAAATATCGATAGTTTATAATATATTGTCAAAAGGTGAATTAGTTACTTCGTAATAAAATTCAAAGATTATTTTTCCGTATATATATAACTTCTTCGTACAGTTTAATCTCAAAAACTCATTCTGTAGTAATAAAAAGTTTGGGGGAACTACATACCTAAGTTATTGATCATCATCATAATAATATCGTTATTTGGATGTTATCAGACGGTCTTATGAATATTTAGCAGATAAGCAAAACAGGAAACAGTCTCAATGGCATAAAAACGACACACAAGTTGGACTCAGAGAAAAACAAACAATGTCACGTTGATATACATTATTACTTTTAGCTCTGTTATAAATTATTTTTTGTTACCAAAGTTGCAGTGTGTTCGACGATGGCCAGTGATTGTAAAAATAATTTTATATTGAAAATTTATCTTTTGAAATAATTTTGTTTACCTTGCAGTTTACACAAAAAATATGCTTTCATAATACCAATATTTGTTTTGAAAAATATATCTCTACTTTTCCTTAGAACATATTTTTAGAAATATTAATTTTGTAAGTTATAATACGTAAGGCTACTTATAAACACTAATTTATCACACAATAATTATGCCACTTATTAATATAATGAATAAAAAAAATACTCTAACCATGTGTATTAAATAGATTTTCTGAAGAGACGCTAGATAAATCTGAAAGTTGTTACACAAATGAATGATAACATTGAACGCACGTGTCTTAGATATTATAGAATTTTATAAATAGATTTACAATAGTTATAAATACCTATAGATAGCCACAAGTTCAGGATGTAAGGAATAGATGACCTCCTTAAAGTATAATGTTTTATGACTGTTTCGATCTCTTGGTGTATTTCAATCAATAGTTATTATTTGATAGACTTAACACCTTCATACAATTCTAGTAAAACAACAGCCTTTTTAAACAATACGAGTCACTGTTGCTACTGATTAGGCACATCAGAGTGCATATTCCGAGTTTGTTTTACATTAAGCAATCGACACGTTTATGACCTCTAAACCAATCAGAGTGCTGAACACGGTAAATGATTCGATCGCTTTATCGTAAAAACGACTCGAACTCAGCGCACATAAAAATGCATATTTATTTTAGTTAATTACTCATATCGAGAAGAGATTTTAAACATTTTCTTTATAATTAATTTGTACTTGATTTTGATAGCAGTGGAAATCCAATTTAATTTATTCTTGTACGTTATAATTTTAATTTTAATTCCGATAGTAATGCCATCATTGTAACCAGAACGTTATTACTACGTAGTAATAACATTCACATTTTCAAAGATACATAAGTAACTATGCTCTAGGTACGCATTATATACACAAGTGATCTCATTTATTCCATATTATTTATAAATAACAACTCATGTCAGTTTTTAATAAGTTGGAGTAAATAAAATATATATAATAACCCATAATATTGACGTAAATTAAATATATAGAAAAAGAACTAAGTAGTTAGTTTTAATATGTATTAAGTGTTAGGTACGCATTAAAAGTGTTTCACTGCTAGTTCATAACAATCATAATAAACCAACTCTTAGTATTTTTAAAGAGCAAAGAACCCTTTAAAAACAACCAGCTGATTAACAATTGAACTGATTTTTCAGCCACAAAACGATAACTCGAAAAGTAAAGGTTCTTCTCTAAACTTCACAGTTCTGTATTTAGGTACACATGGTGCATATTTTTTATAGATGCATTAACATACCCTATTATTGTTGTATAAGAAATATTATAAAACATCAAATATTAAATTGATTTTACTCTACATTTTAACGTTAACACAAAAATAATCATGAATGACACATAATGAAGAACTAAATAATATTTATTATTATGTTGTTTTTATTCTAAAATGACATGATCATTACTTCTTACCAAGTTTGAGGTTAACTTCCTACCATTTTAATTAGCTATCAGATATTTACAAAATAGGGTTATATGTTATACATACATATATTTAAGTTAAAGTTACTCTCTCCGATGTCTTCTATTTTAATAAAAGTTCTTCACAAAACTTAATTGCACGTTTTAACAACTTTATTGATTTCATTCGTTTTTTCTTTGTAATAAACTAGTACCTAGTAATAACTATATTGCTCACACCTAACCTAAGAATATATAATAATATTGGAAAAGTCATAATTTTTCAGACTTATTGCACAATACCAACACTATTTTCAGATTAAATAGTAAGTAAGGCTGCACTTATGCTTTGAAAGAAAAAAACTAAATAAGGTAAAATTAAAGTTGATAACCTCGTGAAGAAAACGATTTATTACAATGAATCGAATTTTTACTAACACTTTGACAATTGCTAGATGTACTATCCAGATAGAAAACATCCATAAAGGAAAAAAGGTAAATACGTAGAGAAAATAGATGATTTTACCGAAATAGAATGAACATTATGTAATCGTAGAATAAATAAAATAGAACAAAATTAGAATATTAATATAAGAATGATCTGTTGATAAAAATTATAATTGTTTAAAATTGGGTAGTATTAATCGAGTAAAGATGTGAACAAGATAAGATTGTTTGATTTAGAAACTTGAATTATAAACCATAGTCGATGTCAATATTAATAAAAATAGATTTTGTTTTATTCTGTAGACGTCTTATTCTGGCTAATCGTGTAATAAATGATTTGCACTACTGTTCTTATTTGTGTACTTATGAACGATTATTAAAATGTAAAATAAAAACATTTTTCAAATAACAAGACGTGTTACTTTTTTAATTCCCTTGGGTGATCATATGTAATATTATTATAGTATGTAGAATATTTATATCTGCCGGTAGCTTCCCTCGCTTGAAAATAGAAAACCATCCCAAAGGAATACTTTCAGAAAAAATTATAATATTAAGTCTTATTTCAAAGAAACGGTCTACTCAAGTGTCAAATTTTATCCAAATACTATGTTTAGCGCGAAAGAGTAACAAATATACATATGTGTACACGCACACATGTGTATAAACTTTCATCATCATAATTACAACCGAAAGATGTTCACTGTTGAACGACGGTTCTATATGCCGTGGTTCTATATACCTATTACCAAGTATATAGAACTCGTCACACCGCCAAAGATAGGAGTCGATGGAGGAACATCATAAGAGCGAAAGTGAAAGTTGCTAGATAGCTAGGCCGGCAGATGTCCCCTAATCAATAGACCTTAGGGGGTTGGATGAGGGATTTTTATGGTAGGTCATCAAATGTCAATTGCCTGATTCGTTCGGCCTCCTCCTTTGCTAGCATTACTGCTTTGCAGAAGGAGGCGACCGCATGCCACTCTTCCTCGCTCCGGAGCATGGCCTGTACCAAGGCCCGGCGTGATAGATTGCCGCCGTCGATTGCCCCCACAAGGATACGGCGATGCTCTTCCAAGCGGGGCACACCTCGACTGTATACACGGTAGATGTGCACCGCATAGAGCACATCTACTGTGTTCTCCTGTACCGTGTCCGCACAGTGGCAATACCCGGGCGAATCTCCGCACTAATGTTGTACAGGTACTTCCCGAACTTGCCATGTTTGGTGAGGACCTGCACCATGTGGAAGGTGATGACGCCGTTTGGTCTTTCCAGCCACGCCTTAACCACCTCAATCAGAAGCCGAAGTCTTGACTGTGAGACAGCTCTTTGTGCTCCGTGCTGTACTTCGGAATCACTCTATGTTGCACCAAGACACACGGACAGGCTGAAAAGACGGAAAGGTCTTCCTGTTTGCGACACGGTACAATGCCGTACCAAGTTTACCAGCCGACAGTATGTGGCAACTAGCTCTCGATTTTACAATAAAATAAACAAGCTCATCTCCATTTACCTAAACACGATGTTAAAGTTAAACTTACCAAATGGCAGCAGAAGTTAAGATACGACGAAACCGAAAATCTTATTACAGTCATCTCTCATAAAGACATGTTAATTACTTATAATGAATGTATTACGTATTTTTTTTTAATTATTTAATTTAATCGTTTAATTAAACTAATCCCAATAATAATTTTGTAATCAGTTTCAATGATGTATGCATGCATTGTACTGTACTTATTATGACTTACAACTAACACCTACTTGCAATGTTGTGTGTTATAATGTGCTTATTTCTGGAGGAACATTGGCTCCTAAAACACAGGCTTTTAGCCCTGTTTAAAAGGCAGCATTCGCATTTTAAATTATTTGCTATTATGTACAACATGATATCTGTAACTGTATACTAATATATTTAAATTGTAAAGTACTAATAAAAAAAAATATTATTAATCGTCGCGTGCCTAACAATGAGTTGCGACAGTCGCTCCCGCCATTTCACCATGAGATCCCGTCGGAACTCTGTCCGCCATGCCACGATTTGTCGCGGCAGCGGAGTTTCACCCCGGCGTTGCATCTTCATGCGTTGATTGTGCACACATGCACGATCTACAAGGATTGTCCTGCAAAGACTGTTGCCTCCAGATCCTATGGTGGCAGGCAAGCAAGGAGGCTCGCCGCTTCGTAGGATACCGTGCGGTATCCCCGGTTGGATGAGGGTGTTATCCTCTCTTCCTCAATGCCCGGTGCGCCTGGTATGAGGCGGGAGAGAACTCGTCTTCCTTTCCCTTTCCACAGCCTCTTTCTGCGAGAGGACATTCCCACAGAAGGAGATCACCCTGTTTCAGGAATCGCCGACGGCCAGCAGCGACAACTCGCTGCCAACTTCTGCAACGAGAGCATGGCGTGACTCCTTCCATGTGACATTCTCGGCCAGTATATGCCACGCCTTGTCCTTCTGTTTATGCGACACAGGTAACTACTTCCCGAAGCAACTAATAATATATAACGCGTTTAGGGCTGTGATAGGGCTGCTCTGAACTTGTAGTGCATCATGTTCGCAGAAGCACGCGAAAGAGAGCCGCGTCTATGTTGCGTAAAATGAGGAGTAGGTGATTGTGACAATATTTTGCGCTTGTTACTTCTAGTAGTGGGTACTCTCTGCCATTCTGGAGAACAGGACGTATTGGAGACATTAGGTGATGGTTGAATTTGGTCTCTGGGTGCAGATACTGTCTTGGTGACCTCAACTGTTTCTTTGCTAGATAGGTTACCTATGGAGTTGCACCTAGATCTAGAAAAAAACAAGCTGGGGTGGAAAGCCTGCTATACCAATTTTTTGCTGCCAGTAGCATTCACTACCGTGGAAGCCTGGTCCCCTACTTCCATGGACTCTTCGGTAACCAATTTCTCACCCACCGGCCCCGGCAGTGTTGGGCAATATTTATAATCTAACTACTGATTAATAACTACGACTACATATTATAGTTAGTTATCAAAACTATAAACCACTTTTAATAATCGTAAAAAGTAGTTAAATATTTTGATTACTAACTACAAATTGTAGTTGCAATCCCGATTACGAGACTACTTTTTGTAACTGCACATTTAAAGATCGATTTTTTGATTAATTGTCAATCAAAACAATAATAATATTATGTAATATAATAAGGACATAATTAATCATCTGTAACTTCAAGTCCTGTATTCAATTATTCGTAAAAGTAAACATAATATATGAATTTTTATTCATTCAGATTCAGTTTTATTATAAACTAGCTGTGCCCGCGACTTCATTCGCGTGGATGTCGGAACATAACAATGTATTTTTTAGGGCGAAGCGCTGTTGGAGGATACCGATACAAATATAATTTATTTATTCTAGTGCTTCTTTATAAACAATATTAGCTGTGGAACCATCTGGAACGTACACAAAAAGATTATTGGGGTCATTTACGCGTGAAAGAACTACGTATAGTTGACTATGGGAAAAGAAAGAAAGAAAGAAAAGCATCCAATACTTAAGTCCACCCCAGCAACGGATGGGGTGCTACGACAGAAAACCTTCACGAGTGCCCGCAGGCTGTAGTTCCCTTGCGGATACGTCCGGAGCGAAGGCTAGTCTGCGGGACGGTGCACCCTGGGAGGCGGCCAACAACCCCCCTTGGGCACTCCTGCCTAAGGGGCCTCGATGGCCGTCTGCGAATGTTCTGTCAGAAGGATCACTTCAACGCGTGTCCCTCTGCTTTAGCAGAGGGCAAAGTGGCGAAGTAAGAGCGGGCTCGGTGTGCACTCACCCTGCCGCCGGGTAGGCAGGAGGAAGACTTGCTCCTCTTTCTGCCACCGCTGTTCTCTAGCCTCAGAGATTGTCCAAGGTCATGTTTCTGACTTTTTATGGGGGTCGAGGGTCTTGGCTTAACCGCTCGGGCCGCGAGGAAGACAACCTCTATAAAAAATTACCCCAAACCTCTAAGCGGCGGCACACCGTGAGGGAGGTTGTTAGCTTGACTAATGGGAAGCTAAATTAGTCACTAGATCGAACCACTAATTTGAGCCAGTAAAACATGGAAAATACTCGTGGGAACAGCATGCAGCAATCCAAATTTTTTAAATCAATCACAACAGAGAGTGATGCGCGGTCGGAGTCCGACGTGGCATCCAGAAGGAGCTCAGGCTCGGAGGTGGAAGACGAGGAGGACATGGGAGGTGACTCCTTAAGAAACGCGAGTTTCTTCCGGAAACGCTCTAAACCGGAGGACGGCTCGTCCTCCGAAGGCGGAAAGGGCTCGGCCCGAAAAATCCCCACCAGTGGGCGGGAAGCGGGTCGACCACCTGGAAGGGGGAGGGGAGCGAAGGCGCAGTGGTTGTTGTTTGCCTGAAGGAGACGTAATTAGGCCGTTATTGGCAGTCCATTGTTTAGCCGAATCGGATTCGACGATTGACCTTTCTCGCAGTTTAACCTACGCAACTGGACCGTCTGTCCCATGTAAACGTAGTCGTCCACAACTTTGAGTGTAGTCATGAATGAACCATGACTTTGGTTTTGTCCATGTTCATTTTAAGTCCCACTCTTTCGGAAGGTCTATTGAACTCACGGAGCATTGTACTAAGCTCCTTCGTAGTCTCAGGCATGACTACTATGTCGTTGCCGGAACTCAATCCGCAATACCGCGAATTGTCGTGGCAGCGGAGTCTCGCCCCGGGTAGCGTTGCATGTCAACGCGTAGGAATTGAATTTTGTTATTGGATTCATTATTTCAGCCGAAAGACATCCACTGTTGGAGATAGATCTCCCCCAAGTGTCGCCACAATGAACGGTCCTGTGCGTCTTGCATCTACCGGATTCCCGCAACCTTTACCAGGTCATCGGTCCATCTTTTAGGAGGCCTTTCAAGCTACGTCCTCCGGTACGTGGCCGCCATTCCAGAACCTTTCGGCCCCAACGGCCATCCGTTCTGCGAGCAATGTGCCCTGCCCATTGCCACTTAAGTTTGGCAATTCTTCGTGCTATGTCGGTAACCTTGGTTCTCCTGGGGATATCCTCATTCCTGATTCGATCACGCAAGGAAACTCCGAGCATAGCCCTTTCCATTGCTCTTTGGGTGACTTTAAGTCTTCTGATGAGGCCTATTGCAAGCGACTACGTTTTGGAGCCATATGTCATCACTGGCAACACGCACTGGTCATAGACTTTCGTCTTGAGACACTGTGGTATATTGGACGAGAAGATACCGTGCAGCTTCCCAAATGCTGCCCAGCAGAGTCGGATTCGGATATTGATCTCTTTCTCGAAGTTAGACCTACCCAACTGGACCGTCTGTCCCAGGTAAACATAGTCGTCTACAACTTCGAATGTAGAGTTTCCGATCTTGATAGGAGTGGGTGTTACATGGCTGTTTACCATAACTTTGGTTTTTTCCATGTTCATTTTAAGTCCCACTCTTTCGGAAGCTCTACTAAGGTCACCGAGCATTGTACTGAGCTCCTCCGTAGTTTCAGCCATGACTACTATGTCGTCGGCAAACCGAAGGTGAGTGATGTACTCGCCATTAATGCCTAGCCCTCTCCATTCCAGAACCTTGAAGACATCCTCCATTGCTGCCGTAAACAGTTTTGGAGAAATAACGTCTCCCTGCCTCACACCCCGCTGCAGGAGGATAGGTTTCGAGGTCTGGTCTTGTAGTCGGACAGACATGATGGCGTTTTTGTACAAACACTTCAGCACTTCGATGTACCGATAATCAATTTGGCATCTTTGGAGAGGCTGCAGTACAGCCCAAGTCTCGATCGAATCAAAGGCTTGCTCGTAGTCCACAAACGCTAAGCAGAGAGGCTGATTATACTCCTCAGTCTTGTGTATAACTTGCCACAGCGTATGTATGTGGTCCACGGTGCTGAAGCCTTTTCGGAATCCGGCTTGTTCGGGAGACTGGACTCTGGAAAACAGCTTGTAGCAGGGCATTGTTACTAGTTGGGCAGGGTTATTCGATTAGTTGTTGTTATTGTTTTGACGATGCTTCTTTCTAGTTAGTAGCTTTGGCAAAACTTTTCATTTAACCTAGCCTAATATGTAAGGGTGAAAGAGGACCTTTGAAGGCATGATAGGATCGGTAATGACATTTTTCTCACTATAATTAAGATTTTTTGTACGACACTCTGCTAGAATATAACGTGATTTTAGTCAGTAAAAGTTTGACACGATAGAGCGGGAAGTCATTGAATGAAATAAAAAATTGTCACGACTTAAGCGCCATGCCGTCGGTGCTACGCCGCCGCCGGGTCATTTTAGCCGGCACACCGCTACCGACAAATTTGTAGTCATGCGCACATGTCTAGTTCCATCAATCTATTTCTGTAATGCAACAAAGATATCAAGGTCGCTGAAATTAAGCAATTTTTGCAATTTAGAGGTCACTTATAAGAGGAAAGCCAAGAAACACAAATCTCGTGTGCCACCAAGTGTATTTATGTAGATCCAACATCATAGATACTTTTTTAACCATTTTCAATTTAAATGTTATTTTTGGTGACATTACGCACGTCGTTGATGTTTATCAATGTTTCTTAAAATAAAACCAGTCATAAAATTATTAAAAATTTACTCATAGAGTAAAAATATAAAATTTTATTTGTATTTCTTTATGTTAGGCTGCGTTATTTCATAGCAATAGCAGATAACTGCTTCTCTGATAGTTCATTTGATTACAAAATGTTCATATAATCCGCTATAGCTTATAAATACAACTAAATATATCGAATAATTATTATTAATGATAAAGAATCAGGTCCAGGTTTAGGGTACAGGAGTACCGCTTCCTGAATCAAGCCCATGATCCAGCTGCCTAACAAGAGCCTCCTAAGGTTTTGATAAAAGCTCCTCATCCATGCCGTGTCAGCCATATTTCTCATCTCGACAACCTCGCTAGCCAAGTCAAAATAGTTTATTTGTTTATCTTTCTCGTCTTTCACGAGGTTCTCGTCATGTGTGACGGATATATCAACAATCATTGCAGTTTTCTCACTTAAGTCACAAAAAGTCGTGATTTACAACAGAAAGGCAGTTGCAGAGAGAACACACCCCTGAGGAACTCCGGCTTGGATGTCATGGGTTCCGATGAGCATCCATCGACAACAACTCGGAGAGACCGGTCACTTAGGAAATCTTTTACCCAGCCAGTCACACCAGAGCGTAAAGACTTCTAATGAAACTGCAAACACTGAGAGGTATACACTAGTCAGTTCCCAGGTAGACCCATTGCGGCAAAACCCGTTCTCTCGGTCACTAAGGAGATCGTTACTTTCGAGATTCGGGCGGATACTCGCCAGGATCGCAAACTTCATGACGCGAATTACGGGTAAATAAAGATACAAAGAAGTCTACTTTCTCTTTCGCCATATGACCCCTTGTTTGATCAGGTTTAATCAATAGAGGCAGTGTGGGAGGATATAAATTCACTTTGACCGATTTGGCTAGTGACTAGAATGTTTAGACAGCTTTGCACTTATTTGCAATATGGGTAATGCGAACAAAGTGAGCCTTTTTAGTGACTTTTTTAAGACTTGGTAGCACGGTTGAAGGCTCTCTGTCTTGAGCTCAGATCCGGAGCTATATGATTACGAGCTTCAATCTAGGTGAAAAACACCGAATGCAATATGCTCTTCAGTTTGAGCACTATTGTCGTTGGACCATGGGTCAGCTGAGCCACCGATAAGTACTCACTCAGGGGATGTACTCGTAATAGTCAATAGCTTGACTTACAACCTCGGATATACGAGTAGCATTCGCATAGCTTGACGGATTTTTAGAAGACAAACGGACCTGATGCCAAGTATAAGAAGCAAAAAGGTGGAACATCTCATCCCAATCTGATGGTTTATAACGCCATATTCCTGGTTCACTGCGTCAAGTGCAGACAGTTGAGGAGAAGAACGATACTGACTTCACCACACAGTGATCTGGAGTTATGCTCAGTACAACGCACATTTTTTTCTGTGCCTGGGTCTACCGTTGTATTAATTATTTCGAAATCAGCTTCTTTCACTTGATATTTTAATTTATGTGCCACAACTTTCTCGCAGTCTGCACCGTTTTTAAATCTTCCTTTTTTAATCTTCCTTTTTTTATTTTTTTGTGAATCGATATATTTAAATGAGTGTATAACGTGGCGACCACAGATATGTCTACTGTTTGACATATCTGTGGTGTCGACCATCCTCTTTCGTTATAATCCCACCTGACAATTGGTGCCTTACAAAGTTTGGGTGAAAAAAAATGACCTTAATGGGTTTTTTTTTAGTTGTGGGCTCATTTGGTTGTTGTAGTTAGTATAGGGTCATATTTCATGTACTGCTTTCGGTCTAGATCTTCATTCGGAGGAATCTCATCTGTCTTGTCACAATCAACAACGTTCCTTTCCCAAGAGATACACACAGGCTTTGTACAATCTAAGCCTTCGATTTTTGTTCACATCGTATGAACTTCTACGTGACGGAGTGTCACGATAATTATGTTTATCACTCGTTGTGCCTTCCTCGCAAATAAATTCATCAAACACACTCATGTTTGTCGGAGTCGTCGTTTGAACCAGCCTTGCGTACGTATCATTGTCTTGCTCATAACATGTTTGAGTGCCGTTTAAATTGACTGAACAATAAACAAAATAAAAATATTTGTCTCTTACCGTTTTCGATAAGAATAATAGTTTATCAGTTTTACTTAAATTACTAAACTGGATAGAATCACATACATTTCGACGTATAGTAAAACAAGATTTCAAGATAAGATTTGAGGCGGTTAGATCAGCCATAGAGGTAATTTCAACCGGTTTACAATCGTAAGAATTGGTGCAATTAAAGAGCAAGGTTCTGTTCTCTGGCAAATTATTGTCATAAGGTTTTGGGGTTTTGGTTAATTCCATCTTTATGTAGACAGGTTCTTGACCCTGAAATATACATACATTTCTGATTAGTGATGAGATATAATAAATAGCTGTTACATCTATGAAAATACTAGACTGTCCTATTTTGTACGACCGAGATTATGATGTTTTACGAATTCTTCTTTTACAATACGCAATTGTGTGTGTCTGATAGTTTGTTGTTAAAAAAAGGTTATAGTCCGGGAGGTACCGTTGTAAATAGTAAGCCGTGTAACGTTTTAGATGTAAACGAGTGAGAAAGGGGATGCAAGAGTGCAAGATTAAAGGAGTATAAGGTAAGAGTGAGTGTAAAGTTAAATATGGGCAAGGTAAGAGAGTTTTTGTGAGTGTAAGAAAGAGGTAGAGGAGTGAGAATAGTTAGATGGAATTACATAAAATTGTAAGAGTAAAGAGAGTTATGAGAGATAATAGTGGTGTAGTTGGAAGAGAAAGAAGAGGAAGTTAAGAGGGACAGGGAATCAAAGATAATGTTTCCTTGTAAGGTAAGTACATATAGTGGTCTGCAGGCCAGCCTTCCAGCAGCAAGCAGGCGTAAAAATAGGTGAGACCCTCCGCCACCAGAGCCGGCAGAGACCGGAAGGTGGAAGTGCAGCAGAGAGGTGACATCCTCAACCACCATCGGGGCTAGCAGAGGCCCTGTGTGGAGATGCAGCAGAGGTGAGTACCTAAGAGGCCAAGAACTTCAGGCTTCAAGACTACATGCTGACTTCTGCAAGACTTTCGCTACTTCCGGAACTGACTCACTGTTTCGAGGGCTTAGACCGGTATTTATAGTGGGTTTTGACAGTCATGCTACCTCTTACGCGTTGCCTTCACCTATTAGGCAAGCCCAGTCACTAGGTTCTTTTAAAAATTTGGTTAAAGACCATTTCCTGTCTCTTTAATGCTATCCTGGTTCTACTTAATTTATTTCTTCCACCAACTCTACCTTATTTCTTTTTTTTTATGAAATTGTGTAACATTTTATAATATGTATGTATATATATATATTCGTTTTATAATTATTTATTTATTTTCTTATTAGTACACCGCAGACTACCCCCTGTATTTATTTTAGTTCTTACGATCCATCCTAAGGTAGTCTGGTTTTGCGGGAAGTAGTGTCAGACTCTTACTGACTAAAAACCTACCCCGTTCCATTCTTCGCCTTGGTCCCAGGGCCCCGGGTGCCATTTTCACATACCCTTTGACCACAGTAGGCATCGGCCCTGTTGGGCCCCTACAGTTTGCTGACAACTCCTTGAGGCGCGCGGGAACAGTGCGCGCCGTACGATTATAGAACACTTTATGCAAGTGTTCTATAATCGTGTTTGTTTGTGTTGTCATCCGTTTCTTTGTGTCCGTGACAAATATGAGCATGAGTCTTAGTATTATTAGGCGATTTTTTTTTAAACCGATCGGGTCTCTCATATGGGCCTAGCTTTTTCTTTACAATTTGATATTTTTATTCGCATATTAGTTTTTCCCGATAACTAAATGTACCAAAGACTCTCATTTGCGCCCAGTGGCTTACGACACAAAATAGATAGATACGAAAGCTAGGCCAGTATCCTTACCATGAGTTACTATCGAAAAACGACACCATCTTACCGCAGTCGATATCGAATAAACGCGCATCGAATAGTTTACTATTAAACTCATACCATGAGCCTTATGGACTCGCTAGCGACAACTCGATTGTTTATACAGTAAAACCGCACCATAGGTAACTTCACACTTAAGTTTGATCGCTTTCTAGCTGCAGTAAAACACAGAGTAAGGTAGATGGACCTTAAACCCTACCAATTTGAAACACCGATTCTCTTCATAACCCGGCCTGTTGAAAATGTAATTATTGTACAAATATGTTGATGGTTGAGTGATGTTGTGAATTGTTGTTAATTTTAAATGGTAAAAATTGGAATTAAAGTGCACATAAAACGTAAAAAGTGTTTATTTATCTTATGAAATGCGTGTACATGTAAGTTTATAGTTTTTTCTATCATACATCTAATTTAACTTTGATTCAAGTGTTGCTCGTATTGTAGATTTCAAATCCCATAAACCTCCTACCACATAAATGTTGGAAAGCTTCTATATTGAGCATATTCTTTGGCGAAATTATTTTCACTAATATGTGTAAGTATTCACTAATATAGCCAAGACCTTTCGTATAGTAGTTTGGAAATTTCCTTTAACGCGTCATTCGTCTTTATATGAAGCCGTGCCTAACATATTCCACGTTTTATCGGACATATTTATGCACAAATAAATAAAATATTGTTTTACACGACACTTTTCACAACACTTTCACCCTTCAATATGCAAGTGAATTACTTTACTACTGTAGTAACGATATGTTTCGATAGCCTGTCAAATTTGTAACTCATGGTACCGATTCTCTATAAGAAGCTGCTAAAAACTTTAGTCGCTAGCGAGTTCCTATTCGATAGGTTTTTACTTGATGACTTATACTACCGATTTTGGTTCTGCAAGTGACCGCTAAGGGCTCTGCAAAATTTGCCATACAAAAAAAATAACGGCGTCGATATCGACTAGCGATGAATACTATTGCTTAAAACTCATAGTAGAGGTACAGATGAATGACACGTTCTCTCGAATCAACCATTTACGAAAATTTTCTCAGGTCATAGCTGGTTTTGACTACATTTACGGTTTAATACCAAGTAAATGCAGCGTGTTATGTATGTGCATTTAAGATGTGTGTGTATTTTCATACTCCAACTGCATGATTTTTTAAACTGAATATTTTGAAGCCACTTGATTCCTAAAGTTCCTAGTTATCGCAGTTCACATTAGTCATTGATTCACTAGAAGATGTGTCGAGTAATAAAAAGTATGCAATTGTGTTTTTCAATAATATTAGATAAGATTTTTGTTCTTGAAATGAATCATGATATTATGACTTCATTATTTTAGGCTAATGACCTAGGGAAAATATTGTATTGGCTAAAAACTAATCCAGAACGTCAATTTTTTCTGAAAACTTTACAAGATAAAAGTAAGAGAAATATAATAACACTTTACGTGGTAAGCAAAAAAATGGTTTTAAAAAAAGTATTAAAATGTCAATTTCAACTAGATGAAGCCACCTGTAGTTGCTTAGCTGACTAATCTGAGAAGAAACAGCGGAACAAACTTGGATGTCAAAGTCACTTTAAAGTCCATACAGCAAACATGTAAAGGTCAAATGACATGAGAACCATGATGGGCCATCGTGCATATCAGTCTTTTTTAAGGTGCGAAAAAATCTAATAACTGCTCTAGGGAGGAGCCAAAGAGCGTGTCAGACTTTTCCTGACTATTGGGCCTTTGCGTTCTAGAAAAACGAGTAATCTTTTAGGAAGACGGCCCTGCTGGGCCGCTACGGTTTTGCTGACATCTCTTTGAGAAACGCGTTGAACACTAAACGCTGTCGACGAATCAGGCTCGGTTCGGACGGTTACCGGACAGTTAGACGGTGAGTTACACGTTGCTCGTCATCCGTAAGCCCATGCCTACGGTGGCTGGTATAGGGGTCGGGGCCCGTAGGCTGGAGAATGTCCGTTCCCTCACGCATGCGACTTTCATTAGCATTAGGTACTGCTTCGCAAAGAGGTATTCCACTCTGGCGAGATAGTGAAGACGTTTCGTCATTGTTGTTAGCACTTCTGCGACAAATACGGGTTTTTCGGGTCCTTTATAATGAAAGTGGGATTATTGAGTGGGATGATTGGAAGTATTGAGACGGTTGGATTTGTTGTCCTTATTAAAGGTTTTAGTCGACTTCAGAAACTAATCTCTGATTGTTGAAGACGAAAATTCCACAAGAATAGCGCCTAGGGAATCCTTCTTAGCGAACAGGCGAAACACGTTTTTTATGTCTTCATTTTCGACAGGATGATTTATGATTTCACCCAATTTTTTCACTATGTTAGAAAACGTATCTCGGTTTTCAGGGACCGATGTGGGGATATTTCTTATTTCTATTGATGCAGATTTAAGGTTTTTTTCTAGAAAGTCCACCTTAAGCTCATCCAGGACCCGATGGCTTGCCTGGAAAAGCCTGGGTCCTGGCCATGGAGGAACTCGGGTCTCGACTGAGAGGGCTCTTCAGCGCATGCATGGAGAGGGGCCAGTTCCCGCTTCGCTGGAAGACGGGGAAACTGGTCCTTATCGCGAAGCCGGGGCGCCCCGCGGACTCTCCGTCCGCGTATCGGCCCATTGTGCTGCTCGACGAGGTGGGCAAGCTCTTTGAAAGAGTAATTGCAGACCGCCTCGTCGTGCATCTGGCACGGAAGGGGCCGGATCTTGCGGACGGCCAGTTCGGATTTCGCAGGAGGCGCTCCACTGTGGACGCCATCATGCGCGTGCGAGCCCTCACGACGGGGGATGCGGTGTCCCGGGGCAGGTGTGTCTTGGCGGTGTCTCTGGACATCGCCAACGCCTTCAACTCCCTGCCCTGGAGTTGCATTGGTAGGGCACTCCGGTACCACCGGGTGCCCGACTACCTCTGTCGGGTGATCGAGGCCTACCTGTCGGACAGGTTCATCATCTACCCCGGTCATCAGGGGGAGTTGAAACGGTGAGAGATGTCGTGCGGTGTTCCGCAGGGATCGGTACTAGGGCCGCCCTTGTGGAACATCGGGTACGACTACGTGCTGCGCGCCGACCTCCCCGACGGGGTCAGCGTGGTCTGTTACGCAGACGACACGCTGGTCCTGGCGCGGGGACGGTCGTACCAGGCGGCGGTCGAACTAGCGACGCGCGGGGTTGCGACAGTCGTGGAGAGGATACAGTAGTTGGGACTCGAGGTGGCATTGCACAAGTCCGAGGCCATGTGTTTTCACGGCCCTCGGAGCGCGCCACCTCCGGGCTCCCAATTAACGGTAGGAGGAGTTCACATCGGCGTCGGGTCGACGATGAAGTACCTGGGACTCGTCCTCGACAGCCGGTGGAACTTCAAGGAGCACTTCCGACGTCTGGCTCCCAGGTTGAATGCGACTGGGGCTGCGCTCAAGCGGCTCCTGCCGAACCTAGGGGGTCCAGACGCCTCCTGCCGGAGGCTCTACGCAGGCATCGTTCGGTCCATGGCCCTTTACGGTGCGCCGGTGTGGGCGCCATCGCTACGAAAGCAAGTGGCGGCCCGGCTAACCGCTTGCCAGAGGGTCATGGCCATCCGGATGATCCGCGGATACCGTACGGTGTCCTGTGAAGCGGCGAGCCTCCTTGCTGGCCTACCACCATGGGATTTGGAGGCAACAGTTCTTGCACACATGCATGACTTACGCGTGGAGATGCAACGTCGGGGCGAAACTCCGCTGCCGCGACAAGTCGCGGCATGGCGGACAGAGCTCCGGCGGGATCTCATGGTGAAATGGCGAGAGCGATTGTCGCAACCTCGTGCTGGGCACGCCACGATCGAGGCGGTAAGGCCCCTCTTTGAGGCGTGGCTGGAAAGGCCCCACGGCGTCGTCACCTTCCGTTTGGCGCAGGTGCTGACCGAACACGGCAAGTTCGGTCCGTACCTGTACAAGATTCGTGCGGAGACGACGCCCGGGTGTCGCCACTGTGCGGACCGCCCGGTGGACACGGTGGAGCACACAGTCGAGGTGTGCCCCGCTTGGGAAGAGCATCGCCGTGTCCTCGTGGGGGCGATCGGCGGCGATCTCTCGCGCCGGGGCTTGGTTCAAGCCATGCTCCGGAGCGAGGAGGAGTGGCAGGCGGTCGCCTCCTTCTGCGAAGCAGTAATGCTAGTAAAGGAGGAGGCCGACCGCATTAGGCAAAGGCGCACACGTCGCCGCCGCCGCCGGGTTTCCGCCACCGTAGGCGCGGGCTCGCGGACGGTGGGCAATGGGTAGCTCGCTGTCCGTCCGTCCGGTAACAGACCGGTCCGAGCTCAGGTCGTCTACGGCGCGCACCGTTCCCGCGCGCCTCAAGGAGTTGTCAGCAAACTGTAGGGGTCCAGCAGGGCCGAAGCCTACTGGGGCCAAAGGTTATGTGAGACTGTCACCAAAGGCCCCAGGATAAAGGCAAGGAACGGAAAGGTAGGTTTTTAGTCAGTAAAAGTCTGACACTATTTCCCGCCCCATCCAAGGGCGGGATTTGTCATTGGATGATTTTACCTAACCAAAACAAAAAAAAAAAACCTTAAGCTCATGTGATTTTATCATTTTATTGTTGTTGGTACATTCAGATTGAAGACGGCTTATTTCTAATACAACGTCGTCGTATTTATCAGATAAAAACTGTACGGCCTTTTTTATTTCTTCGTTCTGTGTTTGAATCTCTCAGTTTTGAGTACTGATCAAAGTATTTTGAGTTTTGATACTCTCAAGGGCCGAATGTAGGGAATCTATTTTAAGGCTTTTTTGCTCTTGTTGGGAAACCATCTGTGAGAACATAGCTTTCATTTCCGTAATCATGTTTTCCATTCGATGAAGATCTTGGTCGTCGCCGCGCTTTCGTGTCCTTCGGGTAGTGTTTTTATTAGTGTCAGAACTCGAGGTTAAGTCCGGTTTGGACTTATGCAACGGTGTAGGTGAAGTTTTTGGGGGCGAGCGTCCAATCATTTTATCACCAACCGACTGTAAAAGAGTACAGAACAGTACAATCCAATAGGAACGATATTTATCAGGTTATTTGTAGATTAAAACTGTCAGATTGATTCAGTATCATGCAGTGTTTGTACTAATGAACAGCAATGAGTCACTTCCCTCAATTGAGTAGGTAGTTGATCCTTTTACGCGCTGTTGTGAGCCGGTGTAGGGTGGGAGTGCAGCGCGGCGGCGCTGCGCTGCTTATCTTCGTCAGTCTTCGGGAATCCCGAACGTTGTCGAGCCAGCGCTGTCAAATGCTGTGTCCTTGAAGTGACGAGTCGCACGAAGGCCGATCGTTGACCTCGGCCCGTCGCTCAGCTGACTCGATGTGATGACTCACACTTCGCGCATCAGTTTTTAAAATTTTTGTAACCGATATAATGTTAATACTGTGTCGATTGTCGAAACCTTTTGCTCTGGAACACAACTGATTCGCGCACTAGATAGCTTTTAGACTTAGATAGAGTATCGTATATAGTTTAGGACGGAGAAATTGTTTTAAGTTGCTTTAAATAATTTATTTGTACGAGCACACAGTGAGTACGTGTTGTCGCGCGCGAGACCGCAGGGGGGAGTACTTTACATAAATAATTTGCAATAGTACGAAGGGTAGTTGGTATACCAGGCGTACTCTGCAAGAACTAATAATAACCTCTTAGAGTTCGCAGTATCCGAGACATACGACGCCATCAATTACGCAGAAATCAGTAGAATTTTTTTTTTAATAAAACACAATAGAAGAGTATAGATGTGGCTTAATTTCTCTTAGTTACTGTATGAAAAAGCTGTTTTTTTAATAAAATAGCCATAGAAAATATTTGACGAGAGTTAAGCTATGCGCTGACCTTCAAAAAATATAGCTGTGATGCATAAAATCTATTTTATATTTTATTATTTAGTGCTTAAGATATAACTTAAGACTGATTTTACAATAAAATTGTCAATTATCTATATAATATACCACGTGATTAGATCTGTGTAGTCGAAAAACAATTCTTAGTTGTAAACCAAGCTCTCACGAAGGTGACTTCTGTTGGGACACTGATTGCATCCATGTTGCTCATGCTTTATTCTGTCTTCCTTTCTAATCTCTAAGACTGATAGGATTTGAAGGTTTGGCACATCCTGGACCTTAATTTAGGTTAGGACATAAATTTTTGGTCCCGTCTGTACATACTTAAAATCATAATTGTGGAAAATTAAACGGAGAAATTTTAATACCTGCTTTTTTTCCTGTGTCGAAAAACATGTAACATTCTTGAAAACCTGAAAAAGAACAAGAACTGTATAGTCTATCACATTATGATTTTTTTGAGGTATGATAATATCTTCCGCTCAATAGTTACCACACCTATTTTACTTCAGTGGCCCTTTTCGTACTAGGACCAAGAGTTTCCTTTTCAAAAGATTTCCCTTGACCCTTGTAGGCATCGGCCCTGTCAGACCGAACTGCTGAAATCTCTATGAGGCGACGTGACGTCGGCAATTCGTGCTCGATTTTCATTGCTCCGCCCGAGCGTTAGTTTACAAAATGTCAATTACCGTATTAGTAATAAATACAATCAGCGCAGTGCATGTTTCATGGATGCATACTTATGCCTTGGGAAAATTAACGTAACGGACAAATTGAAAATACCGCATAATATTAAAAGAAAAAAAAAATGGTAAGTAATAACGACCAATACGCAATTAAATCCGTCCGTACTTACTAGTAGAGATTTCAATGAAAGAAATACCCACCATTTTTTTTAAAGCAGATATTTTGACGTTAGAATTATAGATTAAAAATTAGGGTGCTTTTTCGTTATTAAGTCAAAACAAAGGTAAAAAAATAAATTAAAAAAAAGCTACAGTCTATTTGAGTAATAAAAAAGTAATATTTCACCAAATTTAGTGGATTTTTTTTGTAAAAAATAAATATACTTGTCAATAACCAAAACCGAGATATGCGAATTTTTCGCATAAATTTTGAGGTTACGAGAAAATAGTATAAATATGGAGGTGGTAGATCTATAATTTTAGTATCCTACAACTTTGCCATTTCACTTTTTTCCATAGGACTTGTAATTTTGCCGGAAATTGAGATAAATTGTTTTTACACTTCAAAAAGCATCCACTTTCCGACAGATCGCCCGTAAATAATTTTTCTATAATTTTTTTTTATTTCTCTTTCTTTTCCAATGGGTATCATACTACTATTATTTTTTTTGGTTTCAAAACTTATCGAATCCGCTCTATAATATTATAAGTATTTGTAATCGTGAAATTAAAGCATGGACTACACGGATGTAATTCACCGTCTTAGCAGAGATGACCTTGCTTTTTGCCATTCATATGAACAGCAGATTATATTCAAATGTTGATACATATGACTTTGAACGTCGATGACTTTGAACGATGTTTTCCAAGCGCTATTTTAACTTCAGTAACTGATTAGCGAACGTTTTGGCATTAAAGAATATATTGCGGCTACACTGATCTAATCCACCTGATTAGATTCACGTAGTCGCATAACAATTCTTAGTGGTAAACCAAGATTTCACTAAGGTGATTCCTGTTGGGACGCTGGAGTGCATCCATGAGGCCCATGCTTTATTCTGTCTTCCTTTCTAACCTCTAAGACTGATAGGACATACATTGATTTTTCCCGTCAGTACATACTTAAAATCGGGCAAGTTAAACGGAAATATTTTAATACCTGCTTTTTTTCCTGCGTCGAAAAACATGTAACATTCTCGGGGGAAACCTGAAAAATAACAAGAACTCTATAATCTATCACATTATGTTTTTTTTATAGGTATGACAATATCTTCCGCTCAACGGTGGAGCGGGAGGGTCTGTCAGACTTTTATTTACTAAAACCACACCTAGTTTACTTCAGCGGCCCTTTTCATATTAGGACCACGAGTTTCCTTTTCAAAAGTTTTTCATTGACCCTAGCAGGCATCGGCCCTACTGGACCGACATGCTGAAATGTCTATGAGGCGACGTGACGTCGACGACTCGTACTCAGACCAAGTACATTGCCTCGTTTCAGCGTTAGTTTGCGAAATTTAAATCACCCTATTAGTATTAAATACAATCAGCACAGTCCTCGTTTCATGGATGCATACTTATGCCTTGGGAAAATTAGCTTAACGGACAAATTAAAAATAGCACAAAATATTAAAAGACAATCATTTTTATGTAATAACGACAAAATACGCAATAAAATCCATCCATAATAGTAGAGATTTCAACGAAAAAAATGCCCACCGACTTTTTTAAAACAAGTATAATTTTGACTTGAGAATTTTCGACGCTCATGGCTCCGCCACCAGCAGTGTCTGACGCGAACCACGACAGTGACGACGACGCTCCAGAGGTGACCGAGGTAGAGTTGAGGGTGGCGGTACGACGGCTGAGTGCCAAAAATACCGCCCCAGGACCCGACGGCCTGCCTGGGAAGGCTTGGCTAGCAAAAGAGGAGGCCACACGCAAGAGGCAATGGCCTTCACGGCCCAGTCGCCGCGGGGATTCCGATTCCGATCCTGATTTCCAGCCAAAGTAGATGCGGGCTTGCGGACGGTGAGCTATGGTTAGCTCGCTGTCCGACTGTCCGGTAACCATCCGGACCAAGCCCAGGTCGTCGTCGACGGTGCGCATTGTTCCCGCGCACATCAAGGAGTTGTCAGTAAACCGTAGAGACCCAGCCTGCTAGCTGCAGGCAGGCAGGGTCGGAGCCTACTGGGGCCAAGGGTCTGCTTCTGAAAGGAAGGCTCGGCCCTGGTATCTAAGGCTACGAAGGAACGAGTCTTCAACGGTGGAATCGGAAGTGCCATACTTCAGGTATGAGCCCGACCCAGTTCTTGATAATGGTCATATCACATTGTACTGGGATCGGTCCATCATCACTGACAGGACTATTGTAGCCAATAAGCCTGATATAGTGGTGGTGGACCGAAACGAGAGGCGTGCAATGATTGTTGACATATCCGTTCCGCATGACGAGAACCTCGTGAAAGCCGAGAAAGATAAACAAATCAAGTATATTGACTTGACTCGCGAGGTTTTCGACATGTGGGAAGTGGATTCGGCGATCATTGTACCGATAGTCGTGTCGGGTAATGGCTTAATATCTAAGAGCCTCGACCAACACCTTAGGAAGCTCTCGTTAGGCGGCTGGATCAAGAGCTTGATTCAGAAAGCTGTACTCCTGGACACGGCTCGTATTGTTAGGAGGTTCCTTTCTCTGGAGCCCTGACCGCCTTTAGCTTAGACCCTGTTCCCGATACCGGTGGGACACTATATTTTATATTTTTAAATGTTTTTTTTTTAATGTGTTTGTTTTAAAGAAATATTTAAAAATATAATTTATATGTACGAGTATATTGAATTAATAAAGAAAATAATAATAATATTTCCACAACTATCACACAACACCGTCTAGTCCCAAGCTAAGCAGAGCTTGTGTTATGGATACCAGACAGCTGATAAACATACTTATATATTTCTAAATACATACATATTATAGATCACCCAGATACAAAACAAATGATCGTGCTCATCACACAAACATTTGTCCTGGGTGGGAATCGAACCCACGACCTCCTGCATAGCAGTCAGGGCCACTAACCACTAGACCAACAGGCCAGTCAAAATGTGGATGGATGGCAGGCGAGGTTTTCCAAGCACTGTTTCAACTGTAGTGACTGATTGGAGAACGTTTTGGCATTAAAAATTGTTTTCCAGCTACACGGATCTAATCAACCTGAATAGATTCGTGTAGTCGTAAATCAATTCTTATCGGTTAACAAAGCTCTCACCAAGTTGTTGGCGCGCTGGATTGTATCCACGTGGCCCATGTTTTATTCTGTCTCCCTTTCTAACCTCTAAGGCCCGTATTACAGAACTACAATCAAGACTCAAGCATTACTCAAAACTAGTCCCAGTTGGAGTTTTAATTTTAGAACTTAATTGAGTAGAGAAACTACAATCAATAATCACCTGAGCAATGTCACTTTAAAATGTCATTTTTTACGTATTACAGAACAGTGCTTGAGGCTTCACTGAGCTCCACTCAATGTGTCCTTATTTTAAAATCTCAATCAGCTCAGAGTCACTGCTTGAGGCGAGATTTGATCTTTGTTTTCGCAAGTGTAGTCGAGACCACGCTTGAGCATAGATTCACATGAATTTTGTGGATTTGGAGTGAATCGAGTACCTACCTAATCAAAATGGATATATATTTGCAGAATTAGATAATACAAATCAAACGTTTAACTTAAATGTTCCTCTGAGATATTTACGAGATACGCCTTATAATTTTGAAAATTTTAAGGAGAAATACCTACAGGTTTTTAAAAGTAACTGAGAACTTCGCTGTGGTCAATACCAATTAAATTCTCAGCTCCATTTTACCGAGATCGCGTCTGTTTTAATGATTCCACCCACATATTGTCCAGTTGTGCAGACACTTGAGATCGTCCGCCTCGTCATCCGGTTTGATCCAGTTTAATCGTGCGAAAAAAAAATATTTGCAATAGAAAACAAAGTATTATTCAGGGTTACCACAATGATAGCTTACTCACATAATCAGAGATCAAAATCTCTACTCAAGCGTTGTTTAGTTTGATTTGAGTTTGAGGATAGTTCTAAAATAAACTGAACGCTTAAGTCGAGATTCTTCGCTCAAGCAGTAATTAGTTGAACGCAGTTTAAGTAGTACTTGAGTAAGGTTCTGTAATACGGGCCTAAGACTGATAGGATTTGAAAGTTTGGCACATCTTGGGCCTTAATTTAGGTTAGGACATAGATTGTTGGTCCCGTCAGTAGGTACATATTTAAAATCATAATTGGGGGAAATTAATTCATTATTCCCCGAGAGGACGCCGGCGTCCGCACACCTATTGTCTTTCTATTGTGTCTCTAATTACGGTATTCAACTGGTTAAACGAAAATATTTTAATACCTGATTTTCCTGTGTTGAAACACATGTTATATTCTTGGAGGGAACCTGAAAAATAACAAGAACTCTAAAATAGATCACATTATGTTTTTTTTGAAATTTGATAATATCTTCCGCTCAAGGGTGAAAAAGGGCGAGTGCAAAACCACATCTATTTTCCTTCGGTGACACTTTTTGTATAAGGACCAGTTTGCTTTTCAAAAGATTTCATCTGAACCCAGCAGGCATCGGCCCTACCGGACCGACCTGCTGAAATTTCTATGAGGCGTCGTGACGTCGACGACTCGTCGTGCTCGTCTTCATTGCTTCGCCCGAGCGTTACTTTGCAAAATTTCAATCACTGTGTTAGTAATAAATACCTTCAGAGAAAGTAAGAATTTCGTCTAATGAGCCCCCGCGGACGTCTATCACTAGTCACCTCAATTCAATAAAAAAAAAAAATAACAAATTATTTATTACACTTTAAACAGTTATCAAACCCTGTTCTTGCCTTAAGTATATCAAAGGCAATTGACATGTGGTGTTGTGACAATTTGTGATCACTGTGCAAATTTTAATTGTAATTATACTCTCATCAAGAATATGGTAAGGTAGGCTATATAGGAAAAATAATCATGGAATGTGAAATTTGGGCAGGGTGTTTGACCTTCCCTAAATAATAGATTAATTATTTACGGTGACTTCCCATACAAATACTCTTGCATGATTATAACGTTATTACACATCATTGCTATAAAGTAAAAAAAGTAAAGAATACCATATTTATAGAAACCTTGCACATAATCGAGGTTCTGAATGGCGATTATTTTTTCTGAAACTTTTTAAGGTTAAACCAGAACCAAGTTTTGTGAAATATTCGAGTGAGCGACGGAAGTTACCCACCGGATGCTAGTCGAACGTTCAGGCTTTGTCACTCTTTTTTTGCATTGCCTCTTTATCAAACATTACTCTGAGTGAAACAAAAGAGTTTCATTCTTTCACGAGTCGGACTGGGAAAGACTATCGGGAAATAATTTGTTATACAAGAGTGAAAAGTTGTTTTTTAACCACGTGCTCAATTTGAATGACTGAACAAGCGAAGGATTCTAAAATTGAATCACGAGCGCAGCGATTATTCCAAAAATTAGAATCCTGAACTTTAGAGAGAATCAAAAGAGCTCGAGGTGAAAAATTTTGAACGAGCTCGAACTCATGTTGGTCGAATGTTATCATACCGGACCCATGTTATGGGATGCTAAACACAAAGATCATAAAAAAAAATTGGGCAAGTGCGAGTCGGGCTCGCGTACTGAAGTCTCCATACAAACTTAAGTACCTATGTAAATATTTAATTTAATACCCGAATAGAGTCTTGAACATTTATTCGAATTGTAAAAAGTTTTTTTTTACGTCAGAGATTCAAGGGACCGCAGACCTGAGTATATAGCTTTCATTTCAACATGATACATACCTTCACTTGTTCTTAAGATAAAGAGTTTTGACAGACAGACAAACTGACGGACAACAAAGTGATGTTTTAAGGCTTCCATTTTTTCCTTTTAAGGTACGGAAAAAGAAAACTGTAATGTCTAGATATAGAAATTATAGAAAAGAGGTGCAGCATTCTGAAAAGAAGGCTGAAGCAAGCAGCGACGAAAATTACAAGCCCATTTAGTTTGCCTTCATCTTCTCCATTTTTTTTAATTTGTTTGTTATCTTTTATATACACGTAATTGTAGTCACATAGCGTCACGGCGACAGCAGTGCTTATTTCGGCGTCCAATCTCGATGAGCGCGCGAACTAAGCTGTGAACGATCGCGTATGTGGAGGGATATGTTTTTCGCGGTGACTTCGCGGCTTTACGGCGCGAATTCGCGCAGGATTCTGGAGCCCACTTCAGGCAAAAATGCTCTTTCCGAGATTGAAGGATGAAAATAAGATTTTAAAGGACGTAATTTTAGAAATAACATGTACAATAGTGAGTTACACTACGTAACTGTAAAACAAATAACAAGGTCACTGGGACCTAGACAACTGTCTCTCTGAATGAATGGGAATGGCCTTAAACGGTGTTCTTCATTTAAAATATTGAGGACATAATATGACAAAAGATTTACATCTTCATGTCGACTAGCTCTCGGCAACGAACGTTAACGGTGGGATGGAATATTTTGAAATGCATCATACCGCTACACATATTCAGTTGAAATAACACTTTTAAAGCATGCTACATTTATTATCCACATGGAAGCTTTTGAACTAGCTTCATTTAAAAGGTTGTTTATGCTATTGCTTCTACTAAAATCATCCATTTAGAAGCTATTGGGGTTGTCAGACTTCTATAGTGTCACAAGGATATACTAATACTTGCAGAGCAGCTAAAAGGTACAAGCAATAAACATCTTAGTTGAACAAGATGCCTGAAAATAACAATAGTCACTCCAATTAAAGGGCCATTGCTGCCGTGATAGTGACGTCATCAAAGTACTAGTGATCGTTCTAGAGGTCCCATGGCGTATACGTATACGCTATGTTTTATTCACTCTCTCTCTCTTTCTCTCGAGATGGCTGGATCGTTCTTTGCCCGAAGAAATAGCGTTGACATTTAAAGAGGCAATGTCACCCCGGTCTATCTTTTGCATACATTTCCGTCTTACCCAGATGACAGCGATGTGGAGGAGTATTTCGATTCCAAGTGTTTTAGAGTATAGAATATACCTACATAAATTCTTTAATTATTTATTGTACACAAAAAAAAAAACATAACAAAATATATGGAGATACAGCGAGTTCATGTACAAAGGCGAGCTTAACTCAGCAATGAGTTTTCTCCCAGCAAACCTTTTAGTTATAGAGAGAGAACATACACGAGGGCAGGGTCCTGTGCACAATATAAACCTACACAACTAAGTTTAATATCTATATAATCATATTATACATAAGTCTATATATATTAAAATATTATACATACAAATACATACCAATGTTATGTCAATAATGAAAGAAAGTGCTCTTTAAGTTTCCTCTTGAAGACATCTAGAGAAGGGCTGTCGCGAAGAGAGTGAGGCAGAGAGTTCCAAAGACGCACTGCAGTTACAGAAAAGGAGCCATCATAGCAGCTAGAAGTATGACGCGGAGTACAAAGGAGAAGAGAAGAGGTGGTGCGACAGAGTTTACCCCTCGGGACGAGGTACACAAAGCGTTCACGACGGTATTGAGGAGCAAAAGGATTGTGTGGGATAGTATAGAGAAGGGATCGAATATGTGTAGATACACATATTCTATCCCTTCTCTATAATAATGCGATTGGCAGCCACCCTAATCTGGGCCGAAACTCCGTCACATGGTCGTACTTGCGGAGGCCAAAAATAAAAACGGATGCACAAATTCTGCAGTCGTAAATATTAATATAGCTATTTCCAAAAACAAAAAGAACATTACTTCTTTTGCAATTTTCCGTGCGTAAGACTTACCTCTGTTGTTAGCAAACATTTCGAAAATTGTATGACTAAAATTACGTAAAAAAAATACATTTTTTTTTGTAGTTTTCTACTGAGACCAGTATGTACAATTTTTTTTAAATTTATGTTCTCGTATCAATGTAATATAATAAGCTAAGCCTTTGGTTAATTCTGCTCCGGTCCATTGAACCTTAATGGAAAAATAAATTGAAAACTTCTAGATAGCATATTCAATTATTTATGACCTTGGTGTTGACATTGACTTGATACTGGCCATAGATAATGAAGCAGCATCTGTGATTTTGGAGAACAGGATCACTACTTCCTGTGCTTTACCAGCATGTCTCGTGGGTCGGTGCAGCATGTCTTCTTCTTCCTTATATTATCTGTATTTGCTATATCTATAGCCCACTCCTATTTTTTACCACAATTATAACCTTTCACACAAATCATACAATTATATCATTGGAATTATTTAGTTTACGGTTAAGAATTCAGGTTAAGATTCTCAATTTAAATGAACACGCACTTATTTCTTATGCACTCGTGACCATAACGAGGGTGAGAGGCAATAAAACAGTTCAAATTTTCTTCTGCTGTACACATATCAACACGCCAAGCCTTCCTTTCAGAAGCTGACCCATGACCTCAGCAGGCTTCGACCCTGCCTACCTACAGCTAGCAGGTGGGCCTTGAGTCACGCGGGAACAGTACGCGCCGTCGACGACTTGGGCTCGATCCGGTCGGATACCGGACAGCGTGCTACCCATTGCACGCCGTCCGCAAGCCCGCGCCTACGATGGCCGGAAATTGGGATCGGAATCCCGGCGGCGGCTGGGGCGAGCGCCCTGATGCGGTCGGCCTCCTTTGCTAGCATTACTGCTTCGCAGAAGAAGGGGACCGCCTGCCTTTCCTCCTTACCCCGGACCATGGCCTGAACCTAGGCCCGGTGATAGAGAACGCTACCGCCGATCACCCCCACGAGGACACGGCGATGCTCTGCCCAGGCTGGGAACACCTTTACAGTATGCTCCAGTATGTCCTCCGGGTGTCCTGCAAAGTGGTGACACTCGGGCCACTCCTCCGCGCGAATCTGGAACAGAAACTTAGCGAACTTGCCGTGTTCGGTAAGGACCTGTGTCATGCGGAAGTTGAGGACGCCATGAGGTCTTTCCAGCCACGCCGCAAGGATGGGCCTTATCACCTCTATTGTGGAACGACGCCATTTCACCATGAAATCTCGTCGAAGCTCTGTTCACCATGCCTCGACTTGTCGCGGCAGCGGAATTTCGCCCCAGCGTTGCATCTCCATGCTCTTATCGTGCATGTGTGCAAGGACTGTTGCCTCCAGATTCTATGGCGGTAGGCCAGCAAGGAGGGTCGCCGCCTCGCGGGAAATCGTTCAGTACCCTCGTCCCGTGCGTATTGCCATGGCCCTCTGGCACGCGATCAGCTGGGCCCTCGGTAGCTGTTGCAGCGACGGTGTCCACACTGGAGCTCCGTTGAGGGCCATGGATCTAACGATTGCCGCGTAGAGCCTCCGGCAGGAGGCGTCTGGTCCCATGAGGTTGGGCAGGAGCCACCCAAGAGCAGCCCCAGTCCGGTTCAGTTTGGGAACCAGACGTCGAAAGCGCTCCTTGAAGTTTCACCAGCTGTCAAGGACCACTTTAATAATACGGAATCGTTTTTGTTACGTTAGAATAATACGTTTTTTCATTTTTTTTCTAAGATTCTTCATTTAAAAATCAAATCTTTTAATAACAAAAGAATTTAAAATATCAATTGTTTTTCTGTATAAAAAGAGATTAAATCCTTGTTTACGCTCATTCGGAAATCTGACCAACTTAATTCAAGCGTTTTTTCTGACTTTTCGAAGAAGGAGTTCATTCAAAAAGATTCTGAAGGGATTATCAGAAGTTTTACGAGCAAGAATTGTTACTTTGGGGGAAGAAGGACATTCTGCGACAGAAATAGCACGCAGAGTGGCTATATCCCAATCCTGGCTTGTAAACACGTTACGGAGGTATTGCGGCGTGGATAACTTAGCTGATCGACCTCGCAGTGGTCCGCCGACTAGAAATTAGCACTCAGACCATCAGGAATTGCTTATATCAGGTTCGATTACGAGCGAGGAGATCCTAAGCTAAGCGGAGCTTGTGCTATGGGTACTAGACAACTGATAAACATACTTATATATTTCTGAATACATACATATTATAGATCAATTACACCCAGACACAGAACAAATGATCATGCTCATCACACAAACATTTGTTCTGGGTGGGAATGGAACCCACGACCTCCGGCATAGCAGTCAGGGCCACTAACTACTAGACCAAGAGGCCAGTCAAAACAGCCGCAGGTGGTCGAGCCAGGGGTGGAGTTATCTTGTACTAAATAAAAACAATTACATAATAAATGTTGACAATATTTAGTTAAACCTCTTTTTTTTCAATTATTCATTAGTCGAAATTGCATTAGGACTTTTAAATTCAATTTTTATTAGTAAAAAATAATTTTCTTTTTCTTTTTTTATTTCAAAAAGTGTATCTTTTTTACAAAAAAGATGTTACGTAAGCAACATTCCTTTAAAATGTAAAATTAAAAAAATATTCTATCTTTTGCTAGAGATTTCAACCTTTTTTTGAATTGTTTATTCAATAGTCATTTCAAACTTGAAAAATCGCAAGCCTAATTCAAGCGCGGAAAATTTTAATTATGGGATCTAGAAATTGGCGCTCACTTAACAAAGCTATCTGTTGTTAAAAAAATAAACAATATTTCTAACATACCGCCCACCAAGGAACTATTTCACATAGCCCTGCAATCGGGGGGCATTGAATACATTTACACGGGCACGGCCTACCATGAAAACATCAACAAATAAAATAATTAAAACATGAGTTCACAATATCAACAAAACTATCAAACATACCTCATCGTTTAACTACTGTAATACAGGTAAAATATACCTTTGAAATAGGCCTTTTTATAAGGAGGCAAGTCATCTTCCTTTACCACTAATATATCCCCAATGTTTGGATCCGGAGTTTAGCATGTCCACATGTAACGATGCAGAAATTTTGTTAGATATTCTTTTGAACAATGACGCCAAAACACCTGCATCATTCTTTGTGCCAATTGTCAACGACGTAAATTGGATACGTTAGGCGTCTTTCTTTTATTATTGATAGGTTCGCGCTTGACCGCTATCTCACCTGATGGAAAGCGACGATACGGTCGACGATGGCGCGCTTACCTAGAAGAAACCTATTCACTCTTGACTTAAAGATTCCCGGGTTGTAGCCATCAGGAAACACAGACTCCGGCAGGGAATTCCACTCCTTAGCTGTACGCATAATGAAAGTGTTCCCAAAACGCTTTGTGCATATAGGTGGGATGTCCGCCATGTACCGGTGGCGCAACGCCGTACGTCTGGTAGTCCGATGATGGAACGGGCTAGGCGGAATTAGGCTATGCAATTCCGACGCACACTCCCCGAAATGTAACCGGTAGAAAACCGACAGGCTAGCAACTCGGCGACGATGCTCAAGACTTTGAAGCCTCGACTCGACGAGTGCATCATTGCCAATGATCCTCTTGGCTTGCCTCTCAATAGTCTCAAGCGCACTAGATATGCCTCCGATATATCAAATCGTATTCAAAATCTGATACCAGTCACAAATCGATACGTATCGATATCACACATTTGAAAATCCGATTTCAAGAAATCCAAACCAAACCCAAAACTAAAATCTGAAATCTAGCCGAAATCGCGATATATTCGCCATATCCGTTTTGTTTCTACAATGTTCCGCTTGGTTAGAAAGAGAGGAGGGGAATTCTATCGTATCGGTCATCTACGTTTGGATAAGCTTATGGACACGTGTATTCTACTCATTTGACCTATAGTGTATACAGACTTGGTCTTTGACTAACATCCAAAAATCTAAACTCAAGGTTTGCCAACCGACCTGGATGTCTTTCTTAAGAAATTTTGTTTTGTTTTAAGAAATTCTTTATTGATATAAAATATACACATAATTGTAAAACTTACATACTAAGTCACAATTTAGTCTCAAATAGTAACACTTATGCAGACTATAGACGCCTTTTTAAGAGCCATTTCACGTTTTCGCGCGTAAATCTAAGATTTTAGTCGCCTAATTTACCATATTACGTAATACTCCGGCATTGTTGAATATATGTAAAAAATAGACCAGTCTTTAATGTTGACACTTCATGTAACACATTTCCAAAAACTAATTTGTTGACTTTGTGGTAATTAATCTCCCACAAGTACTCTTCTAAAAAATCAACGCAGAGTCAATTTCAGACTCTAATATCTACTATTAATATTTATAAATTTGACCGAAAAAAATACACAAAGCATCAGACATATAATTTTGTCAACCAAACATGTACCAGAATTTCGATGATTAATAACATTAATTAGTAAAAAAATAAAATATTAAGTCAATTTTTACGTTCTATGTCGCTGTTTTATCGCGATTTTTGGTTTGAATAAAACGTAATTACATTTAAAAAACTATGTACATATAAACAATGTTCATAGATTAAACTAATTCCAACATTTCAGTAAAATCCGTTCATATATTTAGACATAATATCGTTTTTAAAATCACTCTAAATTAGAATATAATACGAAGCCTAAGCGGGCAGCGATTGGTACGGCTCGAACGCCCGCCGACGCAGGACCTGTGCCGTTTTTTCCCGCGTCCCGATTATCGAGCACGCGTATCGTGAATGCATTATTATACTACGACTACAACATTTTGATTCTATTCGTATTTTTTTTTTTTTCATAAGGATTGATTTTCGTAAATTTATTAAACAAAGTATTATTATAGTAGTTTGTAGAATTTGTTGAATAATCATGTTTTTGTTTTATTAGTTTTTGCAATGGGGCGGAAGGGTTCTGTTTACCATTGTGTCAAAAAAAGAAAAAATAGAAATATTGCAGCCTTAAAGGAAGCAACAGAAGCGAGGTAGACAGTCTTTTGATTTGTAATTCGTATACGCAGTTATTGATTACCTAACCACACATTGACATGGATTTTAATACTGTAATTACAATT
The DNA here is from genome assembly GCA_958295575.1 of Leucania comma. NCBI lineage: Eukaryota > Metazoa > Arthropoda > Insecta > Lepidoptera > Noctuidae > Leucania > Leucania comma. Next base: position 15,118,788 of record OY282461.1, read on the forward strand.
TTAAGAATTTGTACCCACATAATAAAACACTAAAATAATCATTTTATTGAGTAAAAATATGATTTCTTTGTAGATATGGAAAGTATGGAAATTTGTTTTTTTTTTGTATTTGTTCTAGAATGAGAAATCGTACGAATCGGGTACAGGAGGATAGTGCATTTAGCCGAGAAGTACTGCCGGGTACAAGTAAAAAGCCAGATTTTATAACAGTAATTGTATGTTTTAGTTACAATTATATGTTGAAAATAGAAGTTTATTTAGTATTAGGATTTTTTTTTTATTTTTAGGTGAGAAATCACCCAATGACTTCTCTTCTCTCTTGGGCGGAGCGGGAGGGCGTGTCAGACTTTTACTGACTAAAACCTATTCCTATGTTCCTTTTTGCCTTCATTCCAGGGCCTCGAGGTTCTCTTTCACTCAACTTATGACCCCAGTAGACTTCGACCCTGCTAGGCCCCTACGGTTTTGCTGACATCTTCGACGACTTGGGCTCGGTCCGGATCTTACCGTATGGCCGAACGGCGAGCTACTCATTGCTCGTCGTCCGCAAACCCACGCCTACTTGTCTGTGTAATATACCACGCTGACACCGCCAGGGAGGTCGTCGCATTCAGTAGTACGTAGTATATAATATTTCTTTAATTTTATAGAATAAAGAATCTGTTGTATTAGGGCCTGGACTTGATGAACCAATGGAACTTTCAGACTCAATGGTAAATATGTTTTGTATACTGCATATTACCAGAAATTATAGACCCTAGAAAAGCAAGATCAATGCCTTTGCGACAAGTATTTATTTAAAATATGTTTTTTTTTTTTTGGTAGGTAAAATCATTCAATGACAAATCCCGCCCTTGAGTGGGGCGGGAAATAGTGTCAGACTCTTACTGACTAAAAACCTACCCTTCCATTCATTGCCTTTGTCCCGGGACCCGAGGTGACATTCTCACATAACCTTTGGCCCCAGTATCCCGGGGCCCGTGGTGACATTCTCACATAACTTTTGGCCCCAGTAATTTAACATGTGATAGTTATTATAACTAGAGAATAATTTGGTCACTGCTAATAATCTAGTTCAAAATTTCTTGAAGGACGGTTTAGCTCAGCAGTTTTATATGATATTTAAAAAAAACCGCCAATTTACGGATGTTGATACTACATACTAGACTTGTCTATTTTAGTTATTTTCATAGTATCATGTCATACGGTATCTTACTATGGGCTGTAGATATCTACTCAATTTTTATACTACAGATAAGAGCCATCAGAGCCATTGCTCCGCAGGTGCAATTCTCTAATGGAACTGTTTAAGCCTTTGATTTGTTGTCCTAATCCTGTGACGGTGCCTGGTCAATATATCTATGAAAACATCATGAAACTCAATGAAACCAAATTGAATTAATAATTAAATTTAACAATATTTAAAACTTGTGTTTAAAAGTTGGAGGATTATATTCAAGATAAAATGCTTGGCTCCATGCTGGTCAACCTTCACTACCACTACGGCGTACAAATTGATTACTTTTGGAAATATATTTGTTAATTCGAAAACTATTGTATAATATAAATTGTATAATGTAGAAGCATTTTTTTAAAGTTAAATGTGAGTGCCATGGAGCAATTTATGGTTTTAGGTTACTACTGAACTTGTTTGATATAAATGAGCATGGCGGTAAAGAGTTTGTCATCCTCAATCAAATGTCTCACTGACAGTGGCGCGTGTTGGATTATTTGTATCCGTGAACGTACGCTGTCAGTTAAGACTGGTCATTGCTTACCTGTCAGTGGCTTATTTTAATATCTATAAATTATTTTAAAATTGTTTTTATTTTTATTTTATTTACATTGTTCTCACATGATAGCAGCGACAAGAAACATGTAACCGAGATATTTGTAATACATAACATGATTGCAAAAAGTGTCATCATTTTTTCTGACTGACATACTTCTTGCAATTTTAAAAGTGCCTGTAAATGGTTTATTTAAAATAAAACACTTTGAATCTCTGGGTTGTTTCCCTGTCCATTTCTATTATATATTTTAGAAATACTTACATAACATTTTTTTTTATTAGTCAGACAGCATTAATATCATAATCAATTAGTATTAATAGTGTTCATATTTAGTTTATGCAGCATGTTTATAATAAATAATTAAACTGTTCTTTTTGCCTACTCTGTAGGATACAGATCTCAAGTTGTAACATTAACTGTACAATTGTTTGTACTAACAAAAAACAACATGAAATAAATATGTAAATAATTAATAGACTGAATAAATAAAATCACTTATTTATAAATCTAACCAAAGTGCATTACGATTATAACGGCTCAAGATTGTTTAGTCCGTCTCATCACTAGTGCTACACTGGTCGCGTTGTGTATGTGTGGATAGCTACGCACACATGAACAAAGCTGCCGTCTTTTACCTAAACTCGAGCGATCAAATTTTGTGAAATGGCTCTTAAGTATTAATGCAATCAGAATATATACTTTAAAACATGATATAAAATAAATCCATAATGCTTAAAGATATGAAATCATTGCATTGATTCCATTATTATAATTTGGGGGTAAAACTAAATTAAATACACGCAAGCGTAAATGCTACGAGAAGCGGTCAGGTGATCGCACGAACTCACTGACAACGAGCGACCCACCGCGCCCCGCGCTCCCTCGCATGTTAGCGGCGAGAGCGGAGGAGCGCCGGCGCAGGGCACGGTTCATGCTACGACGCGTTATCAATACTGTGCGCAAACAATACGTAGTGATGTGGGAGCTTGTATGTACCATATCTATCGACATTAGGCAAGTCTTTCAGATCAGTTAACCCTAAGTCGGCAATTAAACTGTTATGATGACATTTATTTATACTATAAAATTTACGAGTTAATTTTAAAATATATTGAGTAATATTTGGTAATTTAATAAGATTGTGAAGTGTTTTAAGATTAGTTTTGAATGGGGTATTGTAAGCAATTTTAACAACTTTGTTTTGAAGAACTTGTAAAAGGTTATAATTTGATTGACAAGTACTGCTCCATACCGGGCAAGAATAGGTGATGCAAGGTCTAATTAGTGTTGTGTATAATCGTATTTTTGTCTTAGGACTGAGTCTACTTTTGCGGTTAAGTATAGGACTTAGGGAACCTAGTGCTTGTGCTCCCTTGACACGTAATTTAGATATGTGTTTACTCCAGTTGAGTTTTTTGTCTAAAGTAACACCTAGGTAACGAACTGCTGCGCTCCAAGGAATAGATTGTCCAGCAATTTTTAAAGTTCTTTTAGGGATGCTACGTTGACGAGTAAAAAGTATCGCTTCAGTCTTAGATTCATTTAACTTAAGCTTTCTTAAGAAATGGAATGTGAGTAAGGAGCTGAGACCATTCGAAAGAGTGGATGTCTTTTTCACAGCAGTAGAACAATACTGGATAGCTATTATAACCTATACAATACAAAAATGAGTAAAGATTTATTTATTGGTACTATTCTTTCAAGAAAGTCACAGGAAAAGGTCAATAATACACAAAATGTTTAATTTTATCATCCTCAAAGCGTGCTCTTTCAAGGCTGGAATCGAATCGTCCTCAGCACGGCTCATATGCGATTAAGTTTTTAGAGAAGATAAGGTCTTCTGGGGCGGCGACATGTTTCTTACGGATGTGATTGTTTCAAACACTACGGGTTGTTACGGGTCGATTGAGACACAGAAAGTTCAGCAGCTATCTCTTTCAAATTCTAAAGAGGATTTTCAGTCAGTGTTTTCTTCGCTTTTACGATGTTAGTTGCAGTTGAAAACGTTGATGGCCTACCAGACTGAGTCAAATCTTTCATCACATCAATTCGACCGCTTTTGAACGTATTGAACGTATAAAGCAGGGTAGTGAAGATATTTCTTCGTAGAGCTTAGTTTTAAGTGTAAAAAAAAATTCTCTATATTCCTTAATGATTCATTATTTTTTTTTATTTTTTTTGCGCAGTCCTTGAATATCTTCAAGATTATTTATAGACATAAGAAAAATTATCATCATATCGAAAAATATATCTAATAGACAGTCAACAATGATCAAGATTATAATGAAGAATATAATATAAAAATTATTGTATTTCTTCGAAAATGACTACTTTCTCTTCTTGTTTTTCTTTAAACTTACCGATCATAGCATCTCGCAGCTTTCCTACATAACTTTTCATTGTTTTACCCATATTAAAGCAATTTTTTTTTTAAATTAATCTTTGTTAGAAAATACTGACAATTTCAATCACAGACTTTGACGTGCTTTTGACAGCAACATTATGTTGCCAATTTAATTTTAAAAAAGCAGCGGTTGTCAGCGTAACATACCATGCCACCGCTGACTACCCTGGGGGGTCGCCATTGACTTCGCTAGGGCGATCCTAGTACTCAGTAGTAGACTGAATATCAGAGGGACACCGCATGACATCTCTCGCCATTTCCACTCTCTCTGGATAAACTACAGGGTAGACTAATGATTTATCATAGTACCTAACTGTACCTTAGGGGGAAAAGTTGGCTGAAAAATTAAATCCACTCTCGACCCCTGAGGGTCGAGAGTAAACTATAGTTAAGGTCCAGTAGACACATTATTTATTGGGGGTCGAGAGTGGACTAAACCCTGACATATAGAAGCGACATGAAATATGAAACCAAAATTGATGTACTCCAAAATATGATTTAAAAGAGTGTTCATGGAGTTTCTTGCACGTTCTTCTCCAGTGATACTACCTTTCTTCTGGCTTTGGAACGTGCTATTTAGCTTCACTTTTTTATGGACTGACCGACGTTTTGACAATTTTAAAGTCCCTATTATTGGTCTATTTGAAATAAACGCTTCTGACTTCTTTTCTGGCATATCGCCGATCTTTCCTTACGCTGCCCGTTGGGGTAAACTCGATAAAGATGGCTGTTGCTGCACCGACGATTACGATGACCAAATGCAGACATGACGTGTATAAAAATGATAAGCTCTTGAATGGAAGATGAAGTCCCTTGTTCTTCAACTGACGAGCCGTTGATTTTTAAAAATGTCTGTTTTTAGGGTTCCGTAGTCATGTCTGTCTGTCTATTTATCCGTCCGTATGACACAGCCACTTTTTTTTGAAACTTTTAGAACTATACTATTGAAACTTGGTAAATAGATGTATTCTGTGAACCACATTAAACCTTTCAAACAAAAATAGAAAAAATAAACAATAAATTTTGGGGGTTCCCCATACTTAGAACTGAAACTCAAAAATTCTTTTTCATGAAACCCTGAGATGGGTATCTATGGATAAGTTGTAGCGACATCCAGCCCACCAGACATAACACCCGTCTGGTCGGAGGATCCTCCCTTTTCAACGGAGGCTTGCGGGACTTTACTCTCTGTTCCGCATACCTCCAAACTGGATCACGTCGGGGTCACCAGTTTAGCTTGTGTGTATGGTGGGTGAGTGAGTGAGTGCGGGTGCGTGGAAATAAAAGTCACTCGTTCGTTACTTACGATGTATGCACTAGACAATACATACACAACACATATGACGAGAAGGAGAATGGACAAAAGGGACACAATAATCACGGCACAATAAAGCACTTCACAAAAGCAATAATAGTTCGCGTAACAATATACGCCGAGTAAATCACTGGCGCGGCGCAGGCGGTAGGTGGCGAGATCTCTGTGTCTATACTATGATTTTTTATTAGATGAAGTAAAGTGCTGTTTTGTTTTTTTTTTTATAGCTGTATAACAAGGGTTGTTTGACAGTTGGGCATTGTTATTTGACAGTTGGGCATTGTCCACTGCTGTCACTTTACTTCATCTAATAAAAAATCATAGTATAGTGCATAAACCGTGAGTAGCGAACTAGTGACTTTTATTTCCACGCACCCGCACTCACCTACTATACACACTAGCGGTCTTCAAAAAATGATATTGAGGTTTCTAATATATTTTTTTTGCGCGAAAGACACTTATATCTTCTAAAATAAAAGAAAGATAAAACTAAAAAAATATATATGATGTACATACAATTCGGTTTGGATGGGATCTAGTTAGTAGTTTTTTTTTAATACGTCACAAATCGTAAACCGCAATTTACCAAATTTGTACGGAACGGAAACCTCAGTGCGCGAGTCCGACTCACACTTGCCCGGTCTTTTTTCTTTTTTTGGCTTGCATCAATCGTTGACTGATTGCCAAGGAAAATTTTTGTAATACAACAAATTAAACCAACCATGGATTTTTTCAATGGGACTACGGCTATCTAGCCTCAGTATAATAAAGCGGGATCCTTGGTTAGTTCTTATGCCTGCAGCAATGAAATTGTCCTTGATTTTGGCCTCACATAGAGTTTGAGAAACAAAAATTCAGGTCCGTTTTCGGTGGAGCATACTGTAGAGGTATGCCCCGCCTGGGCGGAGCGTCGCCATCACAATCGGCGGCAGCGATCTCTCTCGCCGGGCCTTGGTTCAGGCCATGGTCCGGAGTGAGGAGGGATGGCAGGGGGTCGCCTCTTTCTGCGAAGCAGTAATGCTAGCAAAGGAGGAGGCCGACCGCATCAGGCAGAGGCAACGGGGCGCTCGCCCCAGCCGCCGCCAGGATTCCGATCCCGATTTCCGGCCACCGTTGGCGCGGGCTTGCGGACGGTGTGCAAGGTAGCACGCTGTCCGATCGTCCGGTAACCGACCGGACCGAGCCCAAGTCGTCGACGGCGCGTTCTGTTCCCGCGTGCCTCAAGGAGCTGTCAGCACACCGAAGAGGCCCAGCCTGCTAACTGCAGGCAGGCAGGGTCGAAGCATACCGGGGTCATGGGTTAATTTCCGAAAGGAATACCCGGCCCCGGCACGATAGGCTACGAAGGAACGGGGTAGGTTTTTAGTCAGTAAGAGTCTGACACTACTTCCTGCTCCGCCCAAGGGCGGGATTTGTCATTGGATGATTTTACCTACCATAAAAAAAAAATGGTCCGTTTTTGGAGAGCGCTTTTACGAAATTCTTTATCAAACCAATTTGGTAGCTCCATTGACACTGATGTATGTACATATAAGCATACTTTACTGAATTTTTCGAGTTTTTGAAACACCTTACACTGTTGTTGTACAGTTATAGACGTCAACGTGATTTTTAGGTTTACACCACTACATTAGTGCACCATGTAAATATTACCCTTACGCCAACTCGTCAAATATTTTTACTATTTTAAACAACATATTTTGGGTACCCACAATTTGTCCTAGATTTTTAATTTCAATCTTTATTTAAAGTAGTACTCTCAAATAATAGCAGAATTGGCGCATTTTTTTTCTCATTTTTTTTTTGTGACAAACATTATAACAAAATAAGTTATGATCTTCCCTCATCTGTTATTTAATTAGGATAAATATTATATGCTAGATAATGCATTTATTTATACATTGCGAATAGGTTGCCTAGCTAAATCTGGTGCCAATGATGTTAAACAATAAAATGTATTATTAATTTTTTTTCATCAACTACCCTGATTGATTATTTAAGAAAGTTGAGCATCAGCTAAAAGAATACGCAAGGAACAAAAAAAAAAGAGTTGCCTACTTTTCCTCGGTGCAAATGTAGGGGTTGCCTCGTGTAAAGAGGTAGAGAAATGTTAATAATATACCTTCATCTGTTATTTAATTGAATTATACATAAAAAAGGTTATTTTATTTATAATCCAATTGTATAAGATTGCCTTAGCAAAAATGGTGCCAATCCATAGTAGTCTAGATTTAAGATTTAAAACTTTTCTACGCTATATCTGGTATTAGAAATATATTTTCTCATCTGTTATTATGTTTACTAATAGGAAACTCTTCACAACGAATGTACGGTGACATGAAAAACCTAACGCCGTAGTCATACGTTGTCAAGTAAACAAAAAAAAAAAATCCCCTAATTCACCAATTCGTATCATTGAACAACAAATGCGCGCTCCCACGAATAATTTATTCCTGAAGCCACGCGCCCTCGCGTAACCAAACCTCTAATGAGAAGACATCTTTTTTTTGCATAACTTTCTGAGTGGCCTGGTATAACCTGTGAGACCACAGTTTTAGCCAGCAACGCTGCCTTCCTGTATAAACTATCAAGCCATGGACATCATGTCGTCCGCATAACACGTAAATTTCACTCCCGGTAGGAGCTCGCCCACCAAATCGTGTCCGATGTTCCACAGAGATGTTCCCAGAATGGCACCCTGCGGAAAATCGCTCAATTTCTCGCGCCGGGCTTACGATTGGTTGTGGTCCTGCTTCGGTCATTCTCTGCACAAGTGGCCAAAGAAGCAGTTTGCGATTACCTGCTCGAACGTGTTACGCATCTCGTCTACGGTCTGATAAGCAGACGGTGAGTCGCCAGGCCTTCCTAAGCAGAAACAGTTGACCAGCTTTCCATTGAATGGAAACTGGTCCAGCTCAAGGCACGCCGAGAAGAGTCCTTTAAGTGTGAGCTCTAGTTCCTTGAGGAAAAGAACGAGAGCACGGCCATGAACGCCAGAAATCCCCGGAGCAGTGTTTTTAGCTGAGAGCCGCATCACAAATGCTTTCATCTTTGGCTGTATCACCTACAGGACACTTATACCCTTCTTCAATAAGAGAAGCCATCAGTGACAGCTCGCGTTCTGCTCTCAAAGGGAAGAAAACTTAGATAACGTCTTTTAGTTGCTGCTGCTCTAAACCTTTCATTAGTCGGACTCAGACCCGCCGTTTCCTTCAGACCGTGAGGAGCGAGCTCATCCACGAATTCCCGTCAAGCGTCACCAGCAGTTCTTCCCTAGATCGCTACTAAGACTGACCAATGGCCAGCCACAGAGTCTTCTGCCATCGTTTGACCACCAAACCGTCTGTCCCAAGTAGACGCAATTGTCCAACTTTGAGAATAAAGTCCAAACTTTCACTATGATATTAGTGTAATAGCGAGATGAGTTATCTTTTGTTGTTTGAATTTATTTGAAGAGTCCGCAAAAATATGAAAACATAGTGACACACACAAAAACATCCCGAACTAGTGCACCTTACCCTCAAAAATTGCATCACTGCTTACTATCAGGTGAAACCGCAGTTAAGCACAAGTTAATATCATATCAATCAACATAATAATGATCCAAAAAATTTACTTAATAATTTTTTTCGTATAATCTGCCACTTTGCACAGCACAGTAAATAATTTAATAATTAAAATTATTATATAAGGCCCCAAGCATACCTAAACTCCGAGGCTGCATTCTCCTCCGTAATGAATTGTTTGTCCGATAACCTACTTACCTTAAACGTTGAGAAATTGGTAAATGTTCCGTTTTCCATTAGGTCAAATCTTTGTCCCTCAAATACCCTGACCCTAAAAGCTCACGCTTGTGGTTCCTCAGCGGAGTGTTGCTGCCTCTCTCTCGCTAGATTCGCATGCGTGAGGTACCTGGGAGTGCTTATCAATCTGCATCTTAATTGACACCCTCATATAGTCAAAGCTACGCCCCGAATTCGTAAGCTCATATATGTTTTCAAGAAGCTACGAAATTCTGCCTGATATTGAAACACTCAAACTAGTATATTTTGCCCTTTGCCGTTTCCTGCTAACGTATTGCCTTCCCGTTTGGGGTGCTGCCACACAAAATGTATTCATGCGTCTTGAGAGAGCTCAGAGAGCTGTCCTTAAAATAATGCTCCCGTCCACATAGGTATTCCACTCTACAGCTCTACTCCGTCTGCAAGGTTCTCAACTGTCAGGTAACTTTATGTGCGCTCATATATCCTACGCAAGCACTCAGCGCTTCCTTCTGACTAACCTACTGGCCGCCTTAAGCACAATGTTTTACCTCCCGAACGCCATAGAACTGCTTTTGCCAAACGCCAATATTATGGTATGAGCACTATAATGTAAAACTGCTTAAACAAAAATATAAAAATGTATTCTTGCCTTAAATATCAGTACCTCTCAAACCCTTACTCAGAGATTATCTTCAGATCCTGAATTATGAAAAGATTGAGGATCTACTGCTGGGTATCTCACGGTGTTGATGTTTTAAGTCAAATTGTTCCTTAGATTGACTTACCTACATTTATTCACTACAAACTCACAGACACTACACTTACGCCTACACACTACAATATACTTGAGAGATGTACTTGTGTACGAGTATGTATTTTAATTTTGTTTAATTTTTCTCATTTTATTTGTTTCTTTACTAATATTTAGTTTCTATTTCCTTTACCACCATTTGCTAAATGTTGGATTGTCCTTTTTTTTTAGTATATGGCTTTGTTTTCTAACGGAGAATCACTGACTTCTAAGTTAAAGGCCCACACCTTGTTTAGGAGTCACAGTACCTACCTATTATACTTATGACTTTATAATACTTAAGCTTAAATGTTTATAGTGTTATGGTGTAATTGCTGTTTTTTCTGTGTGAAATAAATACTTATTAATTGTATTGGTTTTCTTATTACATACGGCGTGCCGCAGGGTACCATTCTGGGTTCTAAATTTTTTTAGTGTATCATTCTTTCTTTTCCTTCTTTCTAAATGAAACTTACTAGTTAGCTCTGGGCACGCTATAATCATGGCGTTAAGTCCCTCTTTGAGGAGTGGATAGAGTAGAAAAGCGCCAGGGCGTCATGGAGTTTCCTGCACTCGTTGTGTCTTCGTGAGTGTGATCGACGGCGGCGACCTCTTGCGCCGGGCCTTTTATAGGCCATGTTCTGGAGCGAGAGGGAATGGACGGCTGTTGTGTCCTCTTGCAAAGGAGACAGACCCAGCTGCCTTAGGCACAGGCTTGTGGACGAAGAACAATACGTAGCTCGCCGTCCGGCCAACCGTAAACTATCCGGACCAAGCCTTAGTTGTTGACAAGACAAAGTGTTCTACGTTTGCCTCAAAGTTATATCAACAAACACTAGGGACCTATTGGGACCAAAGACTACAGGAGCCATGAGTCAACTTTTGAAAGAGTAACCCGTGTTCCTAGAACACATAGGGCAACTGAAAGAACATAGACAAAGTTTTAGTCAGTAAAAGTTTGATACGCCCCTGCTCCACTCTAGATCGGGAGAAGTTATTTGATAACATTGCCCAATAAAGAAAATGGTTCGGACTCAAAAATAGCTCATTCATTTTAATCTGCGGTTAAAATATGAAATCATAGAAAGTAACGATAGCGACAAGACCGCCAGTGTCTACCAGAAACCCTTAGGATTGGCTATAAGAACTTAAACTAAAAAAGGGGGTAGTCTGCGGTGTACTGCTAGCAAAAAAAAAATACTACATTGATAAAAAATATACAAAAGATAATACATAAGCTTAAATGTATATATAGGTACATATATATACAATGTGGATCTGGAACTACGACATTAAATTAAAACGAGCACAGTACTAGTCCATCGAAACATTTTCAAATACGAAGATTAGTAGTTAGTGGAAAATTAAAAAATTGCAATTTTCAAACAAAATAAATAGCAAAATCAACTGCATAAAAAGTAAACACGCTGTAACTACGAAAAGTCCCTGACCTAGTGCGCGGCGTGGTGCGGGGTGCATCGGGCGGCGGCGATGTTGTGCGTAGGTACTTTAGTCGGAGAACAACAAATCAGCGGCATAAACTCACTAAGTCGCGAGTTGTTAATTAATAAAAGATCACTGATTGAATAATTAATCACATAATATCACATTACAATCAGAATTTTAATCATCAAAAGTCAAATTTTTAAATTTTCAAGTGTCCCCCGTTGTTCATTATGCACAAGCGACATCGTCTTATTAAATTTTCACGGACTCGTCTTAACAAGTCCCCATCTGCCATTCTTTTAAGTTTGTCGAAGGCATTAATTATTTTAATTTTTAACTCGTCCACAGTGTTCACTTCTCGTGCATACACCTTATTTTTTACGGCCCCCTACAAAAAGAAATCCAGTGGTGTCAGGTCCGGTGACCGTGCTGGCCATCGAATAGGTCCAAATCGTCCAATCCACTGTCTAACAGGCATTACGGAATGGGCGGGCGCACCGTCCAATTGATACCACAGTCGTCCATACACGTCCAAAGGTCCGTATAGTCTGATACTGGTCCACTAAGAAGTTCTAAAAATTTCTCTGCATTTAATGTCCCATCAATAAACACTGGACCTATTATTTTGTTCCTATGAATTCCAGCCCAGACATTTAGTGAAAACCGGTACTGGAATGAAGACTCTCACCTTAGGCGCGGGTTTTCGTTACTCCAATATCTAAGGTTTTGTCTATTCCAAACTCCATTTCTTGTAAAAGTGCTCTCATCTGTCCACATAATATTAAATAGGAAGTCAGGGTCGTCTGATATTTTGTCGAGAAGCAAACGGCAAAATAACACTCTGACTGGCTTATCTCTGGATAACAGTTGTTGAACTTTTCTGAACTTGTAAGGTCGCCGTGCATGCCGTTTCAAAATTCTATGAACAGTTCTGTGACTCACTTGAAACCGCCGCGCTGCTCTCCGGAGGCTACAAGTCGGGTTGTTTTCAAAATGTTGTAATATCCGGTCCTCGATACTTGAATTTGAAGACGCGCCCTCTCCTTGAGGGACCAAAGGCCGATTCTCTCGTAACCTCTGAACGGCCAGGGAAAAAACAAGGCTGTTGGTAGGGCACGTTCTTGTGTTACCATATCTCTCCCGATATGTACGCAATGCTAAAGCCGCATTTGTTGACATTCTCCGTACGTAAGTACCATGTTGGTGTACTCGGCAGCTGTGTACCTTATTTGAGGCATAATTAAACTAAAAAACTTACAAACCTAACCTAAATCACAAAACTAGCTACCTAATAAATGCCTAAATAACTAATATTACACTAACACTTAACAATAAGTCACACTATGCACTAATCCAACTATCATCACAATAAAAACAAACTTTTCATAAAATCACGGCAATGCGCGCGCGGCTCGTCTTGTGATAAAAACAAGTAGGGGTGTGCTCTCCTCAAAGGGCGTCGCTATGCACTGACTGACATAGTTACCAAGTCAAGGACTTTTTGCCGAAAAAATTCCGCTCACACACACACTCGCAATTTTCTATGCACCACTAATGCATTATTTGCGTAAGTAATATTTATTTTTCTTTATAATTGTAGTATTTTGTGGGAGAGTGCGGGGCGCGTCAGACTGGGATCTTATGACACCTTTCTCTGTCTTTCAAGCATATACATTGCGAATAGCATCGTAGGTACGTTTTTGCACAGGTCCCTGACCTTACAATGTTTACCTTATTACGGACTCCGATCTACATCATGTTGAATAAGAAAATGAAAAATAATTGCCTGTGGCTAAACTATTCATTGGATTAAATAGATTTTTTATATACGGGTAAAGAGCATGCCGTTCTTTACGTGGCTTAGAGGAATGTCAATCGTCCTGCTCTACATCGTATATCTATATATTTGTTACACAATTAAGTAGTAGTTATATGTTACACAATTAAATGGATGCAATCAAAAAAAGAGAATAAAGTTTAATGATAGAAAAAATAAAATTAGGTAGAACCTAAATAATATAAGGGAGAAAGGTAATGTTTTTTAACAAGGTCTTTAAAAGAACCCAACGACTGGGCTTACCTAACTGACATCGGCAACGCTTTTCATAAACGCACCGCCTGGGCCGTGAACGATTTGTCACAGAACTTGGTAGAATGCGAGGGTATCAAAAGTCCCAAATTCTCCGATGATCTCAAATGTCTAGAATGTGTGTCATGAAGGAACTTAAAACGTTCATTGAGATAAGAAGGGGTTGTAGGAATAAACAGGACACTGTAAAGTAACGATAAGATATGGGCATTCGTGCAAAGGCGGATCGGCAGCTACTTGAGCTTAAATTGAATTCAGAAATATGATCATACTTGCGTAAACCAAATATGAACCTAATGCAAAAGTTTTGGAGTCGTTCAAGTTTATCTAGCTGCACTTCAGTTAGGTCTAAATAACTGATATCGGCATAATCAAGGATTGGGAGAAGGAGGGATTGGACGAGTGCAGTGAAATTTTATATTATAGATAACATTATCTATGCAAATTTTCAGTTGTCAATGAAAGTAAATTCCGGTCCACAAAACACCGTTGCTTTTTTTCAGTGTCGCGCGGTACTGCATCTCGAGCGGTCGTATCGTTGTAGACTCGCTATTACCGTTCGATATTTTTCTTCATCTACCCTCATGTGGCTAAATGGAAGATTTACTTTCTATACCGAGTGAAAAAAGTGAGATGAGTGAAGAAGAGATGTTGAGCGATACTTTTAACAGTGAGCAACAAGTGCAAAATGAGCAAGTAGTAGTTAAAGCCCTTATTGAGAATTTTTTTTCGGAAGATAAAGAGATGAGTGTACGCCCTAATAAGAAGAAAAGAATAACAGAAGAACAAAACATGCATAAAAAAAAGAAAAAAAACAAGAAGAAGAATGGCCAACACAAAAATGTTATGAACCACAACAAGGCACCAGAAGTATTAGCACCAGTAGTTGAGATAGAGACACAAGGAATGACCAAAAATAATAAAGAAAAACCAAAATTGAAAAGAATCCTTTACAAGATTCAGGAAATATATTTTTCTAAAAAAAAGTCGGAAGATAAAATTCAACAAATACTAAAGTTATTGTTTGATGAGCTAGTTAACTGGATTGTGAATTCACTAAGTAACGGAGATTTAGTTAAGAAAATGATTAATAGTTTCGGTAATGGATAATAGGAATAACGAAACTAGCAGATTTGTACTTAATATTGCGCAGTGGAATGCACAAAGTTTAATTCCTAAAAAACATGAGTTTGAATTGTTATTACAGCAGGAAAACAATTGGCATCTGTTTATTAAGTGAAACTTGGTTAGACGCCGATATCTCATTACGAGTAAGTAATTATAATATCTTTAGAAAAGACAGGTATGACTCATATGGGGGCGTGGCGTGGTACATAAGTCAATTAGAGCACATATCCATCCAATAAATTTAACGAATACTGGTATCGAAGTAGTTTGTATTAGAGTATTAAATTGTAATTTTTTAGATTACGTTGTATCTGTATATTGCCCGTCGAATGTAAGCACTATGCAATATGACTGGGATCATTTATTTTCCCAGTTTAAGACTAAGTCCATAATAAGTGGTGATTTTAATGGTCACCATACGAACTGGTCATGTAAAAATAATCCCAGGGGTAATCAACTGCTTGAATCTACTTTAGATAACAATTTTATCTCTCTTAATAATGGACAACCTACGAGAATAAAGTTAGTAAACGGTAACTTACAGGAGACGTCACCAGATATAACGTTTGTCACATCGGATATTGCAATATACTTTGATTGGCGCGTCACAAATGAGAACTTGGGTAGCGATCATTTATTTATTAAATATTCCTTGCAATATAGGGACTCACACAGATTTTCGAGGCGGCGTCATTTTAAAAGAGCGGATTGGAAATTATATAGTGATTTATTAAAAAATTGTTTTTTAGTTACTCCAAATAATACGGATGTTCAGTCTATGTACGACTACTTTATTGCTAAAATTAATTTTGCCGCCGAAAAAGCTATTCCGTGGAATAAAATTCATAACAACCCCACCCAACAGTTTCAACCGAAGCCTTACTGGAATACGGAAATCTCTAAGGTAGTAGCGGAACGGCGCTTAGCCTTAAAAAATGTGAGACGCAATCCAACACCAGAGAATTTAAGAAAATTAAATTCTAAGGTAGCTGAAGCACAACGAGTAATTAGGCAAGCTAAGTTCAAGGGTTGGCAAACCTTTTGTAGCAAATTAGACGAAACTACAAATTCTTCGGATGTATGGCGGAAAATGCGTTGGATGAAAGGGTTACATAATTCTTACACAGAAGCCTCTAAAGAAAAGAAGAATGAATTATTAAGGTCCTTGACTCCCGGTTTTGTAACACCACCAACACCAATATTTAATTCTAGCAATTTACGGTTGGAAGATAAGTTCACGCTAACTGAGTTATGTCAGAGTGCGAAAAAAAAGGGTACTGCACCGGGGGGAGATGATATAACATATTCCATGATATTTCATCTCCCACTATCTGCTAAAATATACTTACTTAAAATTTACAATCTTGTTTATGAACACTCCTTGGTACCAGAGCAGTGGCGGAACATATTAGTAGTACCCATCCCCAAACATAATAATTCCACAAATACAGTACAAAAATTGCGGCCAATATCATTAATTTCATGCGTATGTAAAATGTTTCACACTATGCTGGTAAAAAGGTTAGAATGGTTTGTTGAAAGTCAAAGGATTCTGTCTGCTAATTCTACCGGTTTTCGCAAAAGTCAATCATGTGTGGAATGCTTAGCTCGATTAGTGACTTACATACAGATAGGTTTTACAAAAAATAGCCCCACTGTAGCATGTTTTATAGATATAGACAGCGCCTATAATAATGTTCTTGTTGATAAATTAGTTTCAATCCTTGACGATTTTAAAGTTGGCTCTAAAATGTGTAGATACCTATGGTCTTTTTTAAGCGAAAGATATATTAAAATTAGAGGAAATAACACTGATAATAGTCTAGCTAGATGGACAAATAAAGGACTAGCACAGGGAGATCCAATGTCGCCTCTTTTATTTAATATTATTACAACCCAAATATATACCGAAATTAATACCAATATTAGCGTGTTACAGTATGCTGACGATTTTGTAATTTATGCCCAACATAAAAAAAAGTGTCGTTAGTAGTAATGACATCCAAAACGCTCCGAATATAATAGTGGACCAGTTGGGGCAAATTGGACTGGAAATATCTCCTACAAAATCGAAGTGTTGCATTTTTAATAGAGGGAGAAGACTAGATAGTTTAAACTTGACGATTAATAATTCAGTAATCCCAGTTGTTAGTTGTATTAAATATTTAGGCATGTGGTTAGACCAATCTCTGATCTAGAGCAAACATATAAATGAAATAAGGGAAAAGTCACTAAAAATAATGAATATATTCAAAATTTTGGCACCCAGCCAAAATTCATTCATAACGTCATGGGGAATACACCCCAAACATCTTCGCAGGCTATACTTAGCGCTAGTTAGAAGCAGGATAGACTTCGGCAGTTTTCTATACCACAGTGCAGCTAAGTCGCATTTAATAAAATTAGACTGAGTCCAAAACGTAGCATTGCGTATTGTTGGAGGATTTATCAGATCCACGCCTATACATGTAATGGAATCAGAGTTAGCAATTTGCCCACTTTCCTTGCGCCGAGAATATTTAGCCACAAAATTTTGTTTAAAATTACTTTCTAGGTCTAGTAATCTCACTATTAATTTATTAGTGGTACTCGAGAATCTGTGTGAGCAAAGATATTGGCACAGGAAAAAGAAACCGTAGTTGGTATGTCAAACAAGAAAATATTATTTCCAGTAATCCTTTGCCCATGTTCACATTAGATACTTGGATGACTTATGTGAATGTAGAATTTATTGTTACTGAAATCAGGGATGTCACTTATTCTAAAAGTCAATATTCCACTATAAAGCTTAAGTATAAAACCCTTGATTATTTAAATAATTCATATAGAAATTGGGAACAAATATATACAGATGGATCTAAGGTCGGAAAAGGTCTTGGTGCAGCCTTTTATGATATTAAAAGAGATGTAAAGGAATACTTCAAAGTCACTTCTGAGATGAACACGATCATGTCTGTGGAGTTGTTTGCAGTCTCAGAGGCAATATCCTATATTGAGTCTATGAGATTTAAATTTGTTGTGATTTTAAGTGACAGCAAAAGTACGTTACAGCATTTGGCTCGATGCGCCTCTGGAAAAAGAGGTGCTTCGATAGCCTATGCCATTTTAAAAAGGCTTAATCAATTAATAAGTAATGGAGTTGTTCTGAGACTGCAATGGATTCCTTCTCATGTGGGCTTACGAGGTAATGAGGTGGTTGATAGATGTGCGAGAGAGGGGGTAGATTCTGGTATTGAGACCTTCGTGTATCCAGAGTATAGCGAAATGTTGCCTAAATACAAAGTGGACATTTATAAAAAATGGGCTCGGCAATTCGATAGCACTTCACGTGAAAAAGGAACCTGGTACGCAACCTTACAGACAGCACCACGCTATATACCATGGTTTGCGAACGCTACAATTCAACGAAAAGTTACTGTGATGGCTCTCAGGCTACGATCTGGCCACATGCCGCTTAACAAATTTAATTTCTTAATGAAGAAAACAGAGTCTCCAAATTGTTTAGTCTGTGGTACAGTAGAAGACGTTTACCACTTACTGTACATATGTTTAAAAAATGAAGCGGCACGATTAGAGTTCATAAGGAAACATAAATTAAACAGAGGTGACATTGGAGTATTTCAGAGTATTTTATGTAATCCTACTTCAGAAGTAGCTATTGAGCTTTATAAATTCTGTATGCTATAGATCCACAATTATGAGCCTTAGTTTAGTATTTAGAGTAAGACATACACGTAAGTTATAATGAAGCTGTCATAGTCGAATTACGACTAAAGCCTCTAAAAGCAAATAAAGAGAAAAAAAAACCGTTGCTTTTTATGTATATGGGATAGTAGGGATAGGGATTCACGTTATATTTAAGCAGGTTGCCCTTTAAGAAATCTTAATTCTAGTGAGAAAATGTCATTACCGAGCCACTCATGGGTCCAAAGGTCTTCCTCCACCCTTACACATTAGACTAGGTTTAGTGAAGAATTTTGTCAAAGCTATGAAGAAATCTACTTTCTCTTTTGCCATATGACCCAGTGTTCAATCAGATTTAACCAATGAAGACAGTGTGGGAGGACATAAATTCACATAGACTGATTTCGCTAATGACCAGAATGCTCAGACAGCTTTCACCTATTTGCAATATGAGTTATGCGAAAGAAGTGAGCCTTTTTTAGTACCTTTTTTAAGACTTATCAAACAGATGCCATAAGAGTAAAGTGCAAACTGGCAAGTTGTAAAAACTTTTAAGGTTTAAGTATAAACTGCATACTCCTAACCAAGATGTCTCTACTTATGGAGGAAATCATTTTATATTTTGGGGTTTTTTTTTATGGTAGGTAAAATCATCCAATGACAAATCCCGCCCTTGGGCGGAGCGGTCAGACTCTTACTGACTAAAAACCTACCCCGTTCCTTCGTAGCCTATCGTGCCGGGGCCGGGCATTCCTTTCGGAAATTAACCCATGACCCCAGTAGACTTCGACCCTGCCTGCCTGCAGTCGTCTCCTTTAGGAGCGAGCCTAAGACATGACGAACGATAAGCAAATATTTTAAATTTATTTACAATATTATTATTATTATGCGCTAACTTTGCGCTCACTATTCAAACCAATTAAACCTATTTAGTTTATGTCTTGTCAGGGGAAAATAGAAATGACCCTTTATATCAAATTTTATCATATTGTCGGTCGGAGTAATAATTACTCCCAACAAAACTAAAGAGTGCATGGCGCAAAAACGTATAAGAACGAGAAAATCCTACCGCATCAATTTGAAAACGAAGGAAAGCTTGGTACAAAAGGGTATAGTTAGATGAAAGTCCTTTTGCCACCTTCAATTTAATAACATTAAAAAATATTTAAAGAAGATCACCCATGGTCCATACATTTTTGGTCCAGTCAAAGAAAAAAAATACAATATTCTATTAGAACTTGTCTTCACAAATATTTTTTATTATGGCAATAACGCTGTAGGATCATTAGCCTCGGTTTTATTTGAGTTCAAAAATTATTATGATATAGCATTTGTACAGCTTGATAGATTTTTAGTAGACAAACGGACCTGCTGCCATGTATAACAAGCAAAAAGGTGGAGCATCTCATACCAATCTGCTGGTTTATAACGCCTTGTCGCTGGTCTTCGTGGTTCACTACGTAAACTGCAGTCAGTTGAGGAGAATACCTGTACAAACTTCACCAGACAGTGATCTGGAGTTCCTAATGGTCACGATACTATTACAATATAAGCTATATTGTAATTGGTGGTCAGCATAACGACCAAACAACAGATCTGATGATGTAGTTAACAGACTTTTTCTACTATACAGTTCATCGAACATGATGAATCACTCTTTTATGAAAACCTAATAGAAATCCGTTCAAGAGTTTTTGATTATATCACAAATAGGAGTACCCAGTCAGATGTTGTAGTCATATAAAAAATAAAAGTTTGGTAAATTTTGTGATAGCAAGTGCCCATTGCTAGTGTATTAGAAAAAATAACTGAAAAAAAAAAATGATTTATTGATGGAGACAGATCATGGGACAGAAGTAGCAATTAAATATTTTCTTCAGTCTCTTTTAGTAGATAGTTAACTTTAGATATTTTCATTTTCTTTCTTGTTTTAGGACGATTTAGGCTGATTAGGCAATTTACCAGCTATGGCTGAAGCTTTTTCTGAATTATCGATTTTAGTTGTCTCAGCATGATCCTCCTTGTTTTCCTCCGCTTTTATCACCGGTGTTACCTCCTGGTTTTTCGTGGTATCCAGGGTTTCCGGGGTTTCCGTTGTTGTAGTTATTATTGCAGAACCAGACCCCTTCACTTCATATTTTATTGTATGTGAAACAACTTTATTACACGTATCTTTTCCACATCTTCCTTTTTTTATTTTAAGGGTTTCGTTAAATTTAATTATTTTGTGTTGAACAAGGGTCTTCTGTATAATGGTACCTGACAATAGGAGTCTCATATATTTGATGCGCGGAACATGACCTACTTTTTTTTGTGTTGTTTTTACAGTTGTTTTTACAGTTGAGAGCCCTTCTGTTATGGTCTCTGGTGGTGCGGTTGTTACTGGTTCGACAGTTTTAGGTTCATATTTTTTGTACAGCTCTCCTCCTTCATTTGGAGGAATCTCATCAGTTTTGTCACAATCAACAATGTTCCCTTCCCAAGAGACACACACAGACTTTGTACAATCTAAATCAAGGTCGTGATTATTTTCGCACGGATTTGTGTCCATATCGTAAACATTTCTACGTGAAGGAATGTTTGAATGTTGATGTTTACGTTTATCACTTGTTGAAGTGCCTTCCTCGCAAATAAATTCATCAAATACACTCATGCTCGCCTGATTCGTCTTTTCAACCAGCTTTGCGTTCATATCATCGTCTTTCTCATAACATTTTTGAGTGCCGTTTAAATTGACTGAACAATAAACAAAATAAAAATATTTGTCTCTTACCGTTTTCGATAAAAATAATAGTTTATCAGTTTTACTTAAATTACTAAACTGGATAGAATCACATACATTTCGACGTATAGTAAAACAAGCTTTCAAGATAAGATTTGGGGCGGTTAGATCAGCCATAGAGGTAATTTCAACCGGTGAACAATCGTAAGAATTGGTGCAATTAAAGAGCAAGGTTCTGTTCTCAGGCATATTACTGTCATGAAGTTTTGGGGTTTTTGTTAGTTCCATCCTTATGAACACAGGTTCTTGACCCTGAAATATGCATAAATTTCTGATTAGTGATGAGATATAATAATTAGCTGTTACATTCATGAAAACAGACTTCCCGATTTTGTACAACCGAGATTACGAATTTTCCTTTTGTAGCAGGTTTGTACGAACAAACAAAAGTTAAGACGGAGCGTTGTTTATTGAAAACACAAAGTAAAAAAGCTATAGTCTATTATAGTACAGGGAGCGGGACCCCGTGCGTGTGCTAGCGTAAAACTGGTTCTCAGAGCTGTTCGATCAGGAAAGTCGAAGCAGATCGAGAGCGCAGTGAACACTGGCTGCGCACCTTTTTTTTTTACGTGTTGCCTCTCGCTGGTCAACCTATGAGGTTGTCGGCTGCTTAACTGGACTTGCCTGTAGTGGCCTCGATTCGAGGATCAAAGCCACTAGCGAGGGCTTACTTAACTAACTTACAAACTAAGCGACCACGCTAAGGGCACCCCCTGTGGAGTACGGACCTCGACTTAGGGCGTCACTGGGGGAGGACAGCAAGGGACAAGCTGGATCGAGTGTTAGGTATTGATACGTAATCAGATTGAGTCTGTTTTTTATAATTAAAAATATTAATCAATTATACTGTATTCGATTATTCATTGCAATCGACTAACTGTGCTGGCAACACTGAAACGTATTTGTAATCTGTGAAATGTGGGGGATGTAACGCGATGGTGAGGTCAGTCTGAATTCGGCAGCCATTGAGGCAGGACGCACATTTAGTCTCTTGCATTTATTATAGTGTTAAGAAAGTGATATAACAAGATAATTTAAAAAGAGTGTCCATGGAGTTTCTTGAGTAATAAATATATTATTTTATACTGAAGTGAGCTGTTTTATTACATATCAGAAGTGGTAAGTACACGCCTATTAATACATTTCTAGTATTTTTTAGTGTTTGAAAATGACTGAATAACGCTAAAAACCGTATTAATCAGTTACCAGGGGGCCACATGTACAGAAGCAGTCATTGCCAAACAAGCGTGTCCTCGACATAGTCTTTAACCTTATAATATGCTTTTTTGGTTAGGACACGCTTAATGAGTTTTGAACTTTCCCTCGCTAAGTTCAGTAACCGCCTTTGGAAGCTTGTTGTAAAAGCGTATGCTGTTTACTAAGAATGATTTGCTGGTCTTAGCTAATTTACATTTGTTTAATACAATTTCGTTTTTACTACGTGTATTTTTGTTATGAATATCGCTTCTAATTTTGAATAGTTCTAAGTTTCTACGAACATACAAAATACTTTCTAAGACATAAAGAGAGGGCAGAGTCAGTATATCGATTTCTTTAAATTTATCTCTGAGGGACTCGCGAGGACCCATTTTATAAATAGCCCGGATTGCTCTCTTTTGTAATATGAAAATTGAGTCTACATCAGCAGCAGATCCTCAAAGTAAAATGCCATAAGACATAATGCTATGGAAGTAAGCATAGTAAACCAACCTAGCTGTGGCTACATCGGTCAATTGCCTTATTTTTCTTACTGCATATGCTGCTGAGCTTAGTCTACCTGAAAGAGTTCTAATATGAGCGCCCCACTGCAGTTTAGAGTCGATGGTTATACCTAAGAACACGGTTTCCGAGATAACATCTAGTTTTTTGCCGTCAAGAATTAGACTGACGCCAACTTGAGGGACATTCGGTAATGAAAACTTTATACATTTAGTTTTATTTGCATTTAATAAAAGGTTATTAGCTGCAAACCATTTCAAAAGAACAGCCAGACTTTTGTTGACATGCAAGACATCCGAATCTTTTCTATCTTCTTTAAAAATAAGGGAAGTGTCATCAGCAAATAGAATTATATTGGATAAATTAGCCATCATGTAAGGAAGGTCATTAATATAAACTAGAAAAAGAAAGGGCCAAGAATTGAACCCTGAGGCACGCCCATCTTTACTAGGGAGCCCAAAAACGTTGCCCCATTAACGTGACTTTTTGTTGCCTGTAAGACAAATAGATAAAAACAAGATCAGCAGCTAGTCCACGAATTCCGTAATTACGTGACTATTGTGGTCAACGCAGTCAAATGCTTTCGAGAGGTCACAGAATATGCCAATTGCATCCTGGGATTTCTCCCAGGATTCTAAAATGTGACTGATAAGTTTCACTCCTGCATCCGTCGTTGACCTTCCTTTCGTGAAGCCAAACTGATGACTATGCAAAATCCCATTTAAATTAAAATGACACAACATCTGGTCGAGCATGATTTGTTCATAGATTTTACTCAATGCTGGAAGCACAGATATAGGTATATAATTAGAGGGATCACTTTTACTACCTGCTTTGAAAATTGGTACTACTTTACTATGTTTCATTAAATCAGGGAATGTACCGCTGTTTAAACATTGATTAAATACCTATGCCTGTCAGGACAGGAGCAATTGTATCAATATATCTCCAAGAACCTTAACGGATATACCCCATAGGTCCTCAGTGTTTTTTATGTTCAGGCTTTTGAATGTTTTTTAATTGTATCAACAGAGATACGCTTAAATTCAAAGGTTGGTATATCCTTAGTGAAATTTTCTTTTAAAAAAGATTCAGCTAACAAAGATGATGAAGGGAGAGATTTCGTAACTTCTATTGGGATGTTGGTGAAAAAGTTTTCTAACGTCTCAGCCACTTTTAACCTATCAGAGATGATTTTATTATCAATTTTTAGCGACAATTCATTCCGATCTCGTTGGTTTGTCTTTCCAGTTTCCTTGGTTATCACCTTCCAGACAGCTTTTATTTTATTATTGGAACTTCCAATTTTCCAGCAGTAGCCCATTTATTAAAATTTGATTTATTATTGATTTGAACTTTTTTAACTGGACTCACCCCATTAAATTCTTGACGTACTGTAGAAAATAATGTACCATAGTTTACATTAGGGTCTTGAGAATCAAAATTGGCTGTTGAAAAACTACTGAGAACATTATTATTGAAATAATTTAATTTAGTTTTAGTAATCGGTCTAAACTCTGCAGTTGAATCTATTGGAAACTTTTTGACTAACTCGAAGGATACGAGTTGACCAGTATGGTCAGACCTGACACCACTAATTAGGGAAGAGTCTTTCATATTACAATTAGTAAATATATGATCTATGCATGAAGCTGAAGTAGGTGTTATTCTTGTTGCTTCATTAAAAATACATTTTAGATTAAAAGAACTGAACAATGAGAGAATTTTACATTTTTCTGGTGAATTTACTAGTAAATCAATATTTAAGTCTCCACAAACGAAAACTAATTTGTTATCTCTAATAAGTTTATTTAGTATTTCTTCTATTACTATCAAAAAAGATGTTAAGTTTGATGCTGGTGGTCTGTATACACATAAGAAAATTTGGCCTTCAACCTCTGCACATGCTACCTCACATAGGCGATCAACAGAGCAAGCAGTGATATCTTTCCTTTCCTTATATCTTAAAGAATTCTTACATAATATCAAAGTACCACCCCCTACTGATGATCTGTTGTACGCACTGGCAACTAAAAAATTATTTACATTGAAAAGCATTCTATCTGATTTTAACCAGGTTTCACAAAAACATAAGATATCCATATGATATTTGTCTATTAACATTTCCACATCTAGAATTTTGCTAGAGAAGCGATTTATATTTTGATGGTATAATATAATATTATTAGTAGGCTTCCCTTTTGTCGCTTCTAATAGTTTAAAGAATTTATATCAGTATTATTAGGTAAACTAGGTAATACTAATTCATCACTTAACCTAATCTCAGTTATATTATCAATAACTGCGTGTATATTATAAGCTAACAAAGTAACCAATAAATGTCAACTTTTTTTGGGAATAAACATATGTTCCCGAATCAAAACAAAATCTCTAACAAAATTGTTAGTATCAAAATACAATATACGGTCACTATGACGACATGATAAAATATGCATCAAGTTATTTAGGCTAAAAATGTAATCATTTACATGATTATGTAAACTGTTTGAGTAAGGCAATGCACATAATATTAATTTGCCTAATTTCAATTTAAGCAGGGTTTCAATACCATTAACTGTGTCCCTTTTAGTTACATTAAGACTATTTCCAATCAAAAGTACCACTGTGGTCTGCTCATTTATTTGTGTATTTTTAATTTTATAAACAAGCTCATTAAAGTGTAGGTTATGGTAACAATGACTAAAAATGGTATGTTTGCAACGGTTATTTAGCAAAGATCTAAAACCTGTCCCTAATCTATCCGAAAACACCATAATGTTACTTTGACAAGGGTTTATAGATTCAGTAGTATGAGGATCACATAAATTAGAGGATTCTGAAATTACATGCTGAGGCATAGGAGGTGGCGGTGTGTGAGTACAACTACAGGTGAGATGGTTGGTCAATGACTCATACCTCTCAGCATTGTACTTCACCAATTCCACCAACTCACAAGCCTCCTGCATGTGCTCACTCAACATCTGTTGGCTAGACTCATACTTACTAAAGATTTCTTTGATTGTATTTTCCTTAGATAGTAATTCCTTTTGAAGGTTCTGTATTTCAAAATTGTTCATTACTTTGCTATTTTCCAACATTAACAACACTTTCATTTAATTGTTTTTTCAACTTAAAACGCTGATGTCTAAGATCAATATTATATTTATAGACACTTTGTTTTTTTAGAAGTTTTTTTATACTTTTTAATGTTTTTGTTGATTTTAATGTATTTTTTAATTTTATTATGACTACTAAAAGTTGGAAATTTAGTTAAGGTATCATCCCCTGTTAGGTCTATGGTAACGGTGGGTTTCTTACACTCAAGTTCAGATACACTGCCAACAAGCTTTTTGAAGAGGTTATTGGTACTTGCAGCCTGTTCACTAGCTCTCAAAGAATTGACGGTGGATATAGTGTTTTGAGCTTTGCACAAGTCCGCTTCAAGGCCTGATATGCGATTTAATGCCTGGTCATGGGTGTCTCTGCATTCTTGAAACTCTGACATTAGTTGACGGAGATGGTTATGCTGCTCTAGTATGTCCACATGCTGGGCGTGCAGTTCTACAAGCTGCCTTTTCAGTTGGGTGTTTTTATCAATTATCTTCTTTACTTCCACCTCACTTTCCTCTCTTTCCTGCAGCAGGTCATTACAAGTTTTTCTTGATGCTTCAAGTTCCTTCAGTGCAACATTCAGTTTCCCAGTCATATCGCGAACAGTTGCTCCACGGGTCATCATGATTATAAAATACCCTGAACGACTCCTAGAATGAGACAAGTAACAGCTGAGTATTTGAGGAGAAGCTTAGTGAGTTTAAGACTTGAGGTTAGGGAAGGAAACAACAGGCATGAGAAAAAAGAAATAGTTATAAATAGATGGGATTACTTATAGAAATGATTATAGGTAAAAATAAAATAAAAATAATAATTGTGTAGGTAGAAGAAAAAAGGGAAAATAGTATCTGGTATGGTTAAAATCTAATTCAGTACAGTTACTGAAACAATTTAAAGTATAAATTATTATATTCGCTACTAAATTAATACTAAGATCCTTGAAATTTAAGTTACAGGAAAAGAATAATTTGACAGTTAGTCAATACTAGTTCAAATTTTTTAGAGAAGATAAGAGCAGATTAGAGATAATAAGTAACTGTGTAAAGTACTTAATGCAGTGAGTGTTTTGTCTGGGCAAATGTTTTCGTCGTCGATTCTGCTTCCACAATTTGTCAAGCAAAAGGAGACATAAACGGTGCCGGTGTGTGCTGGACGTGGCTCAGAAACCTGAGCAGTGCTTACAAGTGTTGAATAGTGTGAAACAATAACTATACTAAGCAATAAAATAAAACAAACTACTCCCCGGGTTTGAGGACTTCAAATCAGCAATTCAAACAGTCCACTTTGACAGCCGGTCGTATGGATCGAATTATCGAATTGAATTGAATTATCGCGACAAAAACACAGTACAAACACTGAAGGTGTCACTTTATACTTAGATTGTAAACTAGAGAATAGATATGCACAATTAATTAATATTTAGAAATAATTTATCTAAGAGATCGTTTTTTCACGACCTGTCACCGGTGTTGCCAGCAAAAAAAAAATTGTTTTAGCTTCTCGTTATTTTTCGAGGGGTTTATTAAAGAGGGGTGCCAATTTTGTTATTTTTGAGCTCAGACGCACCATTTTAGAGATATTATAAAAATAGCTTAATACTTTGTTACTTTTATTGTGTATAGTTTTCCATAATCTAAAACCACTTGTGTTATTTCTGTTTTATGTACTTTCCAACATGCCACGTGATCAAGGAACTAGAACTCTGCGCCGACAAGGAGTCAATCACACCACATGACTGAAGTTAGATCGATAGCAAATTAAGATAGTGCGGGCGTGCAAGTACGGTATCCAAAGTCGAAGTTGCAGCCTTCACCAGGATTCTACGTCATTGAGTCTTCGCAAGAAGGAGCTATAACGAGAGTGAGAGCGTTTCAGAGCCCTTGGAAAGTGTTATGTGTTAGGGTTGTAGTGTTGTGTTGGGATTGTAATGCCCAATAGCGAAAGTGTTATGTGTTGGGATTATAATGCCCAACAGTGAAAGTAATAGCTGAATGTATAGAGTAAGTAGCTCGTACATGTCGGTGCATGATCGCCACTGGTGTTGACGTCACACAAAATACACAATTACAGTAAGATAATAAAGAAATATCTTACTTCAGTTCAAGGTGTTAATTCCATAGGCGGTGAAAGAGTGCTTTTCTAATCACATTACATTGGTTTTTATACACAGAAAGAGACAAGCATAAAAATTCACTATGAAGGAAGAAAAATACTAAAATGAATAAACACAAAGTAACTTGTCACAGTAAATTCTTATTTAAATATGACCAGATGCTCTAATATTTTTAAGTATTAGAAAGGAGGTCGTCATTTAATTCGTTATAATTGAACAGGATGTTGTAATATTTAAAATAATTCGAAAAGAATAAAAATTCTTGTTTATATTCAACAGGATGTCGCAAAATATTAATAATTTGAAGGGAAGTTATCAAGATAAATCCTAATATAAATTCAACAGGATATTGCAATATTTTAAAAGAATTAAGCAGGAATTGATCAAATTAAATCTTTATTAAACTAAACAAACAATGGTTTTGCGCGCATTTACACCTTGTTTCGATCTAACAAATCGATTGCTGATGGATATCGTAAGTTAAGTGTAAAAATGTTTATTAGTGTTTATTTGATATCACAGTACTTACAAAACTTGTGTAGTAAAACCGAAATTATATTAGTTAAAAAAAAATGTTTACAGGTCATTATGTTTGTAATGCTATTTGTCTTCACTATTTTGTTTGATTGTTGTTAGCCCATCAAAACTAGAGTAGTACATATTAATTAATAATGTAATAAGTTCTTTACTAGAATCGGGTAAATGTTTCGAAAACCCCGCTGGAGTTTTCGGCCTTTCTATTATCATTTGTCACAGCTTCTCCTAGGTGCAATTTGAGTTTTGGGTCACTTCAGGTTCATGGAAGTTTTTTAAAGAGAGTAATGTCAAGCATGTTCGAAAAATATTGTTTGGATGAGGTTTTGACTAAGTTTTAAAATTCCTCCAAGCATTTATTGAAAAGTTTATTTTTATCTATCGGAAATCTAGTGGTATGCTATATTTTGCGAAGCCCTCGTTGTTCCAGTATTTTGCCCTTTATATTCTTAAGATGAAAAATATGCTAAGGTGGATTCTTTTGGCCTCCAGGGTAACACAATTTTACTATAGGTACTATTAAGTTGGATTAGTAGTCTAAAGCTTAGTGTGTAATTTATAGAAGTTTTTTGTGACAGGAGTGACATTATTACTAAGTTATAAAACTCTTTACAATTATTAAAAAATAACCCTTAATTCTGGCGCAATCGGGTAAAAAAAAGAATCTACAACACTCTGGTGCGTTTCCTAATTTGCATTTTTTATATTTATGGAGAGGGTTTAAGTATTATAAAATGATCCTGATGATATATCTAACATTCTAGGAAAACAATTTGACCATAAATATAGCTCTAGTGTAGGTGAAATTGACGAAACAAATATATTTTCACATAAATGTATTGACAAAATTAGCAGTAGTATGACTATTTCTACTGCCACTCCTAACGAGTTAGTAACTTTTGTAAAAAGTATGGAAAATAACTATTCATGTCGATGTGATTAGATTCATATAACTGTAATTAAGGAACACATTAGAATATTAGAGGAGGGATTAAAAAAAAATTACAGACTAATCTCCTTATTCAAGCTGTAAAAAAAAATATTTGTAAATATTATTAGAAAGCGGCTTCTAACTCACGTGTAAATATAATTTTGAACAAAAAACAATGCCATATATGCTTTAATGGACGTTGTGACAAGAAAAATTAATAATAAGATGAAAGTTGCAAGTTTTTCTAGACCTAAGCTCCGCATTTGACACTATAGATCATAAATTGCTTCTCAAAAAAAAAAGTCGTTATGGTATAAGAGATGAAGCTTCGCAACTGTTTTGTTTGTATTAAAAAAAAATAGGAAAGTATTTGTAGAAATTGCCGTACCCAAGTCCGGTCTATAGTGGGCACCACTAGCAGCTTCAATGTGGCTGTCGGCTTACACCAAGGTTCGGCACTCAACCCTTACCTCTTCCTGAATGGACGCTCTGACGTTGGACATTCAGGAAGAGGCTCCCTAGTGTATGCTTTTCGCCGACGACATTGTGCTGGTTGCCGAGAGTGGCCTAGAGGTCCATAATAGATTGGAAATGTGGTGGCACAGACTGGAGAGTGTTGGCCTGAAATTACGTTGAACCAAAACGGAGTACTTGTTCTGCGATTTAGGCGGTCTTTCCGGTCCTGTGCCCTTAGCTCTCGCCGGAACGCCCATACCAATCTGCTCCGACTTTCGGTAACTCGGGTCGCTCGTTCAAGCAGATGGTGAGGTAGACCGAGACGTAACACATCGGATCAACGCCAGATGGATGAAATGACGACAGGTCACGGGAACAACTTGTGACCCACGGATGCCACTCAAGTTGAAATGTAAAATTTACAAGTCCGTGATAAGACCTGTCATACTGTATGGATCAGAATGTTGGGCTTTGAAAAAGACGAATGAAAAAAGACTGCATGTAGCAGAGATAAAAATGTTGAGATGGATGTGTGGTGTGACGAAAATGGATAAAGTGAGAAATGAGTATATTAGAGGAAGTTTGAAAGTGGCGCCAGTGACTGAAAAGTTGAAAGGAAATCGTTTGTCTTGATATGTCATGTGAAAAGGAGGGAGGAAACACATGTTACTAAAAGAGTTCTGAGTTTACAAGTAGATGGATGGAGAGGAAGAGGGAGGCCGAGGAAGAGATGGATGGGTTGTGTGAGGAGTGATATGAAAGAAAAGGAAGTTAGTGATAGTGTGACGGCTGACAGGATAGAGTGGAAGAAAAAAAACGTGTTGCGCCGACCCCAAGTAATATAGGACAAGGGCAGGAAGAAGAAGATTTGCAGAAATTGTCAAAATTCAAATTGGCTACAAAAAGTGAAGATCACGAATCATAAATTTGCCACAGGAGTCCCGCAGGAATCTACACCTGGACCTATTCTATTTATTATATTTATAAATGATTTGATTAATTATATGAATTCAATTGTACCTGACATTAATATAAATAGTACTTTTTTTCTGATGACACAAATGCCATAGTAGCAGTAATCAGAAATCAGAAACGTTTATTTCAAATAGACCATTACAGGCACTTTTGAATTGTCAAAATGTCGGTCAGTCCAAAAAAAAAGTGAAGCTAAATTGCACGTTCCAAAGCGTAGATCTCTATGGAGAAGAATGTGCAAGAAACTCCATGGACACTCTTTTAAATCATTTTATTAGTTACATAAATCTTGGTTACATATTTCATGTCGCTTCTATTATGTAAGCACAATGTAGATAAATAATGAAAAAAAAAAATATAAATAAAAATTGAAATAAGCCACGGGCAGCTAAGAGATGACCAGTCTCAACTGACGGCGCCCGGTCACGAGCATGATGCGTGCATCAGCCCCACTCAGCTCAACCATAATGAAAGAAACTGAATGACTCAATTACACGTGCCACTATCAGCGACACATTTGAGTAAGCATGACAAACTCTCAACTGCCATGCTCGTAAATTCAAATATTTTTGTAACCTATTAAAAATAAAAAAGGCTCTATGTTACTTCACATTCACAAAATTTGAAAAAAGTGCTTCTACATTATACTATGCTATTGATTCCAAATGCAATAAGTAGTCAATTGTCAAAAGCTTCATTAAAATAAACAAATAAAAAAGAACATCTCGAAAATAACAATACAAAAAGGGTCATCTCATTTTGTATATTTATATATTTAGAAAACTAATTAGGCAAAAGTGGCTGTGCCCGTGGAGCAAGACAGGCATTTAGCTAAGCATTTTTATCTAGAAGATAATCCTCCAATTTATAATATGCTTGTCTACATAGTGTGCGTTTAATGCATGTTTTAAATTTTGACTCATTGAGATTGAGAATCTCAAGTGGTATTTTATTATAAAATTTTACACAGTACCCTATAAAAGAGTAAGTAAGCAGTAAGTGACATACCTAGCTAAATTGATTAATTTATTTAATGTTGCATTGCAAGCCTTCCCTATGTGATTTACTATAATAATAATAATAATAATTAATAATATTCCACAACTATGAATACATTACTAATTAATACTTCGAAGATCCAGATTATGTTATTTAGAATGACATCACGTAATAATTAAAATTTAGATATAACTTTGAACAATGAGAGAAAGGGCTCGTAAGTGAAGTAAAATTTTATGTATTCATATGGACGAACGATTAAATTGGAAACCAGAATTGAAGGCAATTGATGCGTCGATATCATCAGTATGTTATGCTCTGAGAGCCTTAAAAAGTGTTATTAGTATAATGTACTCGTAACAACTGAAAATATTTTATTTTGCGTTAGTAGAATCCAAAATTAGATATGGTGTACTTCTTTGGTGAAACAGCTATATGACTATAATAGTGAAAAAGCTTTCGTGTTACAAAAACGCGCAATACGGACTATGTTACGAATACCATAAAAAGAGAGTTGCCAACAGCATTTTTTATTTTTTTAGAAATCTAGGTATTCTTACAGTGCTAAGTATTTATATCTTCGTTCTTTTGAGTAGCTTGGCCAAGCCCATTCATGAATATGAGACTGCAGAACAACGACAAATTAGAGAAAGTATAAATATAAAAGGTAGAAAAGATATCAAATATAATAAAATACAACACAAATTTCAATATTGTGTGGAACATTGTCCACAATATCAATCAGCAAATTATTTAATAAGTTACCTTTATATATAACCACTATCTACACTAGTACTTTTAGATTTTCTGACGGATTTTCTGCTGAATAAGTGTTAAATTCTGATAATGAATTATAATTATTATTGTGGAATTTATTTTGTTAAATGTATTATTATTCTTATTACTAAAATTATTATATTTTAATTTATTTTTAGTCTGTATTTAAAGCACAATAGTCAATGTCACTGGAAATTATGTGCCTTTTTTATTTTTTATTTAAAACAATTAATTAACAACGACACAACGTCTGTTAATATACACCGTGTAATTGACAGGTTGGCAAAAACTGAAACAGTAGCTTCATGACCATGGTTATGACTGAAAAACGTTGGAATTTTCTTCAGGAAAATTGTCGAATTTTCCGACCGTTTTTCAACTAGATTTGTGTTCTATTCATTTGTTACAACAAAATCCAGCCGTAAAAACACAATTTTAGTGAAAAAAAGCAAAAAACTTAAATTCGGAAATGTAATCGTAAAAGAAAATTCATACAACCCGCGCGGAATCAGCTGTTAGCTGTAAAAGTTTACTGGCCTCGTAGTGCCTACGACAGACAGAGACAGCATACCGCTCGCTCGCTCGCTCCTTTTGTGTGGTGCGCCTTTGCTTACGCGCCGACACTGCTAGGGTTGTACCGCGTACGGAATTTAATACTTGTAATTTTATTTTCTTTATGTCAACTGCTTTAATAATACTTAGATACTCAGGAGTATGATTACTTTATTATTCCTTAATTCCAAAAACCTTATTTTATCGTTAATGATCTACAGTATCAATTACGAAGCTGCCCGAACTGTACACACGCGTTGCATTACAGTAATGTAAATTGTTTGCTTTAGACAATTTAGTGGGACATAAAACATAAAAACATCGTGTCACCGACATGACATCGTGTAACCAGAAACACCGAAAGAAACTCAAGGGTCAAAGTCTTTTTTAAAGTCCATACAGTAAATATGTACCTATTGGTCAAATCACATGAGGACCATGCAGATTTGTCTGAAATGGCCTTTTGAAGAAAGAACCATACAGATTTGAGTGGACCTGTCCAGTCAGTGCAAGCATTTGTCAGTATTCGCAAAGCTCAACTTAGGACATTAAGGAGCTTAACGACTCGACAAACAATCCAAGGAAAAGACATTTGGGTAGGCTGCAGAAAATACTCAAATTCCCAGACATACGCTAAAAATTACTGAAAAGAAAATAGAGAAGAGAAGAGAAAAACAATAATAATAACTAATCCACATTGTCCTCACGTTCACAATATTAAAAGATAAAAATATAGTTTACAGAATGTAATACTTAGCAAAGTATTTATGTCAAACATTAGTTAAAATAAAAATACACACCACTATTTTTAATTATGGCAAATACATAAAGGGCTTATTAGAAAAGCTCTTGTTATTATTTAAGTAAAGTCTCAATGCATAATATTCATAAACAGCAAAGTTATGAGCGTTTGTTTATATCCCAAAATCTCGCTCAATTTATAGAGACATTGTACAGGTTATTGTTTATGAATGAAAGAATGTCAATAAAAATGGAAAAACACTGCGCTTAGTATTTTCTAGTATTAGTTGTGATGAATGATGATTCAATTATGAATTTACCAATAGTGACAAATTTTCGTGGACAATTTTGGGATTTCGTGTTTTTGTACTTTTGACTACACAAATATGATCAGTAACGGGTACTGATTGAGCCCCATTTTTTTGTGCACTAATTAAAAAATAGGTGTGTATATGACGGCGCGTGACATTATTAAATAATGAAAATCGGTTAATTTGGAGAATCGTAATTTGTTTTGTTACTTTTTTTAATCATTGGTCATTATTTTGTTATTTTTAGCGATTATTCGATTTGATTTTGAGATACTGGCAATTTTAATTAAAAGCGGGTAACACCGAATGGAGTTGCGTCTGTCATGACGGGCGAACGTGATGTCAATTTTTCGTAGGGTAGTTGACAACAGTTGCATGTTTGGAGCACTCGCAAACCCATTGGCTCTAAATCGCTAATTATTGTTGTAATCGTCTATTGTTTACGTAATTTAGGTGTCTGTATACTTAAAGTAGTGAACAGTCATCGCTACAGTGTATTAATATCAAAGTTTCCTGAAGTTCAACGCCCAATATGGATTACCGCACTGACGAAGTCACGAATCAGCAATCAGATGCAACAGCCCGGTCTCCAGATTTCCCGTTATCAGAAGTGAGACTACCAGGGACATCCCGGGAACGTGAAACAGGTCAGAGTATTGATTTTAACCTAAATAGTGAATCTGACCGTTGGAAAATATTGTTTTAAATTCAACAACGTAGGATGATGGAATTAAATCATCCTATAAAAGACACGAAGACAGTTGGTACAAAGCTAACGTTCCCCAAATTCAATTCTGATTCTCGAGATGTCGATGCCAGGTCATGGTGCAATACTGTAGACTTATGCATGCAAGAAAAACAATTATCTAATGGTACTCTGATTATCGCCATGATCAAAACACGTAGTTACTCAAGCCCCAAGCAGACACCGGTGTCCGCACACCTTTAGTCTTTCTATTGTGTCTCTAATTACGGTATTCAAATGATTAGAGGACCCGTGGCGCGGCAGCCACGTGATTGGCTCAAAATAGTTTCGCTGGTGTAACCAGGCCTCAGTTAAGGGATTGGTTTCTTGCTCGGGTTGACTACTTCGAGACTCCAGCTGCTACCTTGTGTAGACTAGATAGCCCAAAGGACGGAGAGTGCATGTCAGCTCATACTACTCGATTTCTGAGTACATTAATGAACCAATGGCATTCTTTTTCGATTGAACAAATTGCAATTGCGGTAACTCTGGCTCACGCAGTGAAAATTGAACATCGCCGGCAAAGACTAGGATTAACTGATTTTTTTTTTTATACTGGAATAAAATTGCAACAAGAGCTAATGGCATGCGATGCCAGAAAAGTCTAATACTTGCATTGACGCTAAAAAACCGCGAAATGAACCGAAAAAGTGTTATAATTATGGCAGACTAGGCCACATGGCAAACGAATGCCTCTTCAAAGACTCGCGCAATACCAGCACTAATCTCAAACCTCTGTTCGAATAACCAGCAAGAAACTCAAGGCAGCAGTGTACCAAGCAAAACATCTTCACCTACGTGCTACCACTGCAGCGAACCAGGTCACATTGCCACTCGCTGCCCGAAAAAGGACACCAGATTAGTAGCAGCACCGGTTGAATGCCTGCCTTATGAAGCCAGCCACTGATCACCTAGCAGTTGTATCCAGTGAGAAGTTTTTTATTTTGTTTTGATTCCGACGCCCAGTGCTCTCTAGTCCAAGAAAGTTTAGCAAATAGACTCTCAGGCAAGCGTCATCATACCTCGGTAACATTGAAAGGTATAAGCCAATAAAACGTTAAGTGCAATGTTCAAAAATTGACAACTGTACTACTTTAATGTAATGCTATTCAGGGATACTCAATGTAGTTATTATTACATGTCGTGCCAGACTATATTATTTCTGATTCCATTATGATTAGAAGGGAATTACTATAGTCAATGGGATTTTCGGTTGAAGTTTGTGAAAACCAAAATATTTTGAAGAAAATTAGAATAGTTTTAGTGTGTGATATAGGCGAGAAGATTAGTAATTTTTACAATATAAATACTGACATACCCACTGATTATAAACATCAATTAGTTTTATTGCTTGTAGGTAGCTCGGATTATTTTTTGGAAGGTATACCTACGGGTAGAGTAACGACAGGGCAATATGAGATACGTTTAGCTGAGTCCATGACTATGTGTTATTAGAAAATCATGAACGCAATAAACAAAGTCCCCAAAACCCAAAATTTAAGGGACCTTATCAGGTGGCTGAGTTGCTTGATAGTGACAGGTATTAACTAAAAACATTGAACTCTAAACGGACGTATAAGTATGCATATGATCGCATACGACCTATGCTATGTGAGTACTGTGTCCCATTGGATTTGAATGTAGGTTTGGAGGCATCTACTAATAGTGTAGAATCAGAATGTACCGATAACGGCGCAGTTGAGTTGTACATCTGGATTTACTTGTTTACTGTGAAGGACTTTGCTAATATTAACAGTTGGTAACAATAGCCTGTGTGGCAATAGCCTGTGTGGCACTAGTCTGTGTGGCAATGGCCTGTGTGGCAATGGACTGTATGACAATAACCTGCGTGGCACTAGCCTGTGTGGCATCAGCCTGTGTGGCATCAGCCTGTGTGGCACTAGCCTGTGTGGCAATAGCCTGTGTGGCAATAGCCTGTGTGGCACTAGCCTTTGTGGCACTATCCTGTGTGGCAATGGCCTGTGTGGCAATAGCCTGCGTGGCACTGGCCTGTGTGGTATCAGCATGTGTGGCAATAGCCTATGTAGTCCCAGCCTGTGTGGCAATCTGGTGTTGTCTGGGTGTTTGGTGTTATCGATAACTGTGATTTGAGGTCTCGCTCTTTGTGATATTGAGGTGTTTAATTCAAGTTGTTTACTTGAGCTCTTTTATGATTTTCCACAAATACTGCAGATATAAACTATTCACCCGAGGACGTGTGAAGACGCAGGACGGCCGTGACGGCGCGTGACATTATTAAATAATGAAAAGCGGTTATTTGGAGAATCGTAATTTGTTTTGTTACTTTTTTTAATCATTGGTCATTTTGTTATTTTTAGCGATTAGTCGATTTGATTTTGAGATACTGGTAATTTTAATTAAGAACGGGTAACACCGAATGGAGTTGCGTCTGTCATGATGGGCGAACGTGATGTAAATTTTTCGTAGGGTAGTTGACAGCCGTTGCATGTTTTGAGCACTCGCAAACCCATTGGCTCTAAATCGCTAATTATTGTTGTAATCGTCTATTGTTTACGGAATTTAGTTGTCTGTATACTTAAAGTAGTGAACAGTCATCGCTACAGTGTATTAATTTCAAAGTATCTTGAAGTTCAACGCCCAATATGGATTACCGCACTGACAAAGTCATGAATCAGCAATCAGATGCAACAGCCCGATCTCCCGATTTCCCGTTATATATATATATATATATATCAATTTGTAAAATAAAAATAATCTACAATGTCAAATTGTAAAAGATGAACGTCAATATCACATGGTATTTTTTTTTAATAATAATAATAAAAATTAAAATAAGAACAAAAGAAAAAAAAAACAAAAGAATTCACATGTCACTTGTTCGAATTGCAGAGCGTACTGGAGCAGGTCAATCCCAAGCCTTTTCGTCATTAACCTAGTCCTTTACAGTGTAAAAAGCCTTTTGGCAAAGTTTGCGCTTTACAAATGATTTGAATTTATTTAGGCTTAGTTGTTGAATATGACTAGGAAGTTTATTATAGAAGTGTATACATTGGCATCTAAATGAGCCCCTTATTTTTTTGAGCCTGGTAGCAGGAACTACAAATTTACGAGTATGTTTATTCCTAGTATTAAAATTATGAATATCACTGTATTTCTTAAACATGTTTTATTTTTGTGGGCATACAAAATATTCTCGTAAATATACTGCGAAGATACGGTCATTATATTGATATCTTTAAATTTATCTCTGAGGGAGTATCTAGGACTTAATTTATAAATCGAACGAATAGCCCTTTTCTGCAAAATAAAAATTGTCTGGATATCGGCGGCATTTCCCCACAGTAGAATACTGTACGACATGACACTATGGAAGTAGCTAAAATAAACTAGACGGGCTATCTCTACATCAGTTAAATTTCTAATTTGTCTAACAGCGTATGCTGCGGAGCTAAGTTTCTTCGATAATTTGTCTATATGCCCCATTGAAACTTAGGATCTAAAGTTATGCCTAAGTACACTGTACTATCTTCAGGACTCAACTCTTTATCTTTGATTAGCACACTACTTTCTACTTGCCTAACATGAGACATGGTAAAC
The DNA here is from genome assembly GCA_958295575.1 of Leucania comma. Lineage (NCBI taxonomy): Eukaryota > Metazoa > Arthropoda > Insecta > Lepidoptera > Noctuidae > Leucania > Leucania comma. The sequence goes on from OY282461.1 coordinate 15,157,526, forward strand.
TTAATACATTTTGTTTTTTTTTCACTAAGCAGTAGGTTATTTACATTAAATCAGTGTACTATTTTGGAAAGAGCTAGATTTATATCATCTGTTACCGGCTGCTGACGTTTCAGTTTAAACAAAAGTAAAGTGTCGTCTGCGAACAAAACTATATTATGATTATCTTTTATCAGGTAAAGTAAGTCGTTTATGTAGATAAGAAACAAAAATGGTCCAAGAATTGGGCCCTGAAGCACACCTATTCTAACTACAGATCCAGGAGATCTTTTTCCGTTTACGTCAACTCTCTGAATCTTTTCACTTAGATAGGTATGATGTAAGAAGATCCAGGGAGGAGTTCCGGATTCCGTAATGATGTAGTTTCCTGATTAACGTGTCATTGAGAACCCAATCGAAGGCCTTAGACAATTATTATTATTATTTATTTTTACTTTAACAAAAACGGCTACGCGCCAATTACATTAGTTAAAGACAAACACAAAAAACTCACACACTCACCTCACAGAACTCCAGACATACTGACATGATCGTCTTCCATTCATCCGCGAACACATCACAATCAGGGTGCGTGTCCAAAAGAGTGTTGAGCGCAGAGAGAGTGCGAGGGACAGGAGACTGGGCTCGCGCCACAGTGTGACTCGCAGGCACAGAGAATAAGTTATGTTTCCTGACGCGGCTATATTTGACTGGGGCACAAAGTTGAGACACCTCGCCATGCAGCTCAGTAGTATCAATTCTACCACGAAGGATTTTTAACATATTTAAAATTTGGTCATTTTTCCTTCTGACCTCAAGTGAATTATACCCTAAACAGCCTAAAAGAAACTTAGTAGGGTACATAAAGGGATAAAATCCATAGATCCGCTTATAGAGATATCTAAGGTAAGCTTTTTGCACTTTCTCTAACATCAAAGCATATTTTTTCTCATGTGGGTTCCAGACGCATGCACTAGACTCAAGTTTACTTCGAACAAGCACGTTAAAAATAGATATAATAGCGCTTGTGTTTTCAAAATCTTTAGCGTTTCTCAAAATGAAACCCAAACGCCTAAATGCATCTTTTGCAACTGCTAAAATATGGTCATGGAAGGTTAATGTATGGCCAAATGTGACACCTAGATCCTTAATTGAGACTGTTCTGGTAATTGTGCTGTCATTGATTTTATAGTTAAAAGATACTGGATTACGTGATCTGGTAAAGCTTAAGACGTAGCATTTTGACGAATTGAATTCCATCTTGTTATTTACACTCCACTCATATATAGCGTTAATGTCGCGTTGTAGTGCCATGCAATCTCTCTTAGAGTTGATTTCAAGAAATAGTTTCAAGTCATCTGCATATAGTAGACTTTTAGCAAAATGAACAACAGTTGGGAGGTCATTTACCATTATCAGAAATAGTAATGGTCCAAGTATAGATCCCTGACTGACGCCAGAACGCGTGTGATAAGACTGGGATTCATAAAGACCTAGTCTCACAAACTGCTGACGATCGCGGAGGTAGTCAGCAAGAAGCCGCAGTAGACCTGGTGGAAAACCTATAGCACAAAGTTTCGTCAGCAGAATGTCATTATTAACCCTATCAAACTCTGGAAGTCAAAATACAAGACATCCACCTGGCCTCCTCGGTCCAAAGGTTTTGATATAAAGTCCACTAAAGTCAGAAGATTGGTATTTACCGATTTTTTTGCTCTAAAACCGTGTTGCTCATTACAAAGATACTTATCTACTTGGGAATAAATATATTTATGAAGTATATGTTCAAAAACTTTAGCTGGAGATGACATAATTGCAATAGGACGATACTCTTCAACAGATGTTTTATTGAGACTCTTGGGAATGGGGGTGACCCTAGAGATCTTCCACTGTGGAGGATATGACCCCGTTTGTAAGCTTAGGTTGAATATATGATACAGAGGAAGGCAGAAGTGCTTTTTGAAAGTTTTCAGTATTTCAGGTGGAATATTGTCGGGCCCTACAGAACTAATAATTTTCAGTTTGCCAATTCCTGCCATGACGTCATGAGGAGTGAATTTAAATATATTAACATAATTACTATTTATATTATTGTCACAAAGGGAAGCTTTGTGAGCATCCAGTAAAGGTACATCAGGAAGATAAACACTAACGAAGAAATCAGCAAAGGCTTCAGCTGCTTGGACACCTGTAAACTTATCTCCTTTATAGGTAACGCTTGGTTCAAAACCACCTTTAGATCGCAAACTTGAAATATGTTGCCAAAACTGACGTGGATTAACTCTTATATTGTTTTCAATTTCCTTTATATATGTTGAGTACGCGGCAGCCACTCGTGTTTTAAGATTAGATCTGATGTCTGAGAAAGATTTCCTAGCTTGATCACATTTAGTGCGCTTCCAGATAGTATGAAATTTAAGCTTGAGTCTAGTGTCGCTTATGAGATCTTTTGTGAACCACACAGGATATCGTCGGCCTGCAGTTTCGCTACGACGCTTTTTGGGTACACAGGCGTCGAAAATAGGGTAGATTGTCTCATAAAAATACTTTGTAGCCAGATATACATCATCAGTTTGTATTACCTTATCCCATGAAACTTTAGAAATTAAATCAAGCAATAGGTCACGGTTACATTTTTAAAATTCCAGTCTTTACTTGCGTCTATGTTACTCGGATTTATAACGTCAGAGTGATGCGTAGTTTTAATTTTAATATCAATGTCTAGTGGTGGGTGGTAATTGTCAGGTGGTACAATACCATCCGTAGAAGTGACAGAAGTTTGAAATATGTCAGCACTCTCTTGGACCAGTACCACATCAAGCATTCCTCCATTCGAATTAGTTACTACATTCTTCTCACTTAGACAACAAAAAGACAGAAAGTAAATATAATAGTTAACAACAGATAATGATGCACTTTTCAAATTCAAATCTCCTAAAATTATTACAGTACCCTTTAAGTTAGACATAAAACTTACAAAACCAACGCATGTAGTCCGCATCTTTAGCACTTGGTTTAATGTAAACCACACACACATAAATAGTACGACCACACCACGTAAAACTTGCCCACAAGTCTTCACCACAGTCGGTTTCAAATTCACGGCGTCGTCGCAATACAGCAGGCGATCGCACAGCAAGAAGTACACCCCCACATGGCGTGCCTCTGTCACGACGAAGAATTCTCCAGTCACCTGGTTCTAGTTCTGCATCTTCAACTGACTCGTCAAGAAATGTCTCGGTTATTGCAACGAGACTATGGTCCAGCAGTAGTAAATTATTTCGCCAAGTACAAAGTTTGCTTTTTAAACCTCTCACGTTCTGGTAAAAACAATGTAGGTCTGACGGTTTATGCGTCACGAAAGGGCTGGTTATTTGAAAGCTGGGCTTGCATTCTCTGTTGCTTTTTAAAATTAGCTGGTCTCTTATAATTTACCCATGGCCTAATCTTTGCATATATTGGCCAGACATCCGCTGAGTGAAAAAACTCATAGCAAGCAACTGGTACTCCTACCTTATACGATTTGTAGACACCTTTTGACGTCAACAAGTCAACAGTACAAGCGCCTGAACCTTTCGGACATAACTTCTGTAGGTAGTTGCGAATCTCGTCAGCGCTCGATTCCATATTCCAGAGATGTAAAAATTTACGTGGTTCAACTGCTTTTAATGAAGTTATTGCAGGTCCAGCAGTACCACTAATTGACGTCATTTGCCGATGTTTCCGAGTCACAACGGTCCATTGCAAATCAGGTTCTTTGAGGACTTCACCTACCACATCCACATTTGTAGCCAAAGTTAAAGTTGATTGGTCAAACGTGTTAGACAGGCCGAGGTCAATGACCTCAGGTTCAGGCTGGGTACACAGTGATAATGGTGCAATCGGTTGAGCATTTTTTTGTTTATTCTTTCTCTGTTTCTGTGACTTAGCTTTGTTTTTTGTAACTTGTATCGGAATAGGTGTCTCATCACTTGATTTGGGCAGTTCTGTAGCAACTAGTGCAGCGACGTTAGACGTTTCCGATTTGCCGTTGATAAGAAACTCTATTTTATCTCTTAAAAAATCTATTAGGGACACATGACTTTCCAATTTTTCCTCATAACTTACAATCAAAGACACTGCCTTAGTAAGCTGATCTTTTAAAGCCTGTATCTCCTGTTTCATGCTGGTTATTTCAAATGAGAGTATTTGCGGAATTTCATTTATTTTGGCTTGTTCAACATCGATAACTGATTTCTTCTGTCTGAATGTAATATTACAGTCAGACAGATTTAAAGAATTGAGTGGTGTGAGACTATTTTCAACACTTTTCTTTGATGCACAGCAGCATTCAGGGCAAATCCATGCATTATTTTCCTGTGATAAATTTGTTTTACCCATGCATAATAAGTGGTATGTTTTATTACACATACTCAAAGAACATTTCAGGAATTCTTCCTCATCCACAATTATAGAATAACAGGCAGCACATTATTCATTTTACTAGAAATTGTAAGTATGCAAACGGCTTAAAATCAGACAGGGACCATAGAAGCGAAAAGCATATGCATGCGACTACCCAGATACGAGTAGGATAGCGATGGAAACGCGGCGCGTGTCGCAAATACTGCACAGTAGCGCCGGAATACGGCAAACGAGCGGCTCACGAGTCACGACGAGTTGCCGGCGTAAACAAACATATGTTGGTGTTCACGTTGCATCAATAAAAACTTTTGCAAACCATTACATCTTATAAAAAATTCGGGATAACTTCGAATTTTATCGATCACACAATGTTAAAAAGATACAAAAAGCAAATTGTATCACGTAGGATTTGAACTCGTAACCTCTCGCACAGCAGTCTATCGTATTACAACAGAGACAAATTGGTTATTGAACTCCGTTTCGAAATTTGGATTTAGTTTATTGCGTTTTTTTAAAAGTTCGTTAGGACGCCAATTCTTGGAATTAAATTCAAAAAATCCAAGGAGTTTGTTTACATTTTGCTAACTGATTTATTTTTCAATTATGTGACTTTATACTGGTTTGGTTTTAATGTTTATACAAACTTATGGGTAATATTCGGTTCTTAAACGGTTTTAAAGCCACTTTAGTACCACAAAAACTTTAAATTATGTACCAACTGCTCATAGTTCACAAGTTCACATTTAAAACACATTATAACTTAATCCACAGAAAAAGTCATGTCAGGATATCAGTTTCTCAGAGTATTTACACTACTTAGATTATTTTAACACAACAATTATTTTATAAGCACCACTTTATGCATTATTTACAATTCGCAAAAAACGCCCAAGGCATCGCATTTGTCTTCCCATGCATCCTATATATGTCCTAAAAGTTCAACATCAGTATCGGTTGTTGAACGACCCCTTGTAAAACCAAACTGTTTGGTATGTAACAATTTCTGTTGTTAAAAAATCTTTGTAATTGCTCTAAAATAAGTTTTTCAAATATTTTACTAAAAGTGGGTAGAACTGAAATGGGTTTGTAATTCGTGGGGTCAGATGTACTACCCATTTTGAACAATGGTATTACTTTACTATTCTTCATTAAGTCAGGAAACTCACCGCGATCGATACTATTAAAAATAAAAGCTAAAGAAGGATCTACAATGTGGAAGAGCCATTTCACGTTTTCGCGCGTAAATCTAAGATTTTAGTCGCCTAATTTACCATATTACGTAATACTCCGGCATTGTTGAATATATGTAAAAAATAGACCAGTCTTTAATGTTGACACTTCATGTAACACATTTCCAAAAACTAATTTGTTGACTTTGTGGTAATTAAACTCCCACAAGTACTCTTCTAAAAAATCAACGCAGAGTCAATTTCAGACTCTTATATCTACTATTAATATTTATAAATTTGACCGAAAAAAATACACAAAGCATCAGACATATAATTTTGTCAACCAAACATGTACCAGAATTTCGATGATTAATAACATTAATTAGTAAGTACAGCCAACCATAAAAACAAAACCTTGGTTCTACACTCACAAAAAGATGTCTAAATCTGTTATCTCCGTCCTTTGTAGGATCCGTTTAGGATTCTGCTGCACGCCTGTTTTTCTGGAAAAGATCCGTGTTCGTGACTCTTCTTTATGCGAGTGCGGATTGGAGGAAGGTACGCTTGAGCACATATTTTTTGAGTGCACAAACAACATTCCACCTTTAGACTTATATAGTCGTCTCCCGAAACTCAAAATTCCTCTCCCAATTAATGTCCCTGCCCTCCTAACCTATCCTTCTCCAGAACTGCTTGTGGCGTTGATGATCTTCATCCGTCACAACAATATAAAACTATGAGTCATAAGCTCCAAATATTCTGTCTAAGTAATTGTGGTTTACGTGTGTATTTAATGTTTTAACAATTATATTATTTATGTATCTTTATTTTATGTTTGTTTCAGTCCAATACTGACACATCAAGTGCAACTGTACCACTCGAAGGATTTTAATTTCCAGTCACAAGCCCTTTTATTATTATAATTTTTTTTTAACAATTTTTTTTTTATACACTACTTGCTTCTCCAATTTACTTCCGACATTGGCAGAATAGTCGACATCGGCTCATTTGCCATTAACAAAAAATAGAATAGAATAGAACATTAATTAGTAAAAAAATAAAATATTAAGTCAATTTTTACGTCCTATGTCGCTGTTTTATCGCGATTTTTGGTTTGAATAAAACGTAATTACTTTTAAAAAACTATTTAAATATAAACAATGTTCATAGATTAAACTAATTCCAACATTTCAGTAAAATCCGTTCATATATTTAGACATAATATCGTTTTTAAAATCACTCTAAATTAGAATATAATACGAAGCCTAAGCGGGCAGCGATTAGTACGGCTCGAACGCCCACCGACGCAGGACCTGTGCCGTTTTTTCCCGCGTCCCGATTATCGAGCACGCGTATCGTGAACGCATTATTATACTACGACTACAACATTTTGCCTTATAGCCAAAAGCTTCGACGACCATCTGTCGAAGCTTTCGTTGTGCGGTTGGATCAAGGGCCTGATACAGAAGGCAGTACTCCTCGATACTGCTCGCATTGTGAGGAGGTTCCTTTCTCTGGAGCCCTAACCACCGGTAGCTTGGACCATGCTCCCGACACCGGCGGACTTCTGTTTTTATATTTTAATTTTTTTTTTATATATATATTTGTATTCATAAATATTTAAAAATAGAAAAATATGTATAGAAAAAAAATAAAGGAAATAATAATATTTCCACAACTATCACACAACACCGTCTAGTCCCAAGCTAAGTAGAGCTTGTGTTATGGGTACTAGACAACAAGATTGTGTTATGTGAAAAAAGGTAATTCTCCTTTGTTCACATAACCCCTATTACCCACAAAAATTAAAAGTATACAATCATGATTAAATTTACATTTTATAATGTTTTTCATTATATATATATATTTTTTTAAATTATTATTTATAGGTTCGCGCTTGACCGCTATCTCACCTGATGGAAAGCGACGATACGGTCGACGATGGATCGCGCTTACCTAGAAGAAACCTATTCACTCTTGACTTAAAGATTTGATATCTAATAATGAACAGCCAAGCATACAATTATTTATTATTGAGTGTCCCGGATACTCATATTTTATCAAAAGGTGGCCTAAACCTTTTCCAATTTCATCACAAAATATAATTATTTCTTTATTTACACTCTGTTGTGACAAACAATTAGTAATTTCTACCGGCAAACTGACACTGAACTGTGTTAAGGTGGTATCACATATTGAAAAAGAATGGTCCGGAGCAGAAACAATTGATGGTAATTGACAACTCTCACAGGTGTTTTTTTGTGAGCTGACCAGTTCATTCATTGCCAATACACATTCCCTCATTTGGTTTTCAGAGACAGTCATTGAATTAAGTTTGTGTTGCAAACGGTTAGGTTCAGTTTGTAACTCTTCAGCGTCTGTTTTGTATTTCCTGGTATTTTTTTTCTAGGTTTGAAGAATATAAATCTAATTGTTTCAGTAGATGTAACCTTTCCCTATTCAATTTGACATTTTTGATGTAGTACTTTTGTTTCTTTGACCATTCGCTTGGTTTTATTAATTATAACATATTTTTTGAGTTTATTTTTACTAGAGATTACCCTCACTGTTTTACTTAATTTAGAATCATCATCACTTGTTAAATCTATAATAAAAGAGGGGTTCATTTAGGAAACCATTGACGGAGCAAGCACCAACTCGCTGAAAAGACTTTGATTCAACGAGGCTGTGATGTTTTAGCCTCTTGCAGCTGTTGTTGCAATAAGTATTTGTGACTTAGAGCATGCTCATACTCTGTGCTACATTGGCTGAACCCGTCCACAACTAGCTGGAGCCTATCCCGGTCTTCTATGGCTTCAGTGAATCGAATGTGTAACAGAGTCATTTCATTTTTTAACTTGAAGAGAAAATAGAATAGACTAGGTAGGTTGTGAAAGGTAGCTAGTTAAACGAAAATAAAACGTTAGAAAGTTAAGTTTTGTCACCAACTAACTAAGGTTATTACGTTTCAACTGTCAGTCACAAATGTAGGCTAATAAAAGAATTAAGAATGCAAATATAATTAATTTAACAGTACGCAAACAATATAATAGCAAGTCAAATGTAAATTATTGTACCTGTTATCAAGATCACAATGCAAAAGTTACTCGTACCGGTAACCTCTACCTGTCACAAAGTTTTCAAGGAGCTGTCAGCACACCGACGAGGCACAGCCTGCTAACTGCTGGCAGGCAGGTTCGAAGCCTACTGGGGTCATGGGTTAACTTCCGAAAGGAAAACCCGGCCCCGGCACGATAGGCTACGAAGGAACGGGGTAGGTTTTTAGTCAGTAAGAGTCTGACACTACTTCCCGCTCTGCCCAAGGGCGGGATTTGTCATTGGATGATTTTACTTACCATAAAAAAAACCTGTCACAAAGTTTTATTTAATTTTTTCCTCTTATTTACACTTAATTGCACGAAATTAACACTGAATACGCATAAATACTCTATTTACTCAAAAAGTAATTGGAAATAGGCCTTAAAAACATTAAAAGAAAATATTTAAAATTAAAATTACAACGGACTATTTTAAATCAGCTGTTAGCTATAGTGTTGCCACAGGAACAAAAATTCTTATGAACCTATTATACAATGCTACTTGAAATTATCAATGTGAAAATGCGACGTGCGCGGGGCGGAGATGTTGGATAGAGATTGACACTATGAAAACACAATCGACAGTCTATCAAATCAAATATCGTAATCGATTGTATCGATTTTGAATTTATTGATTTATGTTTTTATGAGATATTGAACGAAATAGATATGCAAACATGGTGAATTATCTTGTAAGCAAACTAAATTGTAACTTTATTAATAAAAAAACTAATGCAATTTTATTTTCTTAGTTAAAATGCATGATTTAGTTAAATATCAGTTACCTATAGGCAACTACTAGAATAACAACTGATTGAGAATATTTTATACCTCCTTATAGTATTGAATATAAATATATTTTTATAACTTAATTTCAATCGATTTGGACAAAAATCGATTAAACAACACACTCAAACACGCGTATTGGACTTCCATTTTGGTTATTTCATAAGGCTTCGTGAATATTCGGAAATGCTCGGTACAATAATGTGTTCTCTGTCACACTTCAGCATTCCTATCTGCTATCTCTGTCTTGAGTGCACACGGTTATAAAAGTGTTATAAAAACCTTATTATTACGATTTTTAGTTAGAGTTAAGGGTTAAATATGAGGAGTAAACATGTACAATTATATAAAAAGTTACTAAAAGTATTAGAAAACTTATTCGTATCGCGGTAAAAAAAAATATGCCACTAACAATTATTTTTACGAGTGTACATGCGCAAAATTTCACAGAGCCTAACTTCAGGAGTGCCAAGATCCGTCGAACGAACTGTACAATGTCAATTTATCAATATGGTTTTGAAATATAATTCTAGTCAACATGTTGCACATTGTTACTTGAAATTATACATGTGTTTTAATTCTAATTTAATTCATTTTTTTATTCGATGTCAATTAATATACACAATGTTTAATTTTAACACAATGCCACTTAATATACTATATCAATTTATCAACACAATTTTAAATTGTGGTTCTAGTCAATCTGTTATACATTGTTATATGAAATTATATACATGTTTTTATTTTAATTTGATAATAATATTTATATAATGGTTAATTTCAATAAAATGCAATTTATTATACAAAGTCAATTTATTCACACATATTTTAATTTCAATTTGATTCTATTTATTATAAAATGTCAATTAAAATATACAATTTTCAATTATAATTCAAGACTTTATATTAAGATTAACACCAAACCCACTGTGAATCTAGCAAACGATCCAAGAGCTAGATCGACCCGACAATATACCGAAGATATCCCGGACGTTAGCTTGTACGAGATTAGGATGGCTCTGAAGCAGCTTAATAATAACTAGGCGCCGGGTGATGACGGAATTACGGCCGAACTACTAAAGGCAAGTTTTTTTTGTTTTTTTTGGGAAACCGATTCTTAGGGCCCTCCAAAAGCTGTTTGATTCCGTCATACTCGAAGGAAAAACACCACAGGCATGGGGCAAAGGTGTGGTGGTACTGTTTTTTAAGAATGGCGACAAAGCCCTGCTCAAGAATTACAGGCCCATCTCACTTTTGAGCCATGTCTACAAGTTGTTTTCCAGAGTCATCACGAACCGTCTTGCGCGCTGGTTTGACGACTTCCAGACAAGCCGGATTCCGAAAAGGATTCAGTACTGTAGACCACATACATACGCTACGGCAGGTTATACAGAAGACCTAATCAAAAAATGAATGTGAAGAGTATAATCTGCCTCTCTGCCTAGCGTTTGTGATGTTTTGATCGAGACTTGGGTTGTGCTGCAGTCTTTCCGACGGTGCCAGGTTGACTATCGGTACATCGAAGTGCTGAAGTGTTTGTACAAAAAGGCCACTATGTCAGTCCGATTTCAGGATCAAATCTCGAAACCTATCCTCCTGCAGCGGGGTGTGAGGCAGGGAGACTTCATTTCTCCGAAACTGTTCACGGCCGCAATGGAGGATGTCTTCAAGGTTCTGGAGTGGAATAGACTGGGCATCAATGTCAATGGCGAGTACATCACTCACCTTCGGTTTGCCGACGACATAGTAGTCATGGCTGAGACTACGGAGGAGCTCAGCATAATGCTCAATAACCTCGGTAGAGCTTTCGAAAGAGTGGGGCTTAAAATGAACATGGACAAAACCAAAGTCATGGTAAACAGGCTTGTAGCACCCACTCCTATCAAAATCGGAAACTCTACACTCGAAGTTGTCGAAGATTACGTTTACTTCGGACAGACAGTCCAGTTGGGTAGATCTAATTTCTAAGAAAGAGGTCGGCCGTCGAATCCGACTCGGCTGGGCGGCGTTCGGGAAGCTCCAACAGTGGACGTCTTTCGGCTGATATGATGATGATGATATTGAGATTCAATTATGGATCGAGTTCTACCAAATAACGCGAGTTTTAAATGAATTAGTTGTGTTACAGATTACTTTATTAATGGATTTCTTTAATACGAGTAATTTAACTATATATTATCAGAACTGTAGAGGCATTAGAAATAAACTGCACACATTACTCGTGAACATCTTGGCATCCTCTTACGACATTATCATATTAACAGAGACTTGGTTGATTCCGGAAATAGCAAACAACGAATTTATAGATCCTCGTTACATTATGTTCAGATGTGATAGGAATCGTGCCACTACGGGAAAACGAGATAGTGGGGGGATGCTTATTGCGGTACTGCGTGAACTTCAATCGGTCACACTCGATATTTGCACTATTTGATAACCTTTCATCAGAAGAGGCCGTGGAAACCTTCTATGGTATATTGAATGATATAATTTGCCCACTAGAACCCCTTGCTAGATCTCGATCACTTCACTTTCCTATCCGGTTTACGCCACAATTGATAAAATTATTTAAAAACAAAAAACGCTATTGGATAAAGTGGTAACGCTATTGGTTAGTAAAATAAAATAACATCAAGGACTGCAATAATTTCTCCGAATGTAGAACGATCTTCAAAGCTATGTGTAAAACCTGGTACTCTAGTTATATTGAGTCTGTTGAGGAAAGTCTCCAACCCTAAAACTAATTCAGGTATTCCGTGCATGATGCAGTATCAGAATGTCAAGTCGTGATCCTGATGTTGTCTGTAATATTTTTTCCGACTTTTTCTTTTCTGTGTTTTAGCCTGTTTCCCCAACACTGTCCACACATGGTGTCTGTATAAAACTGTGGGAACTTCTAGGGAATTTTGGAAATAAAAAAATCAGGATTGTAGCTTGCAGTGTACTCGTATAATTTTGCCAGTCATGACATTCAAAAAATAATGGAGGTCATAATATAATTAACGCCTGCTAAAATTTTTATAGCTAAACTCATAATCTAACAATTATTGCTAACTTAAATGACTAGTGGCGCAGGTGATGACAAATTGACGTGAGCGTCAACATGCCGCCGACCGTTGAAAGCTTGCCTTTCAACACCTGTCTTCCAACAACGGACAGATCTTGGAGAATGCTCTTCTGACAGTTCCGGTTGAGGTCCTCATATCGGAAACTCTGCTTATGCCGTCTGTGCCAGGATGAAGAGCAACAACGCGTCCCAACTTCCACTTCAAGGGTGGCTGGTTGTCCTCCTTGATGACAACGAGGGAATCCAGGTTCCGGCTGTCGTTGCCGTTCCGCCATTTTACACGCTCTATGTTACTAACCTTATTGAAATTCTTATAATCGCTACTTAATACCTATATTTTTTAGATTACCTGTTTTAATTTAATGAGTATTGGGTGAATTTAATTAATATTAACTGAAACGGCTGGATCCTACCAAGGGACCAGGACCCGATGGTCTTCCAGCAGCTTTCTTTATAGCTACAGCTGCCAATGTGGGCCGATCTGTATTCTTTTTAATAGATGTCTACATGAGGGTGTGTTTCCTGCAGTGTGGAAGCAAGCTAACATTACACCGGTGCATAAGGATAAATACATTTGAGGATTGCTTGCTTTTTCAACAAAATCTAGACAGACTGGCGGACTACTGTACTGCAAATAAGTTGCATCTCATATTGCGGCAGTAGAGAGAGTCCAGCGCAAATTTTTGCGTACTATTTATTTTAAATAATTTATTAGGCTCACCAACAATTGTTAACACTTAAAATTATTACAAATCTTCCATTAATCTATAGTCTAGTGTCACAATTTTTTACAGGTAAGCAGTAAATATGCTAAAAAGTACAAAATTATTATGTGCCCAACCCAAAAGTAAAACAAGACATTGTAAATGTGATCTATCTATACATATCTATTTACAAATATCTATGCTTAACTTACTACTTAGCTTATATATATGTATACTTATCATACAACCAGAAGCAATAAAAAAAAAGTGTGTCCGTATGCACGTCCACCAGGTCGCTGCAACTATTGACAATTTTGCACATCCGGGGAATGGCCGAATTGGCACCGAGAACAGTTCTACGTGGTGGAGGGTAGAAGGGAGTGATAGGTGCACGGGGGTATCTAGGTGGAGCTCGAAATCGGATTTTGCCTAATAACTGAGGGCAGTCTATTTTGTTTCGCAAAATTTTAATTAAGAAATTTGTATCTAACTGGTTTCCACGTTTCTCTAGAGAGCATACCTTAAAATGCGATAACCTAGCTGCATATGATGGCTTCTTTCTAGCAATTCCAGCCGAGTATGCTAAATGCCAGAGGAACCTCTTCTGAATTCGCTCCAGTCTCAGCTTATGTGTGGCATAATGTGGACTCCAAACAGTGCTACAGTACTCCAAAATGCTGCGAATGTGGCAGTTGTATAACAGAATTTTAGTTTAACTGCGTCGAAAGTCAGTTACATTTCTGATGACAAATCCCAGCATTCTCGAGGCTCGCTTGATGACGTTCTCTAAGTGAGGTATAAACGTAAGTTTCTTGTCAAATAGTATACCCAGATCCTTAATTTCGTCCACTTCCCGGATGACATTGGTACCAATAGAATATACTGAAGACACCACAAGCTTATTCCTAGTAAACTTGATATGAAAACATATTTTTTATGTTCAGGTCCATGCCATTCCCAACACACCACTGAATCAGCCTACCTAGGTCACTTTGTAGTAACTCTGCATCCACTTTTGAATCAATAACTCTACTAAACTTAAGGTCATCAGCATACATGAAACATTCGCAGAAATGGAAGCATTCAGGTAAGTCATTGACGAAGATAATAAATAATATTGGACCGATATTAGAGCCCTGGGGAACGCCTGATGTAATCGCACATATATCAGACTGGAAGCCATTGACTGCAACAAAAAAGAAACGCTTCTCTAAGTAGGATTTAAGCCAAGCTAACAAATTACCAGTAATGCCATAAGCCAGTAATTTTTCTAAATGAAAATCATGTGGCACACGGTCGAAAGCTTTGCTAAAATCCGTATAGATAACGTCAACCTGTTTGCCACAGTCAATAGCGTCCACCAATTCAGAGAAAGTCAATAAATTTGTACAAGTGGACCTAGCGCCTACAAAACCATGTTGGGAGACACTAAGATAAAGCTTTAAGTGTTACTGAATGAGAGGACAAATCAAAGATTCAAACACTTTAGCCAGAGTAGACAGGATAGAGATAGGCCTATAATTAATCACATCATTGTTTTCACCGCTTTTGTATACAGGAACGACCTTCGCAGTTTTCCAAATATCAGGGAAAACTCCTGTCACAAGTGATTTATTAAAAATTAATAGAAGTGGAGATGCCAACGAAGAAGCGCACCTTGAGATGAAGATAGGTGGTATCCCATCATCTTTGTGACAATTTAGGGACTCTAATTTTTTAATTAAACTATCACGGTCTATTGTAGGTGCCAATAGAGGCAGGCTATTTTCTGACATATTTCGCAGGTAGTCTGAGCCAGAAAACTGAGTTGATTTCCCCGGGTCGTAAACAGAAGAGAATTGTTCCGCAAACATCTCACAAATTTTTTGCCCATCTGATGTTGCTTTATGTCCGTCTGTCATTGTAAAAGGAAATGAGCTAGAGCCACCCCTTTTATCTTTAATATACGCCCAGAATTGCTTTGGATTTTCAGCGATTTCAGTTTCTACATTTGCAATATAATTATTATAATTAATGGTTGCTAAATGCGAGCATCTTTTACACAGTAATTTGAGTACTAATTTATCCATAGGGTTTTTGTACGTTTTAAACCGCTTTCTGACATTTTCCTTCTCTTTTAAAGTTCTTATTAAGTTCTTGTCAAACCAAGGTGGGTATTTCCTTTTCTGAGTTCTCTTTGTAGAGACGTGTGCTTTTATAATACTTAGAAGCTTATCGTAAAAAATTGCCAGCATTTCATTGACATCATCCACATCCAGTAATGACACCCAGTCTATTTCATTAATATGTTTACAAATGTTTTCGTAGTCTGCTTTGAAAAAATTTGGACGGACGTTAGGATTGTAAGGAAGTCTAAGGTCTGAGTTTGCATTCAGTAAAAATTCAAGAGGAGGGTGCAAGGGATCAATTTTGCTTAAAGGATTTAGTGTGGCCCTCACGCTACCAGAAGGTAAATTACTAAGAACAAGATCTAATACTCTTCCAGAGATGTTACAAATGTTATTAAGTTGCAGGAATTTATTTAAATGTGTAAAGTCCGTCAAAATATGACTGAAACCAGGAGGTGTGTAACAAACAGTTGAATCACTTTCCAAGCTCCTGTTTATAGCACTCGGGTTAAAATCACCCATTATAAATGTATGCAAGCCCGACCGTTCCAAAACTGAGCTACAAGAATCCAAAAAACATTCCAATGTAAACCGAGTTACAGGTGGTGGTAAGTATATGGCGCACAGAGCTATTTGACGTATTGATTGTGAGATAGGTACTCCAACGGTAATCCAGAGATCCTCACACCGGCTTTCCCAGTGAAACATTCGTTTTGAGTTTATTTTCTTTAAAACCGCAATCAAAACCCCTCCCCCATCTTTTTTCTTACTAGATCTATCCCGTCTATAGACGACGTATCTATTATCAAATAGCTCTGCACTCATGACTGAATCATTCAACCATGTTTCGGTTTAAATTACAATATCATAAAACTCACAAGATAACTGACGACAAAAGTTATGTGTCTTTGTGCGCAAACCTCGCGTATTTTGGTAATATATTTTTAAAGCTGTGAATTTAAACTAAGATAAAAAGCCAAATATAACAATAATAATAAAAAATAAACCTATGCATACTAAACTAACTTATTTAAAGACTCGATATTTCTGACGACGATATGCTCTGCCTCTTGTGCCTTCCGCATAAAAATCCGCCCAGATCTGATCCAGACATATTGATAGCCTATTTCTTTGGCCTTGATTCTCGCAGCGGCGTGCAACGCCTTGTTGGCGGTAGATAGATGTTCCGTAATAAAAATAGGCAGCTTTGGTCCGGAATATCCTAGGTGAGCACTGTTTATCTTATCGTTCGGGTTGCATTTGTTATATTTAATAGTAGCTGCTAAAAATCCGTCACGGGCTCGCGGCGAGCTAAACTGCACTATGACTGATCGTGGACGGTTAGTGTTGGGATTGAGCTTAGCAACTCTGGTACAATGCATGATATCTCTGTCCGTGATGTCGTATCCTATCACCTTCGACAGATCCGTAACAATTTGGCCTAAATTTTCCTGCTTCTTTTCGGGGAGTCATTGAATTTCGATGTTATTCGAACGGGTTTGTTGTTCCAGCTGGTTTAAGCGCCCTGTAAGGTCACTGATTGAACCTTTCATGTCCATATTTTCTTTTTGCAACTCCTTAATAATTTCTCTAGAGGCTGCATGCTCCTTAAGAAGGTCCTCATATTGAGCATTCATAAATGCCATCGAGTCGTTCATCTTTTCCATTTTATCCTTAATAGGGTGAAGTTCACGATTTAAAATTTCGTTTTATATTAGCACTAAACTTAGAGAAAATTTTCTCAAACTTGATCTTCAAAACATCCTGAACTATTTGACGAACATCTTCTGAAGTTAATTTTTGCCCTGTACTATCCTGAGGTGGAGACGAGAGGGCTAGCCTTTTATTACCCCTAGAAGGTGCTGAAGGATTGTGCAGTGGAGTACCACCAGACCTATTTGGCGGAGACGGTTCAGTCATTATAATTAAGTACGTAGACGTCACTCCAAAACAGTGTCGCTATACAATGATTTCGTTTCCACGATATCTTCTAGGTATCGAAGCGTGGCGTAAGCTAAGTCTGCTGTGAATGAGTAGCGTAAACTCAAGCTGTTAAAACAAGCGCCTAGTGTACGTTTAAGCAACTGAGTATGTGTGCGTTGAAGCGGCCGATCTGCGGGTTGCCCTAGGTCAGGGACGTGAGTCGTTGCAAATTATTTTTTAAAAGTTTTTCACTACGTACTCACGGTACCAAGAGAATCCAGATGTGTTATATATGTTACTGTTTAGACCGTTTCACAAGCTTTACAATGATATGCACCACCAATGAATTCGGCAACTTTTAAGCACTTTTTTGACCAAATTTACGGAGACAAAACAAATACAATGCCAAGTCTTTCACTTTCGCACACATTCCCTACTATGCACTATAGGTGACATAAAAGTAAGACTTCACTATCATACTCTCAATTATTAGGCAAATAAAAGCTTCTGAGCTTGGAGGACCGACGCAAATATTTGGAAGCCAATGTTCTGTATGATTTTTTCCACAACCCCTTCGATGCCATTGATCTTACGAGTAGGCTGTGCTATTCAGTGCCTCGAACTGTTAACGTGTGCAAAGTTCGTGCAGGAACCCTTTTCGCGCTAAATGCATGCGATCAAATTCTGGCTTACGCTGCCCGATCCATAGAATGTCAGAATCTTACAACTTGAATTTCATTGACATTGATATATTTGCATGTTCTAAATTTAAGTTTAAAACAAATATTATAAAAAAATACTTAATTGCAATTGAGTCATGAATATTATAGCTATATATTTATTCTTTTTTATTTAAATTATTTATATGAATTTGTTTAATCGAATATTTTTATGTTGAGCAAACTTTATACTGTTTTATAATGTCCATCTATCTAGTGGATACCAATGTATTATAGAAACAAATGTTTAATCTGTGGATATTGCTGTTGGCTGCAACATTACCATTTACTTAATGTATTATTTATATGTATTAGTTCTATGTTGTAGCTATTTGCTATCCCTCAATAAATAAAATAAAATAAAATTATTGCATTGAAAATGTTTAATTTATTAATTAATTATGTAATTCAGATACAAGTTTCTTGTTATTGAATAAATGACTGTAAAAATGACTAATGAGTCATGAATAGGGGGTCTATGTGCAAATAAATCGTAGGACTTAGCCTTGTGATAATATATTGAGTTACAGATAAGGGAGTCTATGTGCGAATAAATCGCAGGACTTGACCTTTTGCCAATAGTTTGTTTCAGGAATAAGGAGTCTTCGTGCGAATAAATTACGGGACTTTGCCTTGTAACAACCGATACTTGTATGAGGTCATACACTTTGTCAGTATGGCCGAGATGAGCCGAACCAAGCCGAGACAAGCCAAGCCGAGACAAGCCGAGCCAAGCAGAGACGAGCCGAACCAAGATGAGCCGAGCCGAGTCCAAATGGGGAGAGCTTAAGGAATACCAAAACCTATTTATATAAAATACACATGAGTTTTTAACATATAGTACTAGTTAGAGAGGTGAAAAATGGGTGTTAACTCAGTAACAAAAGCATATGCCAATAAAAATCAAAGAAAACAAATTAGAAAAGGTATTCTTTAAAATAGAGTCCTAGTAAAGGAGGTAAAATTCACTTATTGCTCAATTACGGAGGTAGCTTTGATGATAGAATTGAAAACGAATCCCAGATATAGGGAATTGCTTAGTTTACTATGCTTATTTCCACAGTATTATGTCTTATGGCATTTTACTGTGGGGATTTGCAGCTGATGTTTGATGTTATTTGCTGAAGACTCAATTTTCATACTGCAAAAGAGAGCAATCCGGGCTATTTATAGAATGGGTCCTCGCGAGTCCCTCAGAGAAAAATTCAAAAAAATCGATATACTGACTCTGCCTTCTCTTTATATCTTGCAAAGTATTTTGTATGTTCGTAGAAACTTGGGACTTTTTAAAATAAGAAGCGATTTTCATGACAAGAATACGCGTAGTAAACATGAAATTGTTTTGCCCAAATGGAGATTAGCTAGGACCAACAAGTCATTTCTAGTAAACAGCATACGTTTTTATAACAAGCTGCCAAAGGAGGTCACTGCACTTAGCGAGGAAAAGTTTAAAACTCATATTAAGCGTGTCTTAACCAGAAAGGCATATTATAAGGTTAAAGACTATGTCGAAGACACGCTTGTTTGGCAATGACTGCTTCTGCACATGTGGCCCCCTTGTAACTCATTGATATTTTGTAGATGTGTCTATTAACTGCTCCATCTTTGTTTTTAATATGTGACACTTATTTACTTTCTAGTTTGACACATTGCTTTTGCAATATTTTTTTTTTATATTATTTAGACCATCAAATAATGTAATTGTTGTAGTGATAATTGTAAGTATTTATTTTATCTTTCTTTTATATAGCCTCTTTCTACCTATAATGTAAATGTGAGAACACTGTAAACTCCGCAAATTCTTAGATTACTTCTTATCATGACTCATTTTTTATGATTATTTTTGTTGTGCTTTAAAAACCTAACCTAAAAACCTTTTTTTTTAAAAGAGTAACCATGGAGTTTCTTGCCGGTTCTTCTCCATAGGAAACAACCAATTTGGAACCGTGCACTAGCTTCTGACGTTTTATAAGTGCCCATGTTGGCCTATGTAAAATAAAAATATTTTGATTTTGATTTTGGTTTGTCTCACTAACATTAGTAATTCAGTGCTAAAGTATAGGGACCTCAGCATGAGTTCCGGCTCAGAAGGTCCCACTTAACCAAGCTTCACTGTAATATATGAATTAAGCATCCATAATCGACTTGATTTGTAATTGACTTTTAGGCGGCCAAAGAAACGCTCCTTCAACGTTTGCTTCATGTCAACGACGTTAATGCCTAACGCTTCCGACATACCCAAATACTTATAGGTTTCGGTCGAGGAGAGAGATCTAAGTTGTATGCAATCCGAGAGTTGAATACCCACAGATTCCATAATCTCCCCTCGCTTTACATGCATGACTGCACATTTATCCACACCAAATTCCATTTATGAGATGGCACTACTAAAAGTTTCAGTTACCTTGAGTAAGTCCATCAGCCGTAATTTGTTGGGGGCAATGAGTTTCAGATCATCCATGTAAAGAAGGTGGGATAGAACCTGACCACCTCTTCTCAACCGATAGCCCAACCCTGATTCTTTTAGCAATGTGCTTAAAGGATTCAGAGCTAAGCAGAACCAAAGCGGACTCAGACTATCGCCCTGAAATATTCCCCGTTTAATCCATATAGGCTAGGGTGTCCCTTATACGGGTGAAAAAAATTTTTTTTCAGATATTGCAATGCATACCCCCTAATCATTTTTAAACTACCTAGACTTACTCGAAAACAAAATTATATCTTCCTACGTCATCATTAACCCGTGCCGACAGGGCTCTAAAGATTTTTAAAATTCTTGTTAATAACCATTTCCATTATGTTGCTAAATCAAATGAAATATTTATATTTTGTTACAAAAATATAAAAAATCAAACAAGTAAATAGGTACCCATTTATTTAAAAAAAAAAAACATAAAATTACAGATCAGCTAGGATTTTTTTTTGAGGGTCACTTTTTACAGTTTGGATCCAGATTTCTATGTTCTTGCACACAGCGTAGCGAAAATTTTTTTTGTTCTTCATTTACAGTGACCAAACCATGAAAATTTTGTATAAGTTTTACAGTACTTTCAGCTGTATAAGCTGCTCTTAAAGAAATAACCTTTTTTACCCCTAAATAGGCAACATCGTCTTCACACATAGAAACCGGTTTTAATTTTTTTCTCGAAATTTGCTCTCTCGATAGAATCAAAATCCCTTAATGATTTTCCTACAACAATAAATAAGGCAGAATTATTATCAGTTTAGTGGAAACAGTGTAAGAAATAAAACCACGTATTCCCACATACCATGCAAATAATCAGACAAATCTTCTTTCGATGGAATGTATGTCTCTTCCCAGAATCATACAAACTCTCTTGTTGTAAGTTCACTACAATGTTTCTTTTGGTTTGTTCATCAGCTTCATCATCAAAGGGCGACAAAACGGTAATTTCTTCTGACAAGTACCAAAGATTGACTAAACTTGCTCAGGGCTGCTTTGGAGGTCTCTTTGTCAACAGTTTCATATTTCTTAGGCCTTTTTAATAAGCATTTGTGCTTTTGGCAAGCGTTCTCCTTTAGAACTTCACATGTCCACACTATAATAATTTCCCATCCCAGTGCACGGTCACCGTTTTAGGCATATTATTCTGAAAATCTGATTTTTTCTACTTTGTGTGCGAATACGCTGAAAAAATGATTTATTTATCGGAAAACCCTCACAACTAAGATTTTGTGCTTCTACTATAGCCTGAAGTATAGAGACAAAATCCCTTATACTTAATTGAGATCTATTTAAAGCTGTAACTAACTTAGGCGTAATAAAGTCTTGCCTTCCTCTTTTTGTAGTAGTTCCATAACTTACTGTTTGAGATGTCGATGGAAAAGGTTGCTCAAGGTTTACATCAAACCTGGTAGGTTGATCGTGATGTTTTTGCGTTTGTATAAAATCTTATGTATTAAAATATGACAAAAACACATTTGCTTATGTCTTCTTTGTTTTCGTTTCATTTATTTGTCCTGCACTTTCTTGTTTTTTGGCTAACTTTCTATCGACACCCGCTAAACCTCCTTGACGTCCTGGTTCTCTTTATTTTTGTAAAAAGATTTTATCTTCTTCTCTTTTCATCCATTCCAAAGCATTAGTGTGTGCTATAACGAATAAATTATCTAAATTGTTTTAAAAGTCCTCTTCAAGGCATTTGTAAATATCATTTGGTTTTTTGGATTCTTTTTTTACAACTCTCTCCAAGCATGGTGAAGATCTAAAAGTATTTTTACATACGTAGTTAAATTTAGTTCTAGTAAGGATTCTAGCTTTATCCCAACATATATAGGTAACACACTTTCGAATGATGAGATTTGCGCTTTTTCTAACAGTCAATTTAATTTCGCGAATATTAAAAAAAGTACTGCTAGAACTTAATTAATTTTGCGCCTTTTATTTGATGATACACGTCACCAACTAAGAAAATATTTTTATTATTGCTTTTTAGTTCTACTGCCATCTTCTAAATATAAAACAATATGTGTTAATCACAAGAATAACTGAGAACAAAAGACAAACAAGTCAAGTACGCGCGGCTACTTCCGAGCAACTAGTATGAACATGATTCGATCCAAGTCGGCACGGGTTGTCGTACTCCAAATGTGGTGAAAATTTATTTCTGAGTGTTTTAAGAGCTAATGAACAAAAATAAAACGTATGTGTTAGAACATAAAAACTTTGAAAAATAAGGGACACCCTAATATAGGCTCATCATCCCTCTGGATCGATCGACATCCTGGATGGCGAAGGACTGTGTTCCATTACTCCATACATGACTCAAGGAAGGTGCGTAGAGTTGCATCTATTTTATACAACTCTAAAACACCCTCATGAGCCATGTACGTGGCACAGAGTCATAGGCCTTCTTATAATCTATCCAGCATATCGACAGATCCTTGTGGGATCGACGAACCTGTTGGCTTATGGTCATGTCAATGAGGAGTAGCTCCTTAGTACCGCGAGAACCGTTCCTACATCCATTCTGAGAGGCAGACATAATTGAGTTTTTCTCAAAGTGTATATTAATTTTCGCTCTCAGGATGGATGTTATAAGTTTATTGACCGTCGACAAATATATAATTGGTGTATAATTCTTGGGCTCCGCGGGACTACCTGTCTTATGGAACAGGTGGTTGATACCAGTTGTTAAAACCTGAGGCAACGACCCAGACTCTAAGGCTGACTGGAATTGAGATGCCAGGAGCGCGTGTGAGTTGCTATACTATTTAAGCCAGAAGTTGTGCAGTCCGTCCGGTCCTGTAGATTTCCAGTTCGGTAGCGGATGAACTGCAGGCTCTGGCTACGTCTAATGGGTTGATGAAAACTTTCTCCATTTGTGGTATAGCTTCACACACGCGCTCGACATCCCGTATCCAGTCGTCCTCACTGTGACATACGGGCCCCGACCAGATACTTCGCCAAAATGTATTCGTGGCGGCAATACCCGGGCGGAGTCCGTCAATCACATTTTCTCTGTATACCCACCTCTCATCGCTCTGGAACATTCGATTCTGCGAGTACCGATCGACCCGAAGCTTATACTTCCGAATACGATTGGCCCATGCACAAACTTTCTGCTTCAGGAAGTCGATGCGCTCCGTGACACGTCACATGTATTCTCGGGGATTTGTTCCAGTCCCCGAAAACACCTACCTCACGAAACGCATCACGTATGGTCGTGTATTGCCCTCCCTGAAGCAGTATTGTTTACCAATGAGTGCTCTGGCCTCATCAATACGCCTCTCGATCCTGCATTGCCAGGCTGGAGCGGCAGGCTTTAGTCGAATAGCTACATCATGTCTTGGGAACTTTACGTTAGCTAGGCGACATGCTGCAACAGCCCCACAGTATCCTGTACTGCGGGGCTGTGGCGTTCGTATCAAGGAGGTCCTCGCTGCTCTCAAAACATTCTTAAGCAGCGAGTCCAGAGCACACACTAACGCCCTATTTTTTTGTGCATAGGCAACCGAGGTAAACGGAGCCTAAGCTCAATCGGAGTCAATCTAAACTCTCGAAGCGCATTCAGAGCGCTCCTCAGTCTTTCGTTGCACTGGCTACTTACTGTTTCAACCCTATCATCTAACTCATTCTCCACATGATGGGACCGCAGTGAGATTGCGTCATTAGCACCACGGTCTGACGGTGTCGGTGTCGGAGTCGGGACGATACGGTTGCTCAGTAACTCTGAGCGCAGCCTATCAAGTGCGGCGTCATCCAACCTATGATTGCATTGGATTACCCGCACCTGATCCGACAATCGTTGCGACGAGACGTCTACGGTTGGTTCTAAGTTCTGGAACAGAGACAGCATCCTAACACGGTACGCTGTGAGGTTAGTTCCCCCCTCTGTAGACCCGTAATATGCGCGCATGACGTTCTCATTCATAGACTGAGTCCATCTCATGCGCTGCACACAACCACCGGCAGCGGGGACCCGGCTAGGGGCCGCTTGGCCCCTAGATTCCAAGCCGATCGGTGGCCGGCCTCTTCCCTGCCGGCGTACAGGTGTTGGCGACGTCGGTGGGGAAAAATACTCATCGCTCGAGCTCGACGCAACTGCAGCCGCCGGTGAAGCTGGTGATCCGAGGTCCGGCGGCGGCGAGGCGGAGCTGAGCAACGAGCCCGGGAGTGGAGGGCGTGCGCGTCTGGCAGCTGCTCTCGTCAAAATGTTCATAATTGTATTTTCATTCCGTATTTCTGTTTCATTGTATTCTTATTTATGTTTGTTTTGCATTTTTCCTGTTTTTGATGGTTTTCACTTTAGCTATTGCCGATTTTGGTAAGTTTTTATACCTTTCTTGTAAGTTATTATGGTAAAATTTGGGTAAACCGGAGCCTATAAATTAATATTTCTAGATTTAAAAAAACTATAAATGAAAAAAAGAACCATTGACATCAGGTGTTGTCAGTTGTTATTATTATTATTACATGGACGACTATCTACAGAGCTTTGCGTCTACAGCTGAAGCAAAGAAGATATCAAAAGAAGTAAAGGATATTCACGCAAGAGCACACTTTCATCTGAAGGGTTGGGCCAGTAACAATTCAGTGGTACTTTCAGAAGTAGAAGACACCAATAAAAATGATTCCCTACAACTGACGAAGGAAGAGAAAACTCTAGGGCTAAGATGGCTAGTAAAAGAAGATACACTAGCCTTCAATGTTGGGTTGCGCAACACGTCAAAATACCTCCAAGATGGTAGAAGAATTCCAACAAAGAGAGAGGTCACGAGAGAAAATAGACTGGGACGAAGAAATTAACGAATCACAAAAATAAACCTGGATGAACCTATTTAAAAGAAGTATCGGCATTAGCAAGATTGAAGATTCCAAGGTGCATCTCACCCCGCAGCAGAAAAGGACAGCTGCACACCTTTACCGAAGCAAGTGAAGAAGCCTAGGCAGCGGTAGTCTACTGGAGGACAGTTGAGTCCGGTGGAAAAGTCCATATCTCCATGATCGCCGGCAAAACAAGAGTGACGCCAACGAACCCAGTATCAATTCCGAGTTTAAAGCTGCAAGCAGCCCAGCTTGGCAGCAGACTAGCTGCCACAGTCGAAGAAGAGTCGGAGCTCGAAATATCAAAGAAGATTTACTGGACCGACTCTAGCATAGTACTGCAGTGGATAAAGGCGGAACCAAGAAAGTTCAAAACTTTCGTGGCCAATCGACTGGCTTAAATTGAAGAGAAGTCCAAGCCAGAAGACTGGAGATGGGTACCGACTTAATTAAACCCAGCAAACGACGCCACGAGGGGAACCCCAATCGAATTCGACCACAATGCTAGGTGGTTCAAAGGTCCGTCATGTCTCCGTCAACCAGAAGAAGAGTGGCCGTTTCGAGACTTCAAACCCGAGGGTATCATACCAGACGGGGAGAACAAGCGAAAGGTGATGGCGATAAAGGCTGCAGAAAACGTACTACTGGATCCAGAGAGGTTCTCAAGCTGGGAGCGACTACTACGCACTACAGCCAGAGTGGTTGCCTTCACATACTACTTTTTGAAGGCCCGTGAAGCAACTACCTCCGCCACGCGCCTTAAGGTCGAGCCCTAGAAACTTCAAAGTAAAATCCAGGAGAAAGACACACGAAACTCAAACCAATCAGACAACAGAAACGAAAACAAGTGGCAGTA
Organism: Leucania comma; assembly: GCA_958295575.1. Taxonomy (NCBI): domain Eukaryota; kingdom Metazoa; phylum Arthropoda; class Insecta; order Lepidoptera; family Noctuidae; genus Leucania; species Leucania comma. The sequence goes on from OY282461.1 coordinate 15,183,624, forward strand.
CCTACCTCTGGAAGAAAAACACTTATTCTTTTTATTCTTTATTGTACATACAGTTTCAACAAAACAATAAAAGGTTAGTACATAGGCGAGCTTAACCCATAATTGGGTTTTCTTACAGCAAAACGAATACATAAAAAATGAGAAATAAACCTTACATTTGAGGATATACAATGATGCACAACAAAACTTAATTACATAAATGATTACATCTAACTTAAAACTAAAAGTATACTAAATAGATATGTGTACAGCATACTATACATAAACATAATATATACAACATATATATAAATATATAAATAATAATAAAACATATACATACATATTTACGGGTCATGTCGATAGGAAATGTTCCTTAATTCTTCGCCTGAAAACCTGTAACGAAGGGCTAGCCCTCAATGTGTGAGGAAGAGAATTCCAGAGGCGCACTGCACGAACGGTAAAAGAGCCACTGTAGCGACTTGAAGTGTAGGCAGAAAAACGAAGGAGAAGAGAGGATGATGAGCGACAAGGCTTTCCTCTTGGGACAAGATACTCAAGCGTTCCCGAAGATACAAGGGGGAGTTGGGATTATGAAGAACAGAGAATAGAAAAGAAAGAGCATGACAATCCCGACGTTGCCGAATAGGCAGCCACTTCAATTGCCTTCGAAATTCCGACACATGGTCATACTTTCGAAGGCCAAAAATGAAGCGGATACACAAATTCTGCAAATGCTCCAGTTTATCAAGAAGTTCCTCAGTCGCATCAAGGAAGCAGACATCAGCGTAGTCAAGAAAAGGTAAAAGAAGAGACTGAGCAAGACTAACTTTAGTTGAGAAAGGCAGGAACTTCTGAAAACGTTTCAGTGACCGAAACGAGCAAAATACCCTCCTGCTTACTTCTGCAATGTGGACATTCACTGACAGGTTATAGTCTAGAAAAACACCTAAGTTTTTTACTTTTTTCGAATAGGCTATAGCGACAGCATCGTACAAAACAGGTAAGACAGACTGGTTATTCAGCAAGTTTATGAAATATCTGCCACCAATAATGAGAGCTTGTAATTTTGTTGGATTCACTAAAAGTCCGAAACTTTTATCCCATTGACAGATATTTTTAAGATCATTATTGATGGCATTGATAGCGTTGTTGAACTCCACAAACTTAAAGTAGCGATAAAGCTGCAAGTCGTCTGCATAGAGATGAAAATGTGACGATAAGACCTTAGTGAGTGCATTAATAAAAACAGAGAAAAGAAGAGGAGAAAGAACGCCACCCTGAGGAACACCCGAAGCGAGATCGCACCAGTCAGAGGAAGCCTCTCCTGAGATATATTGAGAGAGGAAAGGATACCTAAGAGGATGTCAAAATCAACGGAATTAAAAGCACTGCTGAAATCCAGTAGAACCAATATTGTAAGAAGCCTGTTTTCCATGGCCAGTCGGATGTCGTCAGTTATCTTAATAAGTGCCGATACAGTACTGTGACCAGGACGGAATCCAGATTGATAAGGACTCAGCAGGCTATTAGAGGAAAGGAAATGAGACAGTTGATTATTAACAACACTCTCAAGAACTTTGGATAGGATTGAAAGTATGGAAATTGGATGGGACTGGGAAACTGACGAAGGATTAGGGTACCTTGGGTAGAGGTAGGACATATGCTTTCTTCCATGCAGAAGAAAAGCAGCCAGTAAAGAGTGAATAGTTGATAATGTGGAGGATGACAGAAGCGAGTTCATTCAGGATAGGAAGTAGCATCTGGAGTTGAAGACCATCATCACCCACCGCCTTCGTAGATTAGATGTGATGGCTCGTTTAATATCTCCTTCCGTAACTGGGTGAAAAGAAAACGAAGAACAAGTTGGCAGTGGAAGTTTAGAGAGATAACTTAGAGTGGAAGCCTTGACGTTGTCGTCCAGAACAACAGGGGATTTGGAAAAATGAAAATTATTAATTACACTTAAAGAAAGCTGAAGAGTTATTATTGAAGATAAGCCAGAACGATAGTTTCGCGTAATATATAAAGAATTTGAAGACAGAAAAACCCTTAAAAAAGGGCAAGCCGGCTCAAGAAGATTTACGTTTACATAGGAGACGATGGAATTATCAAGCTAAGAAGCAGGACGATGAAGTTCTTTGACAAGAATGAAAAGAAGATGAATCCCGTCATCCTAGATGGAAAACAGAAGATAACGCGCCTCATTATACAATATTACCACAAGAAGTTCCTTCACGGAAATACTGCTACAGTGATGAACGAAAATCGACAAAAGTATTGGATATTGGGCTTAAGAGCGACTCTAAAGGCAGTCGCACACAACTGTCAATAGTGCAAGACATAGAAAAGCTTATCAGAAATACCCCCGACGGGAGACCTACCAAGCGAGAGACTTCAGCATCATCAGTTCCCGTTCTCTTACGCGGCAGTAGACTACTTTAGGCCGATGCAAGTCACTATTGAGAGAAGAACTGAAAAGCGTATTATTTAGCTGTCTTACTACCAGAGCAGTGCATCTAGAGTTAGTGCCCTCTCTTAGCACTAGTTCGATGACTATGGCGCTTCAACGAATGGCAGCCAGAAGAGGAATCCCAAAAACAAAACAAATTTCGTTGGAGCAAAGAGGGAGCTGGAAGAGGCAGCACAAGAGAAGGGCATCAAGTGGAAGTTTATTCCCCCAGGATCTCCGAACATGGGAGGTGCCTGGGAGCGACTTGTGAGAACAGTCAAGACGGCGTTGGCAGCGGTTCTCAACAAAAAAAGCCCAACCGAAGAAGTGCTACATACGCTAATGACCGAAGTAATGATTGACATATCGTCAATTCCAGACCTCTTACATCGGTCAGCATGGACCCAGAAGACGAAGAAAGTCTGACACCGAACAAAACTTTCATGGTGATAATAACAGAATGAGGATATTATCACTTCTAAATAACAAAACTTACGAACTTAATGAGTTTGACAAGCTGATAACGACAATTCAATTGACCTCTACTAGTTTTTTTGCGGATCACGGCAAAGGAATGGTTTTACTGCCATTCCACCGTATGTATGACGTCATTTGGCGCTTACATCTTTTTCGAATACTCGGTGTATTTCAAAGTTGAAATTATAAATGAAAAGTACATGATTTCGAAAAATGGAAAAATATGGGTGCCCTAGTTTTGTATTTACTTTTAGATATCGTAATAACACAGGCAGGTTAAAAATATGAAATGTTGTCAATTCAGATTAAAAAAATGTAACTAATTAAAAAGTTGGAAACAAAATTTGAAACAAAAAAAAAGAGAGACTTTCATGGATTTTTTTAAATGTAGCTCTTACGAACGCAGCGAATTTTGACTATAGACCTTCATGCGTACAATATTCAGTTAACTCAGGAGCTCAAACCAGCAGACCACGGAAAACGCCGGCAATTCGTTTAATGGGTAACATAGCAAAGCGAAGTCGATGCCAATTTTTCGAAAAAAAGTCATTTTTTCCGATGAAGCGCATTTCCATATGAATGCCTTCGTGAATACACTAAATTGTCGAATTTGGGACTCAGAAAATCCTCATGTAATCCATGAGAAACAAATGCACCCACAACGAGTAACTGTTTGTTGCGGATTTTGGTCAGGCGGCGTGATTGGACTTTTCTTTTTTGAAAATGAGGCCGAAATTGCAGTGACTGTAAACGGCATTCGTTACAGGAATATGATAACGGACTTCTTGTGGCCTCAACTGGACGGCATGAATCTGAACAACATGTGGTTTCAGCAGGACGGCGCACACACCGTGCATGAAACAATCGACTTATTGTAGCAACGATTTCCAAAACACATTATCTCACGAAATTCTTATGTCAACTGGCCACCAAGATCGTGTGATTTAACGCCGTGCGATTTTTTTCTTTAAGGTTTTGTGAAATCTTGGGTTTATGCAAATAAACCCAAAACAATTCTTGAGCTTAAATCGGAAATCCAACGCGTCATCGGTGAGATACAGCCACATCTCTGAGCAAAAGTCATAGAAAATTTCATGAAAAGAGTAATGCCCTTTCATCGGAGCCGTGGGTGTCATTTGTCGGATATTTTATTCCATCTTAATCGGAACATGTCTTCTTTACAATACAATAAAAATATCACAACTTTGTCATAAAATACTTGTTCTTATTTAAAAATAAAAAAGTGCACTCTTACTGCGACACCACTCACCGAGTGAAAGAGGCAGGAACGGTGTTGGTTTCTTAATTAAAAAATCTTTGAAACAGAACATTCAAAGTCTAAAATCATATTCCAAGCGAGTAGTGGCACTGGAGATTGAACTGGAGAAGGGAAGTTCGTGAGTCATCATTCAAGTATATGCACCTACAGAAAGCTGCAGTAATGAAGAAATATATTACTTTTATCTAACTTTAGAGGAAGCAGTAACTTTTACAAATAAAATAACATGATATTGATGGGCGATTTCAACGTAAAGATAGGTAAAAGGCAACAAGGTGAAGAGGAAATTTTAGGGAATCACTCGTATGGAAAAAAGAAATGATCGTGGACAAAGGCTGATAGAGTATGCTCTAGAAAAAAATCTAAAAATAATTAATACCATGTTCCATAGAAAACCTTATAAAAAATGGACTTGAGGTCACCAAACATCTTTATCATAACGAAATAGACTATATATTAACAAATAAACCAAAAAAGATTCATAAGTTTGATATAATAAATAACCTCAACTTCGAGATCGATCACCGTATGCTAAGATGGGCACTAAACCTCATTGATACAAGAATTGCCAAGGAAAGAAAAAGTTATTGAAAACAAAATTAGCATGAAATGCCATGATTTGTTAAAGGAACGTAAAGAACTCAAAATCACCCAAATCAGCAAAAAAATAAACAAAAACCTACGCAGAGATGATAGATTACTTAGACAGCGAATATTTGAAACCTTCATACAAAAAACATGAGCAATCAAAAAAGCTTACTAAGAACTAAAAAGCAAATCTGAGTTGGCACCTAAATTAAAAAATTAAATCGGGAAACAAATTAAAAAAAGACCAGATATAGTAAATGTAGCAAACGACTTCTTCAGTGCTCTGTACACATCCAAAGAACCAATCACATCACAATCTAGCCGCCATGTGGAGGAAAATCTGGCCTCGTATCTTAGTGTGCTACACGCCAAGATCAGGTATGTTATAGAGTCACAGAAAAACAACAAATCACCCGGCGAAGATAAATCACAAATGAACTTATAAAATTTCTCCCTGAACCATTGCAAACCGTTCTCTCAACACTATTTGACAATATTGGGTCAACTCCAGAATAATGGTCAGACTCGACCATCGTACTCCTACACAAGAAGGGCGACAGTAGCGATATAAATAATTACAGACCAATCAGCTTAATGTCGAATATCTACAAGCTATTTTCTAAACTGATACTCAACAGAATAAAAAATACTCTAGATGAGAACCAACCGTGTGAACAAACAGGATTTCGCTAAGGAGTATAATAAAACCCTCTATATGTGTTTTGTAGACTACAAAAAAACGTATGACTCACTAAATCATTCTTCGATATGGGAGACCTTACAGCAACAGGAAGTTATAGAAATATACAGAAAGGGCTTTGCAAAAATCAGACTAGAACGTGACGGTGAAAAGTTTCCCATAGGAAGAGGTGTCCGGCAAGGTGACCTTTTGTCACCAAAAATATTCACAGCAGTCTTAGAAGGTATCTTTAGGAAACTCAATTGGGAAGAGAAAAGATTAAAGGTTAAGCCACCTCCGTTTTGCAGATGACATAGTCGTATTCGCAGAAAATATTACAGACTTGGCAACCATGCTAAACAGCTTGACAGAAGAGAGTAAGAAAGCAGGCCTGTTCATAAATATCACAAAAACTAGAATATTAAGAAACAGTGGAGAAACAGGAATTGTGACTATCGATGAACAAAACGTAGAATTCATAAAAGAATATATTTATTTGGGACAACTGGTTTCCTTTGATATTCATACTACAAAGGAGATAAATAGAAGAATCGCTATTGCGTGGAAAAAAAAACTGGAGCCTAAAGGAAATAATGAAAAATAAATCTGTCAGTATAAACACCAAGAGAAGCTCTTCGATGTTGCAATATTACCGTGCTTAACTTACGGTTGTTAGAGCTGGTCGTTAAGAAAATATGAAGAAGACAAACTAGCCATATGTCAACGTAAGGTGGAAAGGAGTATGTTGGGGATAAACCTATCACATAAGTAACCAGGTGATTAGGGAAAAGACTAAGACCATGGATGTTGTGGAAAGAGTGAGGGCTCTGAAATGGAACTGGGCGGGTCATATTTGTCGGATGCAAAGCGACAGATGGACTTAGAAAACTATGGAATGGATACCAATGGATAGAGTAAGGTCACGAGGACGCCAAAGGAAAAGATGGGCAGACCTATTAATACAAAGGCTAGGACCTGACTAGATGACCAAAGCTAGAGATAGAAAATACTGGAAAGAGTTGGGGGAGGCCTACGCCAAAGAAGCGACTACTACTTTAAGTTTAGATAGTAATACGTGATATTAACAATTCAAACCAGCTGTGATAAAACTTTATTTTTAAATAAATTTTAAATATCATTATAATCAAAAAGAAAATGAAATAATAATTATAAATGCTTTAATTTACCTAAATAATTTCAGAAATTAATTAATTAATAATAATAGGAATTTAAATGTACTAATATAAATTTTAAAATGAATCATGTAATGTGTAGTAGAATAAATGGCTTTTTTATTGATACCAAGTCATCTTTAAATTCTTTATTTATTTTTGGCGCATTTTTAATCTCCAAATTAGATTTTCGGCTTCCTCGTTGCAAGTCTTCGATTTTGTCTTCTAGTAAGACTCTATAGTCCTCATCTTTCTTTGTCTTGGTCTCCAGATGTTCAATTTTCCTCCTCAGTTCTTCATTTTGGGCAGAAAGGGGGCGCTTTCAATATTAGTATTAGTGTCCCTGATCTTCAACTAAGTAGAAGACATTCTTTTAATCTCTTCATTCTGGGTTGTAATCAACGAAGAAATAAGGTTTTTGACTTCTTCTTTGAAGTTCCGGAGATCTAGGTCGTAACCAGACTTCCACGCCCGCTTAGACCGTCGGGAGACAAAGTTGGGTGGAGTGTGTTGAGTATCCATACAATCGGCGATGTTTGATTCTGATAGGTCATTGCAAATCTTAATTTATTATGGCTTATTTTAGGCAATGGTTTATGGGGCTATGGTTCCTTTCAAAATAGTTTTTGGCAACAAGTTGCAGCGATGAGTGTCTTATAACACTTGTTAGAATTCAAAAGCAATACGGCCAACTGCAGTTTACCAAACAATTCCGTCAGGCGTTTTTGAAAAATATTCTAATAGTTGAGGGTGATCGATTTTTTTATGATATTCACTGAGTCCTTTGTTTTAAACGATTTATCCCACGAACAATCAATATGTAAAGGAATATAATTCGTGGTTTTGGTAAATAATTAAAACGTATTTTAACTATATAAGGAAGTTTTATTGCACTATTAGAAAGCGAGGAAACCTGAGTAACATGAGAAGAGAGCGCAACAGTAGTTTCACAGGCGAAAAATAACAACTATATTGGTTGCGTTCCAATTCACCCTCCCTAGGGACGCAACCCCATCATCTTTACACAATACAAATGTTTGTTGGCAGTGGTGCCCTTAGTTAGATTATCCTCACCCTTAACATAACTAAACTTTATATCTAAATTGTTCTTGAGAAAATGATAGCGGATGTCGATATGTCGTGACCTAGGCAAATAACAATCATTATTGGACAATTTAATTGCACTCTGGTTATCACTAAATATGACGAGTGGATTGCTCTGTTCTTGGCCGAGTTCAGCATGCAGCTGTTGGAGCTACAGTGCCTTCTGCGCTGCCGATGCCATCGACATGTATTCGGCCTCAGCAGTGGATAGAGCCACAGTCACTGTTTTTGTGACCGCCAAGATATTGCACCACCCTGTAACAAAAAAATGTAACCCGTGCACGACTTCCTATCGCGCACATCGCTTGCCCAATCGGCATCATAATATCCTGTGATTTTCTTATTACCATCTTTGGTATATATCAACTTCAAGTCTTTGGTACCCTGCAGATATCTGAAAATTCTTTTTACCGCAGTCCAGTGTGCTGCTGTAGGATTTTTGTTAAATCTGCTGAGTGTGTTTACTGCAAAAGATACGAGATCAGGTCGGGTACCTTGAGCCACATAAAGTAAGGAGCCAATGGCCTGTTGATATGGACACTCGGCAATTTTTTCTTCTTCATTTTTGTCATCAAGTTTCATGCCAGCTTCGAATGGTGTTTTCACAGATTTACAGTCTGACATTCTGAACCGTGTTAACATTTCATTTATATATTTTTCTTGATCTAGCAATACTTTGTCCCCGTCTCTGGTAATATGTAGACCAACACATTGACTTGAAGGACCAATATCTTTCATTTCAAAGTATTGTTTCAGTTTCTCTTTGAAAACAATTTTTGTATCTTCTTCAGCAGTAAATAAAATTAAATCGTCCACCTAGATGGCTATAAAAGTATTCTTCTCTGTGTTATAATATATACAAGGATCTGTTTTTGATTGTGTCATTCCTAACTCGTGCAGGACAGAATTTAATTTCAGGTTCCAGAGTCTGCTGGCCTGCTTGAGTCCATATATAGATTTATGTAGCATGCATACCTGAGCTCCAAGTTTATACTCTTCTGGCTGTTGCATGTAAATGACTCTATCAATCTCTCCTTGCAGAAAAGCAAATACAGCATCCATTTGATCTATTTCCAATCCATACCTGACTGCTAAAGCAAATAGATAGCGGATAGTTGTGTACCTGACAACTGGTGAATATATTTCTTCATAGTCTGTGCCCCATCTTTGTGCATATCCCTTTATCACAAGCCTTGCCTTGTATCGCAAAACATTTCTACTCTGGTCTGTTTTTGTTTTAAACACCCACTTATTTGGAAGAGTCTTTTTACCTGGGGGGAGATCTGTCAAAGTCCATGTTTTATTTTTCATCAGGGAAGTATATTCCTCGTCCATGGCCCTCTTCCATTCTGTAGCTTGTGGTGATGTAAGTGCTTGCACAACAGTCTGTGGATCAGTCAAATCAGTAAAAAAACATAATAGGCCTAATCTTTTGTGCCTAATCTTGTTTAGCCTGTAATCGAGCTGACCTTAATGTTACATTACTATCGTAATCCTGTCTTATCGGATATGGAGGATGGTAAGTTTCATCAAGTTCTCCAGTGTCAGTGTCATACTCACTTGAGTCTTCACTATTACCTCGTGTATTTGAGTCTCTGCTGGACGTCACAGGTGCAGATGTGGATGATTCCTGAGTGTGTATTTTGTTTCATTCACTGCCTGAGTTTGCATTTTCTAGTGAGCCGGAACTTGCAGTGGCTGTTTGGCTGTCCTTTAATGGAATATAAGTTTCACAATCAACTGGCACATCGATATCCTCATTATAATTTTCAATAAAATAAAAATCTCTATTTTTGACAACTTTGTGTGACTTAGGGTCCATAAAACGATATCCCTTTGTGTTTTCGCAATAGCCCACAAATATCATTTTTACTGATTTCCACATTTCATATGGAGTTTTACCTTGTAATGACTTTGTCGGGGAGCGGTTTATAACATATGCAGCGGTTGCCAGTGCTTCAGCCCAGTAGTTCTTCTCCAGGTTGGCATAAAACAACATGCAACCGTGCTCGTTCAACTAAAGTCCTGTTCATTGTTTCCACCATGCCGTTTTGCTGGAGAGTGAACGGAGTGGAGGTCTGATGAATTATACCATGATTAGATAAGAACTTTTCAAAGTTATTGTTACAGTATTCTTTACCATTATCTGTGCGAAGCTTTGTTATCTTATGATTAAATTCATTCTCCACTTTCAACTTGAAATCTTTAAATGTTTCCAAAATGTTTAACTTATCTTTCAGAAAATATACATAGACCATTCGTGTATTAGTCATCAATGTAAGCAATAAAGTATTTCATACGTCCAAATGATAAATTTTCCATAGGGCCACACAAGTCTGAATGTATTAGTTCCAGTGGTCTTGTTGCTCTAGAACCAACATTTTTGAATGGCATCCTTGCTTGCCAACCTTCCATACAATGAGTGCATGTGACATTACTTTGTTCCTGAGTCAGAGTCACACCATCAGTACAACTGGGCAACTTCTTCACATCTGGAATATTCAAATGGCCCATTCGCAGATGCCACACATAAGTGTTATTACAATTCTGAGAACTTGAGGTTAAATGTGCCACTGCTTTACTGATATCCATGATATATAGCTTGTTACTCAATGTTGCAGTGCATACCACCTCATCTTTCCCATTATGAATTTCACACCCCTTTTTATTAAAAGTAACCTTATGTCCATTTTTCACAATAGTGCTAACTGAAAGTAGATTGGCAGCTAGCCCAGGAACATACAAAACATTATTAACTTGTATCACTTTATCTTGACTTATATGTATGTCTACACAACCAACTCCCTTCACAGCTAATGGCTCTCTGTTATATGCCTTCATACCAAACTTCCAGGTTGTGAAATTTTCTCTTCCGATCAATTTCTCTAACTTGAATACATTATTTCCACTCATCTTACTAGATTTCACCAAAATATGTAATTTACAACTGAGATTGTAAATTTTCTTAACCACAAATTCAAAATTGCACCGACAATTTTTCTGATTGAAGTTAGTCCATATGGGCGCAAAACCAATATTTGATAATTTTGATATGGATTTAATTTGGTCACTTCCTGTTTATTTCTTTTAAAATATTGCAATATCCTGTTGAATTTAAACTAGGATTTAATCTGATAACATTTCTTCGAATTATTTAAATATTGCGATATCCTGTTGAATTTATATAAGGATTTAATTTGATAACTTCCTTTCGATTTATTTTAAATATTACAACATCCTGTTCAATTTATAACGAATCAAATGACGACTTCCTTTCTTATTTTAAACATATTACAGTACCCGGTTAAACTTGTGAGGATTTAACTTGACCAGTTCCTTTTTATTTCTTTAAAATATCAGAGCATCCGGCCATATTTAAATAAGAATTTACTGTGACGATTTCCGTTCTATTTATTTAAAATAGTTTTCTACCTTCATAGTGAATTTTGATGCTTGTCAATTTCTGTGTATAAAAACCGATGTAATGTGTTTTGAAAGGCACTCTTTCGCCGCCCATGGAATAAACACCTTGAACTGAAGTAAGGTATTTTGTTATTATCACTATAACATTTCCTATCATTCTATATTACTGTGACTGTGAATTTTGTGTGACGTCGACATCGATGGCCATCATGCGCCGACATCCACTATCTCGATATTTCAAACCGTACCACTACAGAACCACGCTCTGCTACCATAAAGGTATTTAATTCGTGGTTTTGGTAAACAATTAAAACGTATTTTAACTATATAAGGATGTTTTATTGCACTATTAGAAAGCGAGGCAACCTGAGTAACATGAGTAGAGAGCACAACAGTGGCGCCACAGGCGAAAAATAACAACTATATTGGTTGCGTTCCAATTCACTAACAAAATTTCCACAGTTCGGAAGGCACTTAATTAGTTCACTCACACAAATTGTACGATATTTTACCGGGTTTTAACATCAAAAACTTATTATTTTACGAGAAAACTTTCAACAAGATCTAGTTGTCAGAACATACCAGCAGAGAATGGACGTTAATTTAGGTTATGACATAGATTGTTGGTCCCATCAGTACATACTTAAAAGCATAATTGGGGAAAATTAAACGAAAATATATTAATACCTGCTGTTTTTCCTGTGTCGAAAAACATGTTACATTCTTGAAGGGAACCTGAAAAATAACAAGAACTCTATAATCTATCATATGATGTTTTTTTTTTTTTTGAGGTTTGATAATATCTTCCGCTCAAGGGCGGAGCGGGAGGGTTTGTCAGACTTTTATTGACTAAAACTACACCTATTTTCCTTCAGTGACTCTTTTTGTCTTATACAAAAAGAGTCACTGAAGCTGAAGAAGGTCATGAGCTTCCTTTTCAAAAGTTATCCTCTGTCCCTAGCAGGAATCGGCCCTACCGGACCGACCTACTGAAATCTCTATGAGGGACGTGACGTCGACGACTCGTCGTGGTCGTCTTCATTGCTTCGCCCGAGTGTTACTTTGCGAAATTTCAATCACCGTGTTAGTAACAAATACCTTCAGAGAAAATAAGAATTTTGTGAAGTTAAGCTTCTAATCAGCCCCCGCGCACATCTATCACTAGTCACCTAACTTCAATAATTTTTTTTTAACAAATTATTTGTTACACATAATTTGTATGTTTATCAAACAACTTTTTTGTTATAAAAAAGTTGTTTGATAAATTTGGCACCACGGAGGTAGAAGTATTAATAGATGTTTTGAATTCACAAACTTAGTGCACACGATTTTCTAAATTAAATTTATCCTCTAGCGGATAAAAACGTCTTTTGCACTCAGATAAAAATGCTCTTTCCGAGATGGGTAGATGAAAATAAAATTTTAAAGGACGTAGTTTTAGAAATAACATGTACTATAGTGAGTTACACTATGTTACTGTAAAGCGACTAACAAGGTCACTTGGACCTAGGCAACTGTCTCTCTGAATGGATGGGAATGGGCTGAAACGGTGTTCTTCATTTAAAATATTGAGAAATGATACAAGATTTACATCTTCATATTGACTTGCTCTCAGTAACGAACGTTAACGGTGGGAAGGAATATTTTGATATTGGATCCTACCGCTACACATATTCAGTTGAAATATACCTAGTAAATTTTGATACAAGTGCAGAAAGTTTGTCATTGTGACCGAGGTGGAATTCTCATGAGCCGTTATAGGCGACTGAGTTATGGAGCCGAGATCTGCAGTGACAAATTTGCACGTGTTTCAAGCGTGATTTAGCGACGTTTTTCAATAAACTTACGAAGAAATACTTTCTCTGAAAATTACGACGCATTTTTGTTCAATTTGTACTAAAGAAAATTTTCCAAAGTCGCCATAAATTTTAGTTTTGATTTAAATGGCAGCAGACTATCGCAAATATTTTTAACCAAAATCACAATATCTGGCAGCGGCGGCGTAGCATTTAAAGAATCTCCTTCAAATCTTAAATTCAAAATTGTTTTTCACAGATAACACAAATAAATAGGTTAGATAATAATATCTAATATACATTTTTGTTCCGCGTTTAGCCTTTGCAGGTTGAAGGAGAAACAAAGGTATCATACCATTATACATCCTTATTTTAATAAAAATATAAATCCAATAATTTTTTTAATTTAAAACACAGATAAATGTTAATTTGTTGGTATTAACAAATGATTGCGTAAGTAATCACGTTTATTTATTATACTCTGTTCAAAAACACAATTTAAATTTTCATTATATAGGGTGACTGGTAATTAGTGAACAATACTTGTGTGATTAGGCGAACACAAATATAATATAATAATAATATTTAATAATAATATTTTATTCATAATTTTTTACAGTATAAGTTAATACAATCTTAAATATAAATCTTAATTCTGAGTCTTACGTGCCTGAACTAGGAAACCCTGTATTTCATGCGAGAAAGGCTTAATTTTTTGAAAATTAACAAATGACCAAAAAGATTCTATATTACAATATACATGAGTAAAAAATCTGTAACGTAGACATTATTTTATACTATTATATTACCAAAGTTTAAATCTAGTTTCTTAATTAACAAGATACTTAAACTAGATCAAAAATCGTAACAAAACAATCAGTTTAGGACAGTCAGTAAATTCTCTGTATCATCGTAGGACAGTCTTTGAAGAGTCTCCTTGAGAATTCTCTTACAGTTAACTTGATTCAAGCTATAAATGTTTGCTTTTGCATTCAATCTATTGTAGAGGAGAGGACCGAGAAACAGGTAAAATTTTGATGAGAAAGCATGTTTAGTGTGATTTTGAGGACAGACTAGATCTTTACGTCTTTTGTTAGTAAAATCCGTGCTATATGTTAGTTTTGCGTGCTGTTTTAATACAATGCCCATTATAAATAGCTGTCGGACTGTTAGCACTTCACATTCTTTGTATAGGAGGTTAGTAGGAAAGAGGAATGGGCGGAAAGTAGACACTTTGAGAATTGCCCTCTGAGCTCTCTCGATAGTCAGTAATAATGTTTTACCCGCTCCACCCCAAGTTGTAATACAGTAAGTTACTACCGATTGATATAGAGCAAAATAGACTTGTCTAATTATATTTGGGTCTGCAATGTAGCGTAACTTTTTAAAAACAAATATCAATTTACGAAGTCTATTATTTATTTACAGCTTCTATATGTTGTTTAAACGAAAGTGTTTCATCGATTATAATTCCAAGGTACTTTACTGTATTTAACATTTTAATATTGGGACAAACACATTGGTTATTTGTGCTAGATGTGCAGTTATGAGCATACAATGTTGAGGTAGTGCCAGTTAGTTTTTGTTTGCGCATCGAAAACTTGACGTAATTTGTCTTGTCAGCATTTAAAGTTAGTGAATTATTTTGAAGCCATTTATTAATAACATTGAATCCGTGTTGCGCAAACTTATAGACATTTTCTTCTGAGTCAGCCGAAAACAAAAGAGCAGTATCGTCCGCATAACAAACGATATGGCCGTGATCTAAATTTAGGTTACACAGATCGTTCATATAGATTAAAAATAATGAGGGCCCTAAAATACTTCCTTGAGGAATTCCGAAAGCTGTGCTTTTTTCATCATCGCTGATAACATTCCCAATCTTTACACATTGCGTACGTTCTTCTAGATAGCTCTTAAATAGTTTCAGCTGATTTTCTCTGATGCCTATGGCTTCAAGCTTGTGCAACAAAATTGGAATAGAAACTGTAACATTTAAAAAACTTAGTCACGGTTTGAGGTATGTAGCGACCTCTAGTTGCGCATAATGTCACTGAATGCAATGTCATAAACAGTTCTGACTGAGGCCCGTCAGATGGCGCCACGATTTAATCGATATGTTTAGTTTTTCTTTTGTTTCGATTATTGAGTTATAATATTTAAATAAATTAATTATAACCTTATTAATTACTATTTACTAAATTTAATATAACTAAATAGTAATAATCGAATAGGAAATATCGATGTAACCATAACCTATTAAAATGACAGATCCATTGACAAGATGGGTGTGGTTCATTCTTTTTTCATTTCGTGGCTGATCAGAAGCATACTTAATATAAGAGTTTTATTAATTTAAATCACGTAAGATGTCGAGAACTAGACGTGGAAACAGCGTTAAACTTAAGATGATATTCCCCCGATTGTGGTAAGCATTTTTAGACGAAATTGATGAATATTATCTTAGCGTTATACATGGGCATCGGTATTCTCAACATGTGAATTCTCTTTGACAGGGTTCAAGATTTCATTTTATAATAGTCTACCATATCCCATGGATATGTATTAAGAAGAAGAATAGTCTCCCAATATAATACCAATAAAATATGTATTAAATATGAAGCTACATCTTTGCACATAAGTCGTTGACGAGCAATCTCACATGGACAGCTAAGCGACAGTTTCCGAATACAGCGTATGGCTTTGGACCTTGGATGAACTGCATCGGATGACGGTACTGGCTGTGAGAACTACACAGTATGGTCATAATTGAGGTTAATGTATTACCACTCCATGTAAGTTACTTTATTCTAACCTTATCATATATGTTCCTGTCACGGGCTGTAACTAGTGTAGCTGTTTAATTACTAAATATATATTCTGGAGACAAGTTATATCTTTTATTCCAGTCAACACCTCATGCAAAACACACCCTTTAGTCTCATGCAAACTACCGCTTGGTAAGTCGGTGGTAAGGTCAAAAACCCAATCTTACAAAACTGTGCTAAAAGCTTTGGCGAGGTCCAGGAAGATTCCTATTGTGTGGTTACCTTTATCAAGTTCTTGTACCAGATAGTCGGTTAGATGGTGTACAGCATCATCTGTAGATATTTTAGGTCTAAATCCAAACTGCCGCTTGGACAGAATAGATTTATCCTCTAAATATTTATGAAGCCTGTTGTTTATAATCTTTTCTAATATTTTAGATATAGAAGGCAGTAAGGAAATAGGCCTATAATTGGTCACGTGATCTTTACTCCCTGATTTATAGACCGGCACAATAACAGCTTTTTTTAAACACTTGGGAAACACGCCTGTAGTTAAGCATTTATTGAAAATGTATGTTAACGGTGGTACTAAAAGGTGTTTGAATTGCTTAATGATTTTATTAGATACATTATCCCAGCCAACTGCACAGTCGTCTTTTAGACCCATAATAATCCTTTCTACTTCCATTTCATCAGTATCTAGTAACACAAAGGATGATAAGCTAGTGCTAGATGCAAACAATGAGCTTGTTAGGTACTGCGATTGACCCCGAATTTTTTCAGCTAGACACTTGCCCACATTAACAAAGAAATTATTTGCAAAGTTCGCTGATGCTAACTGTGATGAATGTGCTTGTAATAAACCTGAAGAAGACTGATTCTGATTTGAATTATATGTCACATTTTTAATAACTTTCCAGATCTTTTTGTTATTTGTAGCAGCCTCTTTTAGTGCAGTGTTATCGTAATTGCGTTTTGCTTTCTTTAGGAGGTCGTTACAAAAGTTACGATATCGCTTATATGACAGTTGCAATATTAAATTATTTGGATAAGCTTTAGCTTTCATATGTAGTTTATCTCTGTTTTTCATACAGCATATAAGACCAGCCGTGATCTATGGTTTTATGTTGCAGTATTTGTTATTTAAAGGAGATATGACCGTGTTCTTCTGATTAGCATGTTGCACTCTTTTAATTAAGTACAACATACAAAACTGCGGATCAGCGGAACTGTAGACTGGGTCAAAATCAATATTGCATAAGTCATCTTCAAGTTTATGTAAATTTAATTTAGAAACAAAGCGAGAGACTACCTTAGGCAATTTACAATTAAGAATAAGTAGGGTAGCACTGTGATCGGTTATTATTGAATTAATTACAAGGGTAAGAGCAGGGAAATTTGCCTTGAGCATTATATGGTCCAAGCAGGAGCCACTTTGATGTGTAGGGAGCGTGTGAGCGGGAAGTAAACCATTGAATGCGCATAGGTTGAGGTATTCCTCAGCGGAAGCGTCTGCACGTCCCGGAAGAATATTAATATTGATATCGCCCGTTAGAATTGTATTTTTGAAAGATGATATGTTCTGCAAGGTGTCGTTTAGAGAGTCAGTGAAATTTTTTATGTTCGTAAAAGAAGGAGATCGATATACAGCTAATATCGCAAATTCTGCTCCAATTTTAATCAACAATCTGCTACAGTCGTGCATGTTTGGTTCTACGACAGACACATTTAAATGATCTCTTGCATAAACTATTACCCCATCGTTCTGATTGGAGGTTGAGTTACTCTTGTACATACAATATCCCGGAATTTGTGGTATGTTATATTGTTTAGCAAGTCAACATTCAGTTAAGACAATAATGTCACAGTTTATGTCTAGACGTTTTAGAAAAATGCTAAAATTATCGAAGTTCTTAAAAACACTGCGAATGTTTTGGGTTAGTATGGTTAATGGATTAGTGTAATTGAGAGATATTGCTTGCAGTGTTCAACGTCACAAACTTGCGATTGACAAAGGTCAAAAAGAATCGTAATTTACGGCGCTCTTAGGCGCCTCCAAAAAAAAAAAAAATAATCAATAGAGTTTATGTACCTATTTTCTGCCATAATTTTTGCCGGACAGTCCGCTGCACTTGTTTTGTGATTGCTAGGCTTTTTGAAGTGCATGCAAGTAGCGCATTTTGGTTCCTCTGCCTTTTTAGTGCATTACAATACAACAATACAATACAATACAATAAACTTTATTGTACACCAAAATATATAGTAACAATTTAGGTGGTGGTGGTTTATAGGTGGTCTCCCGACATGATTTAGCTGCATGTCCGTACTGCTGACATTTATAACAGCGTGTGACTAGGGTAAAGTCTCTCACAGGACAGGAAGACCAATTTACATATCAGGGCTTTACGTATCTGTGCAGATACTTCAATTATAAAATTAGAGGTATCAGCATCCCTCTTACCTGACTTATGACTCAGCTTAATGGAGGACAAAAAGGTCTCGAGGCTGCAATCCTGAAGGTTTTCGGCTAGATTTTGGTTAAATAAACAAGTAAAAACTTCCTTCTCTTGCATGGATGAGGGCACTCCGATAATTACGACTCTAGGTTTTCTTTTCTGGGGTTCGTCGATTGTAAGGCCAGAATTTGTTGACTGCATCGATTTTTTTACCTTCTCAATGTCGTCTTTTGTTTCAGTGCTGATAATGACACCACCATTTTTTGTCTTGCGTATTCCTCGTACTTGCAGTTTCATCTGCTCTGGGCATATAATTTTTTGGACAAGTGATTTGGTCTCCTCGCTGGACTTTAGTTTGTCGTTAGGGTATATGGCCACTGAGCTTAAATTTAAGGGCTGAATAAATTTGTTGGTACCTTTTTTCACCATATCAGCAAAGGAAGATCCTGTATTCGGCTTTATATAGGCTCCAACTGCCATCTTAAGTTCTTGCAGTTGCCGCGACAGATCAATTTGGTCTTCAAGTGTTTGCACGGTGGAGTAGAGCACACTTCATTTAGACACTGTTCAATAGTGGTCATCCAGTTTTGTATTTCTGCCATTGAAATCACTTCCATAACCTCGTTTCTTTGGGTGGGAGACTGAGGGTAAGATGCGAGTGCGGGCACGGGTTTAGGTGTAGCTGTGGTCACGGGTGTAGGAGGTGGGCTCCGAGCACATCGGTCACCCTGGCTGAAGGGGCTGCTTGCCATTGTGACAGTCATTGATTAGATTTTCATATGATAAATGTACCGACCAGCAAATTTTTTTTCTCGATTTCAGGTATGGTCCCATTGTAAAAGTTGTTTGTTATCATGACTACAATCACGTGTTTAAGTATCGTTCACTAATTACCAGCCACCTTATTTAGTAAAACCTTAAAAATATCCACCTTTTTGCTTTAAAAAAAAATCACTCTTGACCGTGACGAAATAAGAATAAAAAAAGCCGGGCAAGTGCGAGTTGAACTCGCGCACCCAGGGTTCCGTTCCTTACATACTTGGTAAATCGCGGTTTACTATGTAAGACGTATTAGAAAAAACTACTTACTAGATCTCGTTCAAACCGATTTTCGGTGGAAGTTTGCATGGTAATATACATCACAATATTTTTTTTTAGTTTTATTATTCTCTTATTTTAGAAGTTACAGGGAAACACACGCACACATTTTACCACTTTGGAATTGCTAACTATTTAGTTTAAGAAAAAAATATATTAGAAACCTCAATATCATTTTTTAAGACCTATCCGTAGATACCCCACACGTATGGTTATGATAAAAACCAAATTTTTGAGTTTCAGTTCTAAGTATGGGGACCCCCAAAATTATTAGTATTTTTTTTTTCTATTTATGTGTGAAAATTTTAATGCAGTTCACAGAATGCATCTACTTACCAAGTGTCAACAGTATTACAGTTTCGGATAAAAGTGGCTGTGACATAGGGATGGACAGACAGACGGACATGACGAATCCATAAGGGTTCCGTTTTTTTACATTTGGCTACGGATTTTTAGGGATCTCTTGTTGTGAAAAATAAAAAAAGCAAGCGTTTGATATACATGCCATGTTAAACCTAATCGTAATGCGATAAGAGGCAGTTTTCGAGTAGGTGTATTGAAAACACTTTTAAAGCATGCTACAAAAACACATGGAAGCTTTTGGACTAGCTTCATTTAAAAGGTCGTTTGTGCTCTTGCTTCTATTAAAACCATCCATTGAGAAGCTATTGGGGCTGTCAGACTTCTATAATGTCACAAGGAAATACTTGCAGAGAAGCTAATAGGAGTAAGCAATAAACATCTTAGTTGAACAAGATGCCAACAAATAACTATAGTCACCCCAATTAATGAGCCGTTGCAGCCGTGATAGTGACGTCATTTAAGTGCTAGCGATCGTTTTAGAGGTACCATGGCGTATACGCTATGTTTTATTTACTCTCTCTCACTAGATGGCTGGATCGTTCTTTGCCCGAAGAATTAGCGTTGACATTAGCCGCCTCAGTCTATCTTTTGCATACATTTCCATCTTACTCAGACGACAGCAATGTGGAGGAGTATTTTGATTCCAGGTGTTTTTGAGTATACATAGGTATATAGTAAAGTTATACATATTTTTTTTAAGTCAATATTGTAATCGTTTATGTAGTATGTATGTACCTACATAAATGACTCAAATATTAATTTAGCTATTTCCAAAAACTAAAAGAACATTACTTCGTTTGCAATTTTCCGTGCGTAAGACTTACCTCTGTTGTTAGCAAGCATTTCGAAAATTGTGAGATGAAAATTACGTAAAACAAAAACATTTTTCTTGTGGTTTTCTATTGACACCAGTATGTATAGATACTCGTATTGCAATGTAATAATATAATAAGCTAAACCCTTGGTAAACTCTGCTCCGGGCCATTGAACCTTAATGGAAAAATAAATTGAAAACGTCGTGATAACATATTCAATTATTTATAACCTTGGAGTCAACATTAACTTGATACTGGCACGATGTTGGACACAGATAATGAAGCAGTATCTGTGATTTTGGAGAACAGGATAATTCATCAATCTTTTCTGCCCTCAAACAATTTTTGAGAGGATTGTAAATAAACAATTAAGGAGCTTTCTAGACAAACATATAATTATAGCCGAGAACCAGTACGGATTCTGACAAAGAATGTCGACCGAAGATGCTGTACTGGATCTTACGCAACAAGTAGCTAAAAAGCTAGATAATAAATCAAAATGCCTGGCTATTTTTTTGGAACTAGCCAAAGCTTTCGACACAGTTTCTGTTCCCAAACTTATCGCCAAACTAGAACATGTTAGTGTACGTGGAATACCGCTTGAGATTATCAAAAGTTATCTCAACAATCGAACACAACTTGTCAAAATAGACATGTTATTACAGCGATGAAGAACTAGTAACTTATGGCCTCTCTCAAGGAAGCATCATTGGACCTACGCTCTTCCAAATTTATGTGAACAACCTGTGCAGATTTAGCCTTACTAACTGTAACATCTATGCGTATGCTCATAATACCTCGATTCTCGTTTACGGACCTACATGGAATATGGTCAATGCTACTGCAGAGAAAACACTGCTCAAGGTAATAAAATGGCCTAAACTAAACCTCCTTATACTCGACTTGAACAAAATATTCCTTTTTCAATACACTTACTCGAAAACTGCCTCTTATCGCACTACGTTTAGGTTCGATATGGCATGTGTTAGCACCTTTTCATCTGACGTACGACCGCCCTAGATATTTTATTATTGTGTTATTTATTATGTTAATTATGAGCGTGTGTGTGTCTGCTGACTAGTGTATTTAAATAGTATATAAGCTTAGTTATTTATATTAATAAAGAGTACTTTTGAACACGCAGTCGTATCATTATACGCAATATACCATCAAACGCTGGAGAGTATTTAGCGAGAATTAACAGTAAAATGAATATAAATATATTTCTAAATTAAAGAACAAAATAAAAGATTTTCTTCGCAGACAGAAACCGTCCGTCTGTCCATAGATTACAGAGAGATAACAGAGAGATACCACATATCAAATGGGTAACTTAGAACAAAATTTTTGGACCATAGCGGCGCTGGCCATAGACAACTTATGCTGCTCTCTAATTGAGTATGACGTTTGTTTTTTTTTTTAATGCGGCCGCGAATACTGGCAAAGGAATACAGCATGAAATGCCTTATTTTTAACCGACCTCAAAAAAGGAGGTTCTGAATTCAGTTTTTTTTTTACTTTTATTAATTTTCTGATCTGATTGCAAGAAAATAATTTATTTATTTATACATTTATTTATTGCATACATACATTATCGCAACTCAACCGATTTAAAAAATTCTTTCGCCATTAGAAAGCTACATTTTTACTGAATTATATTTTTTCATTACTCATTCGCTGAAAGTAGGTCTGAAGTTGCCTGAGGAGCGGGTTGAAAGTAATACTTTTCATCCCTAGGGAGAATCACTTTCAACTGACAGCTGTCAAATTATAAAAAAAAAAATCTAGTTCTATCTTCGCATTTCTATTGATCTATGTCTCAACTTTCTATACAGCCAGTCAATTACAGCGCGATGTAAAACTGAAATTAAAAGATACTTATCTACATTTTTTTTTTAAATTACATAGTTATTTATAATTTACTTTCAATTAATTCTTTAATTCTTTAAAAATAACATAAATATGAGAAAAATTTACCATTTTTCACTGATAAAAATTGAAAATGATGGCTGAATAGCCGATTTACCACAGAAAAAAAAAACAAAATGGCGGGAAAATTGTTGTAGAATTTTGTTTATACTTTACTAAATCTCTGCTGTAAGAGATTTTGTAATTACTCAATAATCAGATTCAGTTAAGGATTCAACACCTAATTCCTAAGAGAAGAGGTTAAAGCAGTAGTCGGAAACTTTTTACAGCCTAAATCAAAAGAAACATACTTAAAATCATACGACGACCTTTGACGACGACTCTGGTTTTTATTTTTGTTTTCCTTTTATTCGTAATGAAAAGCACAGTGTTTACCTCGGGTTAAAGGCTTATTTAGTCCCTCGAATATTAGCGACCTCGCTTCACTCGGACGCCAAACTTTTTCTCGAGACTAAATAAGTTACTTTCACCCCTAGGGTAACAATGTACTATTACATATTCAAGTTACTTTTAAATTAACAAAATAATTATATTACGGAAAGAGGAAAGATTACAGTTGTTTGTTTTATATTTAGATTTAACTCAAGCAACTCAAAGCATTCTAAAAATTCTTTCACCTTCAAAAAGCTACATTTTTACTGAGTATAGGCTAGAATTATATTTTCAAAAAATTGTACACATACAAGTTACTTTTAAATTAACAAAATAATTATATTACAGAAAGAGGAAAGATTACAGTTTTTGTTTGTTTTATGGTACGATTTAACTCAAATTACTAGACCGACTTTAAAAATTCTTTCACCATTAGAAAGCTACATCTTTATTGAATAAATTAAAGTATTGCCTTTAAGATTCATTAAAGTCTTTGAAACAACATACCAACTATGTAACAATTTCCATATTATTACATAGTTGTATGTCGCGATAAAGTATTGAGTATAAAATAAAAAAATATTGCACACGAGCGAAGCCAGGGCGAGCAGCTAGTAACTAATAAAATTGCATGCATTAATAAATTATTGTGCTGAGAAATTAAAAAATAAATCATTTAAAAAGGACTCAGCCTTACTTATTAAATGATTGTCATGGAGTGCGTATATATCGATGTGGATAGTACTTTGGTCACTTTTCAGACTATTTCTACAAGAGTTACATTTAAGTTTCATTTTATCAAAAAATTTGCGTACTACCCATCCCGCTGTGTAACCACATGAATGGACATTCAATCGTTCACGTTGAGCCTGCTCAGATCTTGCGGACGGCCAGTTCGGATTTCGCAGGAGGCGCTCCACTGTGGACGCCATCATGCGCGTGCGAGCCCTCACGACGGGGGATGCGGTGTCGCCAACGCCTTCAACTCCCTGCCCTGGAGTTGCATTGGTAGGGCACTCCGGTACCACCGGGTGCCCGACTACCTCTGCCGGGTGATCGAGGCCTACCTGTCGGACAGGTTCATCATCTACCCCGGTCATCAGGGCGAGTTGAAACGGCGAGAGATGTCGTGCGGTGTTCCGCAGGGATCGACTACGTGCTGCGCGCCGGGTCAGCGTGGTCTGTTACGCAAACGACACGCTGGTCCTGGCTCGGGGATGGTCGTACCAGGCGGCGGTCGAACTAGCGACGCGCGGGGTTGCGACAGTCGTGGAGAGAATAGAGCAGTTGGGATTCGAGGTGTCATTGCAAAAGTCCGAGGCCATGTGTTTTCACGGCCCTCGGAGCGCGCCACCTCCGGGCTCCCAATTAACGGTAGGAGGAGTTCACATCGGCGTCGGGTTGGACGATGAAGTACCTGGGACTCGTCCTTGACAGCCGGTGGAACTTCAAGGAGCATTTCCGACGTCTGGCTCCCAGATTGAATGAGACTGGGGCTGCTCTCAAGCGGCTCCTGCCGAACCTAGGGGGTCCAGACGCCTCCTGCCGGAGGCTCTACGCAGGCATCGTTCGGTCCATGGCCCTTTACGGTGCGCCGGTGTGGGCGCCATCGCTACGAAAGCGAGTGGCGGCCCGGCTAACCGCCTGCCAGAGGGTCATGGCCATCCGGATGATCCGCGGATACCGTACGGTGTCCTGTGAAGCGGCGAGCCTCCTTGCTGGCCTACCACCGTGGGATTTGGAGGCAACAGTCCTTGCACACATGCATGACTTACGCGTGGAGATGCAACGTCGGGGCGAAACTCCGCTGCCGCGACAAGTCGCGGCATGGCGGACAGAGCTCCGGCGGGATCTCATGGTGAAATGGCGAGAGCGACTGTCGCAACCCAGTGCTGGGCACGCCACGATCGAGGCGGTAAGGCCCCTCTTTGAGGCGTGGCTGGAAAGGCCCCACGGCGTCGTCACCTTCCGTTAGGCGCAGGTGCTGACCGAACACGGCAAGTTCGGTCCGTACCTGTACAAGATTCGTGCGGAGACGACGCCCGGGTGTCGCCACTGTGCGGACCGCCCGGTGGACAGGGTGGAGCACACAGTCGAGGTGTGCCCCGCTAGGGAAGAGCATCGCCGTGTCCTCGTGGGGGCGATCGGCGGCGATCTCTCGCGCCGGGGCTTGGTTCACGCCATGCTCCGGAGCGAGGAGGAGTGGCAGGCGGTCGCCTCCTTTTGCGAAGCAGTAATGCTAGCAAAGGAGGAGGCCGACCGCATCAGGCAGAGGCAACGGGGCGCTCGCCCCAGCTGCCGCCGGGATTCCGATCCCGATTTCCGGCCACTGTAGGCGCGGGCTCGCGGACGGTGGGCAATGGGTAGCTCGCTGTCCGTCCGTCCGGTAACAGACCGGTCCGAGCTCAGGTTGTCTACGGCGCGCACTATTCCCGCGCGCCTCAAGGAGTTGTCAGCAAACTGTAGGGGTCCAGCAGGGCCGAAGCCTACTGGGGCCAAAGGTTATGTGAGAATGTCACCACGGGCCCCGGGACAAAGGCAAGGAACGGAAAGGTAGGTTTTTAGTCAGTAAAAGTCTGACACTATTTCCCGCCCCACCCAAGGGCGCGATATGTCATTGGACGATTTTACCTACGTTAAAAAAGAAAAAAACCCAGCCGGATGGGAAGCGTGGCTTGCTGCCACGCTCGGTCGTCCAAGGCCACATTTAAGATTGAGGATAATGTTTCTAATAATTTGATCGACTTTTTCCAAAAGTTGTGGGTTTTTCCACAGATGGGAGGAGCGAAGGCTATATGTAAATGTTGGCCCAAAACAACAGTACCAAATGAGTGCAAAAGCCGAATGCGTGTTAATTTTGAAAAGTCTTTCCGAGACTTCATTAAATTTTTGTATTTTCTGCTCAATGAATTTTGGAAAGGATTCATCGAAAATTGGGGAGCCCAGGAGGTGAAGAAAATTTCTTTCAGTGATTTGGATATTTGGTGCTATTGTGTTAAATTTTGCTAAAGTCATCTGTCTGTCAGTCGTTTGGGGAAGGTAAATTTCGCATTTTGAGAGGTTAAGCTGTAAACCAATAGAACTAAATTTGTTTTTCAAAAAAGTAAAATCTTTTAAGACTGTCTCTACATCACCTCCTAGGGTGCCGACATCCTAATACCAAACATTAAATTTAGAATTTAGCTGCCTTATGATTGGATTTATTGCTAAACTGAAAATGACTGGCCCAAGAGGGTCACCCTGTTGACAACCAACGGCTGATTCCAAAAGCTTTTCCTTTTATAAAGTAATTTAGAGGAGTGCCTGTAACATTGGTGGAGAAAACTATAAATTTTGGGGATTTCTTTTTGAACTTCTTTCAACATGGTATCCCTGTTCACGGAATTGAAGGCATTTTTGATGTCAACCTTAAGAATGACCTCACCTTCACTGCTGTTGAGGTAGGTCGAAAGAGCATGTACCGCAGCCTCACAGCCCCCTTTAGAACCAAATCCCAGTTGTAGGGGCTGGAGTTTGCTGGCCAGTACTTCGCTGTAAAAAGCACAGCAAATTTTGGCTGCGATACGTCAGTATGTAGACCCTACGGCAATGGAACGAATGCCGCCATCCATCTTGCGCAGGGCACATAAATTAGCCCCGTACAAAATGTCAATGACGACTTCGTTCACATTGCCGGAGAGCATGAGATTAATGAGGGCCGTGTGCTCCTTCAAAAGAGACTCACCAGCTTCCCCGGCGCTTGCGCTCATCAAGTCCTTTAAGTGTTGCGGCGTCAAGCCATCGAGGCCGCCGGCGGAGCCACTCTGGAATGAGCACACGGCCGCACAAACTTGTTGGGCTGAAATTTCAAGAATGTTGGATTCTGAATTAGGCGGGTCAGGAAAGGTGAGATCATCTGCCGGGGCGGGGTGTTTACTTTCTAGAGCTGTAAAAGTCTCTGTAGAGTACGGCGCAACCACATCACTGCTAAAAATGATCCTAGCTGCACCTCTAATATCACCCTCGCCTAGTTTAGATTCCACATAGTGCAATAAACCTCTTTCGGGGAGGTTTGATGTTGATTTTAGGTCTAAACTCTGGGCCGAAATATTGCAGTTATCTTTAATTTGGGCTGTTAGTGATTTTTTAGTTGCCAAATTTTTTTGCACATGTAGAATTCTAAACGGGAAGGTGAGTAATTATTCCCAAGCTCTTTGTGAGTTCTCTCGCACGGTAAGACGGAGGCATTGTGCTAGGTTCGAAGCCACGGATGGCTTCGCTCCGCGTGGAACTCTTTTTAGAACAGGAGTTGATGTTTTTAATTTTGCGAGGGTTTTCCAAAAGGGTTGAGGGGGTGAATCAGGTGTATGGGGAGATGAGAAAGTTGGGCATGAAAAAGGTACATTTTGGGGTTTATGCTTTTTGCCCAAATGTACCTTCAAGCCTCGTTCACCCTTAAAAAATCGTGCTTGGGAACAGTGAGGGCATCTCACCAGGGCATCCAGGGATGTGGCAGGTTGACTAGCACTTCGTAAGGCTTCACAACTGTCGTCATTGTTAGGCATATAAAATCTTAGGTACTAATACAATATAATACGTACTTACAGGTATAAAACGAAGTAAAATGAGTACAAAACAAACCAAATTTAACACTTATCACTATATATACAATGCACAGACACAATACACTAAAACTAAAGAAAATCGGTAAAAAATGTTCAACAACAATTTTCACCAAATAAAAGTCAAAATTGACGGTGTCACAATGTGACGACTGTAGCACAGCAGCCCTCGAGGCCTGGGCGGGCGCTCCGCGTAAGCAGGGCCGCTTCCCCGGTCGGTGGTTATGTAAAACGAAGGTTATAAAAAACTTTCTCTTGTTGCTCGCCACATCGCCGCCGCAATATGTATCGGCCCTTAGTCGCGTAGAATCTCAAGCGAGCGTGAATATTTCTCTTCTTGAGAAGTAAATGTAATACCGAAACCAATTCAGGGGCAAAGACTTTTTCAATGTGCATACAGCAAACATAATGGTTCAATCATATGGAAACCATGCAGATTTGTTCAATCTTATTTATAGTTGATTATTGACATTTTTGCAATTGCAAATAATATATTATTATCCCAACACAATATACTTAAAGGTGGTTTATCAAATCATATGAAATCAGAATAAAATTAATTTTATTTACTGTATTAATAATCAATACTTAGTAGATTCCACTCGCGATCTAGGTGTTATTATGGACTTTTCTTTGCACTTCGACCAGCACATTCAGAGCATAATTAATAAGGCTTTTCAAATGTAGGTATGGCTTCGTCATGAGATCGTTAAGGGACTTCGTGCGACCCTCTACTTTTTTGATGTTATTTAAATGTTTGATACGCTCGCAACTGGAATACGATGTACCCATTTGGAATCCTTATTATCTAAAATATAGCAACAAGTTAGAAATGGTACAGAAAAAATTCTTACGTTTCATGCACTACAAATGTCATCATTCGGAGATTCTATACAGACATTTATTAAGCAAGTACCACATTCTAAGTTTGGAATCAAGACGATTACTTTTGAACGTAATGATGTTGCATGGTCTGTGCCACAGTAGATTTGACTGTACGGATATTACAAACAAGATATGTTACACGGTACCCAGAACTGTAATAAGACGTGGGGCTCGCGTGCCCCGCCTGTTCCACGTCGACTTATGTGGGACCAACGCCGGGGCACGAGTTCCTCTTCGTCAAAACTTATAAAACACACTTCATGGACATAGACATTTTCACTCATTCTAATAAAAAATTTAAATCTCTCGTTGTCAGTTCATTAGCATCTAAATTCCAAATTGATAATAAACTAAATAACTTAAATATAAAATAATTCTTAAAATCAGTTTCCGCTTTTCATGTAATTGATTAATCTGTGGACAATGGTGTGAGTTATAAGTTTACCTATTTATCTAATAATTCTATATTTCACCTTAACATGTAACTGTTTTTTGTCCCTATGTTAAAATAAAAAAGTTTTCTATTTGATCTGAATTAAAATATGTGGATTTCATTATTTTTAAATTATGTTTTTTAAAAATCTGCCACAACCTCATGTAGCTTTTTAGTGTAACAATAAAAATTACTAAAGAGGGCACTGACTTTTCCTTTCAATTCGAATCCACATATTTAATTTTCTGTAATTTGTTAATTGCCTCTTTCCAAAACTGATTTTTCTACCACCGCTGTTCTTAAAATATTTCCCTTGCTTCTTTTTAGAGAATATTGCAGATTCATTAACGCTGTCGAATAATTCTCCGTCCGCGTACCGGCCTATTGTGCTGCTCGACGAGATGGGTAAGCTCTTCGAAAGACTAAGGCAAACCGCCTCGTCGCGCGCCTTGCACGGGTGGGGCCGGACCTTTCGGACGGACAGTTCGGCTTTCGCAGGATGCGCTCCACGATGGACGCCATCATGCGCGTGCGAGCCCTCACGACGAGGGATGCGGTGTCCCAGGGCAGGTGTGTCGTGGCAGTGTCCTTGGACATTGCCAACGCCTTCAACTCCCTGCCTTGGAGTAGCATTGGAACGGCACTCCGGTACCACCGGGTACCCGACTACCTCTGTCGTGTGATCGAGGCCAACCTATCCGAGAGGTATATCATCTACCCCGGTCACCAGGTAGAGTAGAAACGTCGAGAGATGTCGTGCGGTGTTCCGCAGGTATCGGTACTAGGACCACCCTTGTGGAACATCGGGTACGACTACGTGCTGCGCGGCAACTTCCCCGACGGTGTCAGCGTGGTCTGCTACGCGGACGACACGTTGGTCCTAGCGCGGGGAGAGTCGTACGGGACGGCGGTCGAATTAGCGACACGCGGGGTTGCGATGGTCGTTGAAAGGATCCAGCTGTTGGGACTCGAGGTGGCACTGCACAAGTCCGAGGCCATGTGCTTCCACGGCCCTCGGGGTGCGCCACCACCGAGTTCCCAGCTAACGGTAGGAGGGGTTCACATCAGCGTCGGGTCGACGATGAAGTACCTGGGACTCGTCTTCGACAGCTGTTGGAACTTCAAGGAGCACTTTCGATGTCTGGCTCCCAAACTGAATAGGACTGGGGCTGCTCTCGGGCGGCTCCTGCCCAACCTCAGGGGACCAGACGCCTCCTGCCGGAAGTTCTACGCGGGAATCGTTCGGTCCATGGCCCTCTATCTGAGCGCCCAGCTGAATGCGTGCCAGAGAGTCATGGCAATACGCATGGTGCGAGGGTACCGAACGATTTCCCGCGAGGCGGCGACCCTCCTTGCTGGCCTACCGCTATGGGATCTGGAGGCAACAGTCCTTGCACACATGCACGACAAGCGCATGGAGATGCAACGCCGGGGCGAAATTCCACTGCCACGACAAGTCGAGGCATGGCGGACAGAGCTCCGGCGGGATCTCATGGCGAAATGGCGTCAGCGACCTCATTCGGGGCGCGCCACAATTGAGGCGATAAAGCCCATCCTTGAGGCGAGGCTGGAAAGACCTCACGGCACTCTCAACTTCCGCACGACGCAGGTGCTTACCGAACACGGAAAGTTCGCTAAGTACCTGTTCCGGATTCGTGCGGAGGATTCGCCTGGAAAACACGGTGGAGCATACTGTAGAGGTGTGCCCCGCCTGAGCGGAGCATCGCCGTGTCCTCGTGGGGGCAATCGGCGGCAGCGATCTCTCTCGACGGGCCTTGGTTCAGGCCATGGTCCGGAGTGAGGAGGGATGGCATGCGGTCGCCTTCTTCTGCGAAGCAGTAATGCTAGCAAAGGAGAAGGCTGACCGCATCAAGCAGAGGCAAAGGGGCGCTCGCTCCAGCCGCCGCCGGGATTCCGATCCCGATTTCTGGCCACCGTAGGCGCGGGCTTGCGGATGGCGTGCAATGGGTAGCACGCTGTCCGATCGTCCAGTAACCGACCGGACCGAGCCCAAGTTGTCGACGGCGCGTTCTGTTCCCGCGCGCCTCAAGGAGCTGTCAGCACACCGAAGAGGCCCAGACTGCTAACAGGCAGGGTCGAAGCCTACCGGGGTTAACTTCCGAAAGGAATGCCCGGTCCCGGCACGAAGGCTATGAAGGAACGGGGTAGGTTTTTAGTCAATAAGAGTCTGACACTACTTCCCGCTCCGCCCAAGGGCAGGATTTGTCATTGGATGATTTTACCTACCATAAAAAAAAAAAACGCTGTCGAATAATTGGTCAAAAAATAGAACGATCTCTGTTGTATTTGGCAATGTGCTACTGACCGGTCTTCCATCAGCATAATGGGCTGAAATAAATAATTTATTTATATAAACTTAATTGTTCGTGTTTCCTTTACTATGTGTTTAATAATAATACTAGTGCTTAATTCTACTTATATAATTGAGTAGTTACTTTATTTTTGTGGTAAAATGTACCACAAAAATAAAATAACTACTACAACTATATTTTAGTCCATAAGTATAACCAGGAATCAAACCTGTTCAAACATGCAAAACATTTATTTTCATATGATGTTACTTACAAAATTTTGCTATATATGATAAGGCTATAGATACAGTTGAGCTGAAGACCTTCACACAATTTTTAACCGGAAAATTAAAAATACAGTTTTTAAGTATTTGTAAAAAATTGCCATCATAATTTAAGGGTCAATCTATAGCAGAATACAAATAGTTGGATTAAATAAAAACAAAATAAAAATACATATACCTTCATTTTCTTAATATTTTCTGGAATTACATGTTGATCACACAGTTTGTGAAGCAGTCTGGATTCGGTGTGATGACAATCTGTTTCATACACATCTACTATGTCTTGCCATTTAGAAATTTTTCCATTGAAAGCTATATTTTTACTTTAAAAGTTATTTCTCAGACCTTTT
Organism: Leucania comma; assembly: GCA_958295575.1. Lineage (NCBI taxonomy): Eukaryota > Metazoa > Arthropoda > Insecta > Lepidoptera > Noctuidae > Leucania > Leucania comma. The sequence continues at coordinate 15,215,239 of OY282461.1, forward strand.
ATCAGGTGTGAGGGGTCATACACAATACTCAGATTGACTCCACTTATTATAGTTTCCTGATCTAATGAAGCATAGTAAAATAATACCTTTGTTCAAAACGGGTAGTACATCTGACCCTACGAATTACAGACCCATTTCAGTGCTACCTACTTTTAGTAAAATATTTGAAAAACTTATTTTAGAGCAACTTCAAAGATATTTTAATACGCATACATTGTTGCATAACAAACAGTTTGGTTTTACAAGGGGTCGTTCAACAACCGAGTGCCTAGTGTGAGTTTGTTTTGCGTAAACGTGATCGTTCAACTCGCTCTCAGCACACTGATGTGATGAACTTTTAGGACATATTTATGATGCATGGGAAAATAAGTGCGATGTCCTGGGCATTTTTTGCGATTTGTCTAAGGTATTTGATTGTGCTCCTCATTAAACATTAATCAGGAAACTGCACCATTACGGAATCCGGAACTCCTCCCTGGATCTTTTTTCATCATATTTGAGTGGAAGGATGCAGAGAGTTGAGGTAAACGGTAAAAGATTTCCCGGATCTGTAGTAAGAATGGGTGTCCCACAGGGTTCAATTCTTGGCCCATTTTTGTTTCTTATTTATATTAACGACTTACCTTACCTCATAAAGGATAACCATAATATAGTGTTGTTTGTAGACGACACTTCACTTTTCTTCAAACTTAAACGTCAGCAGCCAGTTACTGACGATATAAATTTAGCTCTTTCAAAAATAGTACACTGGTTTAATGTAAATAATCTTCTTCTTAACGAAAAAAAAACTAAATGCATTAAGTTTATCATGCCTCATGTTAGGCAAGTAGAAACTAGTGTGCTAATCAAAGGTAAAAGGGAGTTGAGTCCTGAAGATACTACAGTTATATATCATAGTTTTCTTGGGCATAACTATAGAACCTAAGCTTCAGTGGGGCCCACATATAGACAAATTATCTAAAAAACTTAGCTCTGCAGCATACGCTGTTAGACAAATACGAAATTTAACTAATATAGGGACAGCCCGTTTAGTATACTTTAGCTATTTCCATAGTGTTATGTCGTACGGTATCCTAGTTTGGGGAAATGCCGCCGATATCCAGACAATTTTCGTTTTCAGAAAAGGGCTATTCGTTCGATTTATAAATTAAGTCCCAAATGCTCCCTAAAAGAAAAAATTAAAGATATCAATATAATGACTGTACCTTCGCAGTACATTTACGGGATTATTTTGTATGCCTATAAAAATATAAACATGTTTAAAAAATATAGTGATATTTATAATTTTAATACTAGGAACAAACACAAATTTGCGGTTCCGGCAACTAGGCTTTAAAAAATAGGGGGCTCAATTAGATGCCAATGTATAAACTTCTATAATAAACTTCCTAGTCATATACAACAACTAAGCCTTAATAAATTCAAATCATTTGTAAAACGAAAACTTTGCCAAAAGGCTTTTTACACTGTAAAGGACTATATTGAGGACGAAAAGGCTTGGGATTGACCTGCTCCAGTATGCACTACAACTGTTGTTATTTTATTCATGTATGGAAAAAGAATGATATATATATATAATAAAATATATACATATTTTCTTTTTCTTTTATTTTTGGCTGTGTTTTTTTTTATTATTGATATTATTATTTTTTGACAAATTAACATAGTTGTTTATTAATTTTTTCTTACAATTTGACGTTGTAAATTATTTTTATTTTACAATTGGACATATTTTTTTCCTTTTTTCTTACTTTCATTAATGTTTGACATTTTTCATTCATTATTGTGAATGTGAGGACTATGTGGATTGCTATTTTTTCTTTTCTTTTCAGTAACTGTACGAGATTAGGATGGCTCTGAAGCAGCTTAAAAACAACAAGGCGTCGGGTGAAGACGGAATCTTGGCAGAACTCTTGAAGGTGGGGGGATAACCGGTCCGTAATGCCCTTCAGAAACTATTCGATTCCGTCATAAGTATTACAAGCCCATCTAACTTCTGAGCCATGTCTATAAGCTGTTTTCTAGAGTCATCACGAACCGTCTCGCGCGCAGGTTCGATATAATTCATAATTCATAATCATTTATTTGCTAATATGGGTAAATTACATAAAGTTGTTAAAAATTATATATAGCACAGTCCAACCATATTACAGCTAAAGGCATGCAAATCACAAGCTTTATTATTTATCAGTGTAACAATGAAGTTATATTAATGTCATCAGAAAAAATCAAGTTTAAATGTCACATATTAAGTAATAATGTCAAAATAATGATGACGATGACTTCCAGCCTTCCTAACAAGCCGGATCTCGAAAAGACTTTAATATCGTAGACCACATACATCCGCTGCGGCAGGTTATACTGAAGACTGAGGAGTATAATAAGCCTTTGATTCGATCGAGACCTGGGCTGTACTGCAGTCTCTACAATGGTGCCAGATTGACTATCGGTACATCGAGGTGCTGAAGTGTTTGTACAAAAACGCCACCATGTCAGTCCGACTTCAGGACCAGACCTTAAAACACCTTGCAACGAGGTGTGAGGCAGGGAGACGTCATTACTCCGAAACTGTTCACGGTCGCAATGGAGGATGTCTTCAAGGTTCTGGAATGAAGAGGGCTAGGCATCAATGTCAAAGTCGAGTACATCACTCACCTTCGGTTTGCCGACGATATAGTAGTCATGGCTGAGACTACGGAGGAGCTCAGTACAATGCTTGTTGACCTCAGTAGAGCTTCTAAAAGAGTGGGACTTAAAATGAACATGGACAAAACCAAAATCATGGTAAACATCCATGTAGAGCCCACTCCTATCAAGATCGGAGACTCTACACTCGAAGTTGTAGACGACTACGTTTACCTGAAACAGATGGTCCAGTTGAGTAGGTCTTACTTCGAGAAAGAGGTCAATCGTCAAATCCGACTCTGCTGGGCGGGGTTCGGGAAGCTGCGCGGTGTCTTCTCGTCCAACATACCACAGTGTCTCAATACGAAAGTCTATGACCAGTGCGTGTTGCCAGTGATGATATATGGCTCTGAAACGTGGTCGCTTACAATGGGCCTCATAAAAAGACTTATAGTCACCCAAAGGGCAATGGAAAGGGCTTTGCTCGGAGCCTCCTTGCGTGATCGCATCAGGAATGAAGATATCCGCAAGAGAACCATGATTTCCGACGTAGCACGTAGAATCGCCAAAATTAAGTGGCAATGGGCTGGGCACATTGCACGCAGAACGAATGGCTGTTGGGGCCGAAAGGTTTTGGAGTGACGGCTGCGTACCGGAAGACGCAGCGTTGGAAGGCCTCCCACAAGGTGGACCGATGATCTGGTAAGGGTCGCTGGAGTCCGATGGATGCGAGTTGCACAGGACCGTATGTCAAACAGTGGACGTCTTTTGACTGAAATGATGATGATGATGATGATGATGAACTATTTTGTTTGGGATTCCTACTGTTAATAGTTTAGCACACAGTATTTTTACATTCATACTATTGAAAGCTCCAGATACATCAGAGTACATTAAATATTTTTTCTTAGTCAAACTATTTTGTATATCGAGCTGTAGTTGACAAATACTCTCACGAGATGATGTGCCCCTCCTAAAACCAAATTGATTATTTGGTAAAATATTGTTTTGTTCTATATAAAATTCTAGTTTTTTTTTTTAATAATTGTTCAAAAATCTTGCCCACACAAGACCTTAAAGCTATAGGCCGGTGAGAATCAGGATTAGAAGGAACCTTATCTGGTTTCAATATAGGCACCAAACAGACTTCCAAGAATGTGGTATGTCATTGTCCAACTAAAGACAATAATAATAATAATAATAATAATAATCGTTTATTTCAGGCATTAAGCCCATAGTAACAACCAATATTACCCTTACATATACAGATTAAAAATAAATAAATACATTGCAATTATAATAAACTAAATTCTAATTAAAATTATTGAGTAATTATTAATTACAAAATTAAGATAAGATAAAATAAAAAATTCATAATTCATAAATGCCAACGTCTCAGCAGGTACACACCCTGGAACACTCCAGACACAACCTTATTCCCACATCGCGTCAGTCGAGACAGGAAAGATGCCCTGAGTCTTCTCAACAGCCCATGAAAATCAGTAACTCTGTTCTCAGCGAACATGCCGGTCGCACTACACCGCCACGGCAGCTTAAGTAAGCAACAATGCAATACATTTAGGAAAGACTGCGGACCCATTTCCCTTAGCTTTTTCAACATAATATAGGGAATGCCATCCAAACCCAAAGCACTGTCTCTTCTTCAAAATATAGCAGACTTTAACTCTTGTATTGAAAAATATTGGTTAGATAGTTGTTAGTAGAACTAGATTCATTAACAATACCGTAATAAAAATACCCCACGGTACTTGAAAATTCACAAATTTGAAAACAGAAGTGCTGCCAAGCTTCCCCTACCAAATACAAAAAGTAATAATTGACCACAAGCTCCATTAAAATAAATAAATAAAATAAAAAATATTATAAAAAAAAAAACATTTCGAAAACAACAGTACAAAAAAGGCTTTGTACAACATTAACAGCTGTCCGATGTGGAGTACCGCCGGATCTTTGCAAGAACGCCGAGCTTTTTAGCAGCTTCCTTGGCTTTGGATTCAATGAACCACCCAAAATTAATGACGAAATTTAACTTCCAAGAGGTGACGGCGGTCAATGCACTCCAAGGATATATTCTGAAAAGCAGGAGTCAAGGTAAGTAAAATACCGAAAAGCTACCCTACGCCTGTACTCTAGTTTTTATAGATTGAACTTAACCAAATCTGGATCACAAATTAATTTCTTTGTACGCTTTTCCACTGAGTTCAAAGCTGCTAGATGGCATTTTGCAGCATCAGCAATGAACACTCGTTCAATGAACCCGCACTATTTCCACAGCACTATCGACCACAACTTGGGTGAGGATCAGACAATGAAACACTTCACTTTACTTCCAGTGTATATTATGAACTTCAGAATTGAACTAACTACGAATTGACAATATCACGACCTTAGTCGCCACGCGGAAAATCTTAATATCGCGATCTAGGAATTGGCGCTCACTTAACAACGCCATCTGTGATTAAAAAAGTAAATAATATTTCGAACATTCCGCCCACCAAGGAGCTATTTGACATAGTCCTTCTATTAAATACATTTACATGGGCACCGCCCACCATGAGAACATCAACAAATAAATTAAAACATGAATTCACAATACCAACATAAGATCAAAAATACCTATATCATATAACATTTTTTAATTATATAACTACTGTGTGACAGGTAAAATACATATTTTTGAAATAGGCCTTTTTATTAAGGCTCTTTGAGTGCGTAAAGTAACGACTCGCGTAATTTTGTCCAGTTCAGGGTGTTTCTCTACAACTCTTGCCAAAAGCCATTTACAAGGAGGCAAATCATCTTCCTTTACCACTACTACATCCCCAATGTTTGGGTCAGGAGTTCGACATGTCCACTTGTAGCGATGCAGAAATTTTGTTAGATACTCTTTTGACCAACGACGCCAAAACTCCAACGACGTAAATTGGATACGTTAGACTCTCAAAATTATGATCAGGTACGGCGACCAAGGGTTGCCCTTAAACACAGAGTCGGATGCCTTTGACGTCTTGGCATCAAGACGTCAAAGGCAACCGACTCTGTGTTTAAGGTGGACAAAGGTCTAGAATTGAGCAACTCTCAATTTGCGCTAAGACTGTAAATAGTTCCTCATAAGTCAGTATCGAGTCCTCTATAACACGTTTTAAGTGGTACTTCACTGATTTAACGCCAGCCTCCCACAAACCTCTGAAGTTCGATGCACGAGGTGGGATAAAATTCCACCTTTTTTTTAAGTAAATTGACCTTTCTGATGCAAATAAATTATGGAGTTCTTTTGAAGCACCGATAAAATTTGTTCCATTATCGCTCCAAATATCCGTACATAGGCCTCTTCGTGCAACGAATCGTTTGAAAGCAGCTAAAAATCCCTATGTGGTTAAATCACTGACCACCTCAATGTGCACAGCTCGTGTCACCATACAAACAAATAAACAAATATAACCCTAATGAGCGTGATGAACCCGTCTCTTTGTCATCCTAATGTTTATCGGACCTGCGTAATCTACCACTACACTTAAATGGTCTTGAAGAACTAACTCTAGCCTCTGGAAGCTGGCCCATCAATTGCTGTGATGTTTTCGTAGCTGCTTTCACACATGGAATACACCTTCGCACATAGCTTTTAATTAAAGATCACCAATTATGTAATATTCTGTGCTTAAATAAGTCAGCGTTAATTGGGCTCCACCGTGAAGCATTTTAGCATGCGTATCCGCTATCAGTAAATCGGTTAATTTAGATCTTTTTGGTATAAGTATTGGATGTTTTGTATTCAAAGAAAGTTGTGATTTTTCTAACCGACCTCCTACCCGTAAAATATCTTTGTCGAAGTAAGGATTTAAAGTCTTGAGAGGTCCCTTTAACTTGAATAAATGCCTATGTTTTCTAATACCAGCAATCTCCTCTTTGAAGCCTTCTGCTTGACAACTTCTAATAGCGCATTTGCGAGCTTAATCCAATTTTTCTGATCGTAAATAGCTACTAAACTGTTTCTTATTTCCAATTAACTTAACAATACGTCTACAGTAAGCCACAGCTCGTATTAATTTTGAAAATGACGAGAACCTATCCCATATGGACTCCTCAGTTATGGTAAAGTTAACCTTCGCAATTCCTAAATCGGTCTCCAATTATCTTGACTTACTGTAAGTTATTACAGCTTCAGATAAAAATGCTGGGCCGTTGAACCAGAAAGAACACTTGCATAGTTCCGAGGGGTAGATTCCTCATGATCCGAGGTCAGCAGGATTTTGGCTTGAAGAAACATGAGACCATTGGGATGAACCCAACGTTGTTAATATCTCTGAGACCCGGTTAGCAACGAACGTCTTTCATCGATTACGATGACTGTTAAGCCATGCTAGAACCACGGTGGAAACCGTCCATGCACGTACGTTAGATATATCTATGCTCATGACTCTTGCTACCTCAACTAGGAGTTTAGTGACCATTGCTGATCCGCACAACTCAAGCCTGGGAATAGATACCTGCTTGATAGGCACTACCTTTTCCTTGGCCGTTACTAAAGAAACGCGTGTGTTACCATCAGCATCAATCAGACGAATATATATTGCCGCCGCATAAGCTACCTTAGACGCATAAGAGAATCCATGCAGTGCAACAAGTGTGTCATCTGATTTTGTTCCGATCCAACGAGGCATCTTGACTTGTGAGAGCTGTGATAGCCCATCTCGGTAAGTATTCCATTCATTTAAAATATCATTGGTTACTTCCTCATCCCAGTCCAAACATCAAATCCATAGCTTTTGTATAATTATTTTTGCTATAATAACACTAGGTGCTACCTAACCAAGTGGATCATACTCGTACAATTTAGCAATATTTGAAATTATTTTTCTTTTAGTTATCGGTCCAGGTTCTTGCTGAAGTTTCACCGAGTATTGGAAATCATCTGAACGGCGTTTCCAGGTAAGTCCTAATAATTTAACTATCTCATCCTCTTTTAACTGGAAACCTTCTGCGATTTCTCCCAATCCTTCACTCATTTCCATTATTTTATTAAGTAAATTTTCATTATTGCACAATGCACATCCATTTTTGAAGTTTGAATCCTGCTTTGCTAAATAACAAGTTCATTTCTTTGTAAATAATTAACCCTTCTTCAGTATTATTACAGCTGATTAGCAGATCATCCATATAAAAATCATTTAGTACTCTTTCAGCAGCCACCGGATAATCTCCGCCGTTATCATGCGAAACTTGTTGGAGGGCCTTCACTGCCAAGTAAGGAGCTGATGCAGTGCCGAAAGTGACTCTCAACATAAGATAGTGTTCTACTACGTCTTCCGGCTCTTCCTTTCACAATATTTTTTGACAATCTGTGTCAATAGTCGCTACCTTTACCTGCCGATACATTGTAACGATGTTCGCTGCTAGACATGTCGGATTTTTCCTCCAACGCATCAATAAGTGCCGAAGTTCCGGTTATAAGTGGGGTCCAATCATCAATTTGTCGTTTAATGAATAACCCTTTTTATCTTTACAGGACGCGTCGAACACCACATGTACCTTGGTTGTATCTTTATCATTCCTTATAACTGCGTGGTGTGGTAAGTATATTGAGTTATCCTTTCCTCTTTCTTTTTCAGGAACCCTTTCCATATTATCTAACTGTAAGTATTCCTGGATCACTTGTTTATACTTTTCTTTCAAATCGTTATTTTTCTTCAATTTGATATGTAATGCATTTAATCTTTTCTCAGCTATCTCTTCAAATCTACCTTCCTGGTAAGTCGAAGTCTGATCGCGGAACGGAAGTCTAACCACATATCTTCCACCACCATCTCGGGTGGTAGTTGCCGAAAATAACTCTTCACATTGAGCATATATCTGCCACCAATAATGAGCGCTTGACTTTGAGTTGGGTTTAGTAAGAGTCCAAAACATTTAGCCCACTTTTTGATGTTTTCAAGATCATCGTTGATGGCAGCTACAGTTTCAACGAGTTCATCTTCTTTAAAGTGTCGATATAGCTGTTTTGTCTTTTTTTTACTAATGATGGGTTCGAGCTTACCCGCTATCTCACCTGATGAAAAGAAGCAATGCGGTCGATAATGGAGCATGCTTTTTTAGAAGTAACCTATTAAACTCTTGTCTTTAAGACAAGAGTTCTTAGAAAATACAGACTCTGGCAGAGAATTCCACTCCTTACTGTGCACACAATGAAATATTCCCAAAATATTTTGTGCATATGGGTGTGCTGTCCACTATTAATAATTTTATGTAGGTATATGTGAAAACTAACCTACTGAAAGTTGTTAGATAGTCAAGCCTGTCATATACTTTAGGAGAGGCAGACGGGACTGAGTTTGTGTTATATAATGTTTATGAACGCACCATGATAGAAGAATAATGCCTAGTGTAAATTTAAGAAAAAAAACTGCGCAAGTGTGACTCGGACTCGCACACTGACAGTTCCGTACCAACTAACTTATGTAAATAATTCAATTCCCGAATAAAGTTTCGAAGATTTTTCCAAGTCGAAACCAATTTATTTTTTTGTGAAATAACCACAAATTTTCAGTTTTCAGATTTATTCCTTTACTTGTGCTATAAGGTCTTGCTTCATGCCGAATTTCAGGGTTCTATGTCAACAGGAAGTACCCGATGAATTTTAATTTTTTGCGACATAATTGGCAGTATCTTTTTTCCGTTTGATTTTTTTCACAGTTTCAAGGGATCGTGGACTTTAGTACATGATTTTAGTATCGACTCGTTATCTTTACGCGTTCTCAAGATAAAGGGTCTTGACAGACAGACAGACACAAAAGTGATCCTACATACAAGGGTATCGTTTTCTTTCTTTTGAGGTACGGGACCCTAAAAACAGTAATTAGCTTGTTATTGTGCACACCAATCTCATCCACTGGACGAATACAAACAGTAAAACAAGAAAATGCACATAAATATTCGTCACGGCTAGGTTAGTCTTCATTATGCGTACAATACGCGCTTCACTGTTACTTTTCTATATAAGTATATATTTTTTTATAATTTGGTACAATCTAACGTTATATTCTAACTGTTAAATTTTTGTTTCAGGAGTAAGTAAAAAACCAATAATATAAAATAATTTAATTCATAGCACAAATTGTACTCACAAGCACCCACTTACTCTTACAATTGATTCAAAACAATTACATTAAAACCTGTTTTTTTTTCCTTAGTTAGGGGCAGAATCTGGACGGTCCTGGTTTATATTTCCATTAATATAGAAATTTGAAATAGTTTAAATCTGGAAAAAAAAAAATATTTTGTATATTTTTATATTAAGTAAGTATCAGATTATTTTTTAATAAAAAATAAACTTGCACATGATACTCCTATGTCAACCAATTAAACGAATATAAAAAGAGCAAGTGTCGTGTTTCAGTCCATGATTAAGACCTGCGTTCCTAGCACGGTCTTGCTACGGAGTTGCTGACGATTCAGATTTGGACACGGTGTTCGGATCGACACATTTTATTTTTAACATTTTTATTGACGATTCGGCCACTACCAAATTTGTTTAAGCTGTTTAGTAAACAAAAGTAATAATTAAAAATAATTATAATATTTTTAAAAAATGATAGCCGGAAAGTAGCCGCTTTAAAAACCTAAAATAGTCTGACAGTGTGTGTCCGAATCGTCAGTAAAAAAAAAATATAAAATTATGTCAATTTGGACTACGTGTCCGATAAATTGTGTCTGAATTGTGAGCAACTCATCGGTCATGGTTCGATTGAGGACACATCCTCATGACCGTAGTGGGATGTACCTACTACTACCCGCATTGCATTTTTAAATTGCAACGGGAATCAACCGGAGAAACTTTTAGATTACTATTCACTTCGCCAACCCGTGTCATGTTCAAATAGCAATAAACTATTACGTCAAACAAAAGCAATCGAACTGAGCCAATATAATCGAGCGGTTGTACCGTAAACTAATCGTATGATGTTGTCAATATGATTGATTGAATGTTTGATTGGTATTACTTTCTTGAAGCTGCATTGTTATTTTTGTTTATGAATTAGAGTAGGTACTCGTATACTGGAGGAAGTACCTATTTGAATTTTGATGCGCAATACGCAATAGCTTGTAGAAGTCATACGAGTACCTCTGTGCACTACTGGACTACAACAACTTGAATAACAGTCTTTTTGAGAGTTATAACTAACAAGATTGTTATATCAGTTATTTTTGTGTCAAACGTATATATATCTGTTTGGGGTTGAAAAACTAGGCCCAATAGGAGCCAAGTTCTCATCGAATTTTTCGGAAGCCTGGCAAACAGTTTATGGACCCTTTACTTAGGCCAGAAGGCACAATTCAATACTACAAATTTTCCCTTTGACAGCAAAATCGTCGATATTTTGACCTTTTAAAACACGTCAAATGTATCTGAAGATGATCTGAAATAACTTCTGCGTTTTTTCCGCCAGGGTTCAAGACCAAACACACCATATGGTTAGCTTTTCTGTCATCTATGGGTATTGAAGAGCTAAACGAGATTGACTACCCAGTCGCAAATATACGACCCTGTCGAACAGGACACTTCCCGGCAGGATTCTTATCACCATGAAACACACGCATCAGCTAATAGCTGCTAGTGCCTTACCAAATAATAAAGGAAATAATAATAATATCCCATGATTTTCTCTCATCTCCTCTTTTTGCGCTTCTGCACCATTATTATAGTATTTTAATCAGTTTGTCTAAACTAAGTCATTGACAATTTCAATACAGACTTAAAACTTTATGTTTTTACCTTTCTTCTCATTACGTATACGTCATCCAACAGCTTGTATATGATCCGGCATTTCTCCATGCTCGTATCGTCTCCACATTTTCTCATAAAGCGCTTCAAGTCCACGCACATAGTGTTTGCAGTCAAATAAAGTACTGTCTAATCGTGCTTTTGAGACCTTCGCTCGAATATATCTTCGACTGTAAAGTGATTAATAAGTTCTTAGTATAGTAATTTAATTTAACTAGGTACTATATTTTAATAGTTACAGTAAAGTCGATTTAGCTCGATTTATTTGCATTCAAAGGTTGGTCATAAACATAATTATAGATAGTGTATACTAGCGATCCCCACAGATATCCCGAAAGCTAAGTTTTATCAGAAAAAAAAAAAATCCCGACTGTAACGGTAGCGTTTCGGTAACGCTGCAAAATCAAATTTGTTTTCAAACCATACATAAACCCATCCACTCAAATATACACACAACATTTCATTCAATTAAGTACATTTTCATTCAACATGTATAGAAAAATTATATTCATATAATCTATTATAATATGTTAGGATGAATGGCTCTGCGGCTTAAAAACAGTCGAGTGATCAAGAAATTTCGAACTACTGAAAGTTATTCGTTCGTTGCATTCATATTTGACATACTTAGTTCTGCAGGAATACCTTTTTCTATCAGAGGCATGCCCCAAATAAAATTTTTTGGAGGGTTAAATTAATATAATTTAAATATCCTTTATGCAGATTCAAATTAAATTAATTGCAAGATAAATTCCAAATAAAGTAAAAAGACGTCGCCGTTTAAATAAAAAAAATAAAAAAAGTTACGATTAAATTGCTGTCTGACCTACTCGAGTTATTAGTGTGTATTAAATTCTAATTCAAAATGTCTTTTAAAAGAAAACTATCGGACACATCAATGCAAAATGCTAAGAATAACACCCTGTCAATCAATATAAATTGAATGATCCACTTAGATTGTTAAGTTCCAATTTTGCGAAAAAGCGAAATGTTTAAAAAAAGTAGCAGTTCTCATCGCAATAGCAAAAGTATTTAGACACGTTTAAATACTCACTATTCAATATTTGTTCCCAATTTAACAGCTATATCTTCGTATTGACTTTTACTAAGGGCTATCAGTTCCGGACAACCCAATGCGTTTAATTGAGATGCGGCAACGCTGTAACATAAAACAATTCTCATAATAAACACTTCTATATACTACTTTACATTAAAATACTACTAATACATTTATTTCAAGGGATTTTAACTTTAATAGTTATATTTCAAACATACCGGGAAGCTAAAGTTTCTCCTGGCAGTGTTACGAGCGGTGTTCCTGCCCATAAAACGTCCATAGCGGTCGTGTGCCCGTTGCACAAAAGCGTATCTAAACAAACATCTGCTAATTGTCCACGCCTCACGTGTTCTTCTTTGCAAGCAATGCTAGAAAATACGATACGGCCAGGTAGTAACCCTGCAATTCATAAGAATAATTATACCCAATCATCTATCATGTCTACAACAAGCGAACAAATAAAGTCAGTACCTAAACCCTGGGCATATTTATGTATATTCGGTTCGCCAGCAGCGGGGAAATTTAACAGCCAGAGAACGCTATTTGGTACCTTTTTCAGTATGTTCACCCACATTTCCATAACACTGGGGTCCATTTTGTACAACTGATTGAAATTACAGAAAACAATTGCTTCATCTGGCAAACCATATTGTTTTCTCGATGTGAGTATTATAGTATCTACTTTTTTCTCAGCAGCTGCTACCTTTTTGTTGACAATGTTCATAGATAAACCGTTCTGTATAGTTACACCGTCAATCAATACCTTTAACAATAAATATTATGAAATTATGTAAATAGCTAGGTAATTTATGTTGAAAGAATATAATCTAAAATAAAATACCTGTGTATTATTTGGGTCTACAGTGGTATCGATTACGGAAATGGGAATGTTTATTTCCTTTTCGCATATTTCAATTGGTTCCAAATCTTCATATGCAATTACTTCAATTCTTTCAGTCACGTGTAATAGTTTGTTGATATTTATAGTTTCAGCACAATTTATTAAAGCTATATTTTTACTGGAGCCATTACCAGTTATAGCCTTGTAGTGTGTTTTCAAATGTGGAAACATTTGTCTGTGGTCACCAATAAAATATGTATATGGCATATACGCAAACTTTTCACTAAAATCTAAAACGGTAGATTTTGGCGAAGATATTTCGTCGGTTATTACGTAGTCCATGTACAGTGCCCCACTCGTTCCTGGATATCCTAGCCACATTACTTGAATAGGAGATGCTTTTAGAGCAAAAATCTCATTACGTGCGCCTTTAGTATAGCCATTCATATTCACTAGAATGTGTATACCATCTCGATATATTTTCTTTGCTCCTTCAACATAACAAGATATTGAAGAAAGATCGGTAAAATGTTCAGAATCCTTTACTATTTTACTACGGAATGTGGTGCCATCGTCAATATTTAAAGCATAACAGAAAATTTCCACTTTTGAGTGATCATGAAGACCTGGTATAGACTGCATTAAGTGTGAAGTTGGATGATTACCAAAGTCACTGCTAACATATCCTATACGTAATCGGCCTTTCCTTTCTCTGTTATGTAGAAATAAAACTTTACCCAACATATTCACTTTTTCTGTGTACAAGTAGGCATGACGCGTAGCTATAGCTTTTCTTGCTTCATTTTTTATTGGATATAAAATGGAATGATGTGGATGTACTGAGGTAAGTTTCTCCATTTTCAATTGATCTTCCACTATTGACACTATGTTATGCATTCGGTTTTCGTAACCATCCCAGTTGCATATTATTTGTAAACAGTGCGTTAAATTACAAAATGCATCAGGAAAATGGGGCTTGAATGTTAACGCACTTTTATAAGATTCAACAGCTTCTTCAATTCTCCCCATATCTTTGTAAATACTTGCTAAATTACAATGCGCATCGGCAAACGTCGGGTTTATCTTTATTGCTTTTTTGAAGCAAACAAGGGCGCCTGTTATATCCTGCAACTCTCTAAGAGTATTTCCCATATTGCTATAAGCGTCAGCAAAGTTTGGTTGAATATTTATAGCTTGTCTGTAATGCATCAGCGCTTCTTGAAGTTTACCTGTAATTGAATATTGAAACAAGTATTAAAACTAAAACTAGTTATAACAAACCCGTTCATGGAATGTTTGTTTACATTTAAAATTAAGAACATGTATGAAAAATGTGTTTTGCATAAATATACACCTTAGTGCAAATTATCGCGAGTTTTAATTTTACTAAGGAAAACTAATTAACACCATTTACCGTGTGTTATTATATACATGTGAATAATTGGGCTGTGTTATTATTTTATCTACATTTCATATAAAAGTGCTTAGTTTGTACGTGTAAGTGCTGCTTTATTTACTAACAACTGTAGCACATGACTTTGTTTATGTGAAAGTCAATTAAAGTAAAATGTCAATTTAACGGAAGTTTTTGCACGGATCCCTAATTCTTTTCCTAAAAGAGAAACCAAAATTAACTCTGTATTACTACTAGTGGAAATCCAGCTAAAATTAGTCCAGCCGTTTTCGAGATTAACCAAAATAAAGAGACCAACAGAGAGAGAGACAAACAGATATTCTAAATTTTTGATTTTTGTTTTAAGCCAGTACGTAACTTTTACATGCATTTAATAAATAGCTTTTATTTTGACATTACAAATAGACTCTTTAATCTTATTTATTTGTGCAAGTTTAGTAAATGCAGGCCTGGCGCACTTGACAGTGAAAATAAAGATCTATACCTACGGCGACCGGCCACCCTAGAGGGGTTAGTACGACAGTATCGCGCGTGTTCGACCTACCGCTTGACGTGTACCGCACGCCGCACTAACAAAAATTATTTTCAAATTCTTTATCGAACATTATTAGTTTTTATTTCATATAATATTATATATATACAACGTGTAACCAAAAGGGTATATATATCGAGAAGCGTTGAATATTTCAGGTGGTACAGAAGCTCTACACAAAGTTTCAGCTCAAAATAAATTACTCAAAAAATTGATACCAAATTCTTGGTATCGCCGGATTCTTGAATACAAATCATAACAAACGTGTCACACCACTACGAGGTTTAATTAAAATCCACGTCAATTGCTAATATTACGCAACATTGTAGTGTTATTAATACTCACACGTATTTCTACATCACTTCATAATCATTTCCATTCCTTTTTTATACTATTGTATTGTTTTTCGTTAGCTTTTACAAAATTTTATCATTTTCACTGTTTTGTTTACGTCTTGACGTATGACGCTGTCAGAACATTACTTTTTCACATTACTTTTTTTTTGTTATTTATTTTCTTCGCTAGGGTTATTAAGGAGTTTTCATACTAGAATTTATTTGTAGGTCAGTTTCACACTTATTCACTTTTTTTTTCAAATTGAATGAGCTGCGCGCTAACGGACACGTCCCTACACGGCTGTTGAGATTTCCTTCACAGATGTCTGGCACACGCATTCGCTCTAGTTTTTGGCTTGGTTTTTTATTTTTATTAAATCATATGTTTACTTTTAAATATTTCCATAGCTATACAATACAATACAACACAATACAATAAACTTTATTGTACACCAAAATATATAGTAACAATTTACAGGAACTTAAATCTATGGGTACAAAGGCGGTCTTATCGCTGACAGCGATTTCTACCAGAAAACCTTAGGATGGATTATAAGAACTTTAAAAAGAGGGGTAGTCTGCGGTGTACTACTAGCAAATATAACTAACATAAAACTAAAAATACGAAAAATGGATAAAATATACCTTTACAAAAGATAATACATAAGCTTAAAATATATATATATCAGTACATGTATATAATATAAATATATAATATATATATAATTATGTGTTACACAATTAAATGGAAGCGAACAAAGAAAAATCAAGAAAAGAATAAAGGGTAGTGATGGAAGAAACTAAATTAGATAGAAGCAAAATCATATTAGAGAGAAAGGTAGTGTTCTTTGACAAGGTTTTTAAAAGAACCTAGCGATTGGGCTTGCCTAACTGGCATCGGCAACGCGTTCCATAATCGCACCGCCTGGACCGTGAATGACTTGTCACAGAATTTAGAAGAATGTGAGGGCATCAAAAGCTTCAAGTTCTCCGATGATCTCAAATGTCTACTATGTGCGTCATGAAGAAACTTAAAACGTTCTTTGAGATAAGAGGGGGTTGTAGGAATAAACAAGACACTGTAAAGTAACGATAAGATATGGGTATTCCGGCGAAGGCGGATTGGCAGCCACTTGAGCTTAATACGGAATTCAGAAACATGGTCATACTTGCGTAAACCAAATATGAACCTAATACAAAAATTTTGAAGTCGCTCAAGCTTATCTAGCTGCGCTTCAGTTAGGTCTAAATAACTGACATCGGCATAATCAAGGATTGGGAGAAGGAGGGATTGGGCGAGCGCAGTTTTGGTGGCAGTTAGCAGAAAATTACGCAGTCTACGCAACGACCCCGCAGACGCAAACAACTTCCGACTAACCTCCTGCAACTGAGGACCCCATGTAAAGTCTTTGTCAATAAAAATACCAAGATCTAATACTCCTTGATGTCCCTAACTAACATTCAGTGGGAAAGAAGCTTAGATAATGACAACGTCATGTCACACAAAAATAATAATACAGAAATTATAAAACATATTCAACCTGAGATTCCCCACAAACCGTGGTTTTTCAAATATCAATTGCAAAAGAAAATCACTACCTCAACTATCTGTCGTTTACGTTTAAATCATTGTTGCTCTCCTCGTTTCTTGGCCAAACTTAGGATTAAGGATAACTCTCTTTGTGAATGCGGTTTGGATGATGGAAACGTGGACCATTTATTTTTCTCCTGTCCTAAATTGCGTTTCTCTTTTCATGAAATCATTCCTTCCCATATCCCTCGTCCAACCTCGATCAAATGTCTTCTTCCTTTTGTGTTTACACGTTTTATATTTAAACTATGTAAATTCATTGAAGTTAACAAAATTAAATTGTAATTATTGTAAATACTTTTTTTCCTGTCTTGTTTTTAATTTACTTAGTCATAATCTGTGGTCATAAGATTGACTGACTGACGGACGGTTTCTGTCTGCGAAGAAATTATTTTATTTTGTTCTTTAATTTAGAAATATTTTTATATTCATTTTACTGTTAATTCTCGCTAAATACTCTCCAGCGTTTGATGGTATATTAATAGTTCGTACGTGATATTGGCAAAATTGTGGTGTCTCTTCCACAAAGGCCATTAATGAAGAGTTGAAGTTGAAGTTGAAATTATAAAACTTAAGGTTATAAACTAACAGAAGACATTATTACAATAAAAAGGGATGAGAACAGAGATCAAGTAATTTAAGACAAGTGTAAGTATTAAATAGCAATACAAGGTTTGTTTTTATTCATAAACAGTTCACTGCCACCGATCAGCTGATTTTTTGCTAGTGATGTATTGATCTCAGTTTGAAATTTTCGGTTTCTGTTATCATTTGTATTAGAATAGTTCATAACTTCCTACCATGTAAACATAAGGTTAGAAAACCCTTCCAGTATCGTATGTTTTCTAATCAAGAAGCCGTACACTTGATATGTATATGGGGTTTTTGTGACACGTTGTATATATATTTTTTCATACATTTGCGACTTTTATTGCACTAAAAGTCAATGACCTTAAAGACCATTCAGTGTAAGTAGACCTCCCAGTGCTAGTGACTGCCTACTAATGCAAGGCCAACATATACTGGATTTGTGCTATTTTTATTTGATTTTCATTTCATGGTTTCTAACGACCGTATTCCCACTATCATTAATTGTTAAAAAAAAACGGTCACGTGTTAGATTACCTACCATCTTTTAAAAATCGCGCTACGGAAGCAAACATAGTTATACCCAAGAAAATGACACGCCTTCACTTTAATTCAATTTGTTTAGATATTTACTTAACTACCTAACAAAATGTAAACAATCTTGACAATCCTTTGGAAAAATAAATTTTTATATTTCATGTCTTAAAACGTTTCTACCTATTTAACATTTTTCAAAAACACACACTGCCAAACTACGACATGTCAGCAAGTTCAAAAGCGCATAACGGGCGTAACAAAAAAAAAACTCTCGTTACGCAAACTTAAGGTGCATTTTGATTCGTTATGATCGTGACTCACTGCTTGTAGGCAAATAATATTCAAGGTTACGTGTGTGCCGTGCAATATTATTATGAACATTAAGAGCGTTGTTAGTAAGTTTAAATTCGCATGTTTGCTTTCGCGGAGTTAAATTTCTGTACCCTGTACTATTTTTTATTCTGTGGTATATGTTATTGAATTAATAATGTTTAGATAGGATATACTGAGCGGAATGTTGGAGAGAGCTGTGGAGGAGAAGTATCCTAAATATTGATGCTATCAATTTTTAACCACAGAGAAATACAATAATTTTTTCATCACACTCGAACATTGGTTTTTATGGTCCGTGCTGTAAGGTTCAAAATCCTGCTCAAGTGGTTTTTTTTTTTAATTTTTGACCGCTTTTTATATTAATGTGATAACAAAAAGGATAGGCGGTTTTTAATCTTAGCTAATAGATGTAATAAGTTGGAGATCCTATATTTTTGTGAATGTTTATTTACCGGACTTCTTAATTGAACATCTTAAATCAATATTAACATTATAATTAATACGCCCCCAATTGAGAGCAGATTTTTAACCGAACTTTTGGACCCCTGTTTTAACGGTCTTCGAAAAGGAGGACGTTCTATGTTTGGCTATATGTATTTAATTTATGTATTTTCACCGCTGTCTTGGTCAACTGTAGACCGATTTTGAAAATTTTTATTTTGATTGAAAGGTTATACTCCCAAATTGGTCCCATAGAAAAATTGTTGTCATCTAATGATGAACTTCGGAGATATAGAACGGAACTCTTGAAACATCATAGCAGAAATGCCGTGTTTATATGTCTGTTCACCGATATTGAACCACCGAATTGTGGACCGATTTTGTTTTTTTTTTTTATTTTTGTGTTAAATATTATACTTCCAAGTTGGTCCCATAGAATTATTGTTTTCCCGGAATTCTGTAATAAATCAGTATATCCTAACCGTGTTTGGTATTAGTAGAATTGTCATGATGATTTGATGATGGAACCGAATGGCAGAACGTATCTTTTTAAGTTTAGCTGAGGTGTACTACAACTAAAAAGTGTGAAATAAAAAACTTTTAACAAAAAAAAAAAAAAAGAACAAAATAACTTTTATTTTGAAAGTCGGTGTAAAATAACAAAGATAACAAACTGTTATAGAAACACTGACTTTGGAATTTAAAGTTATTTTGTGCTCTGTAAGTAAGTTGCTCTTTTTTGATTTTTTTTTTTTTACTTTGAAGTTTGCTATATTTTTTTTTTGTAATTTTTTATTTGTCCCTTTAGAAGGTAAATTTTGAAAAATCCGTACCAGTACCAGGTTGGTAGTTCATTCAGTACAATTGATGCAATACGCGGTGGCTCATTGATTTTAGTTAGTAACCACCTTAAATTTAAGGAACGTAAGGATATTGTAGTGACCTACATGATCTTTCTTCAAAAGACCATCACAGACTCCAATCTGCATGGTTCTCATATGATTTGAGCATTACATGTTTGTGTAAGGACTTTAAAAGAGACTTTGACCCCTGAGTTTGTTTCGGTGTTTCTTCTCAGGGTAGTCAGCTAGGAAACACCGGCCTCATCTAGTTTAAACTGACGAAAAAAAAATTGACGTGTTAAAGTGTTTTTAATAAACTATTTGCAAAATTAAATATCAATTATCAGTGAGTCAGAACTTAGCCTTTTACATTTACACTTCATCTTTTTTTTTCTTTTATCAGCAAATTAATAGTTGTTTTTGTTTAAAATAAGAAAACTTTAAGATTTTATATCTTTATTATAAGATTGTTTTACTACTGTTTCACGCTGCGTCTGATAACTATTTTGCAGTTAACAAAATAGACACCCAGCACGAAAAAATCGAAAATAAAAGAGATCTGCTGTCATATTTATAAAAATATTTTTAGTACCAAATATTAATAAATTAATGACATTGTAGCATAGCAACATGTGTTGAAAATATCATCAATACATTTGGGCATGAGTCATTGCACTCTCCCGGCTCCATATTGTCGGGTATATGGATAAAATGTAATATGTGCGTGTGTGAAAATAAACCAGTTGTCAATCGGACTCGTAGTTTCATTCGCCACTCCCGTTATTATATTTCATAAAATACAACTGGCGTCAAGGATAATAACTAAATTCGTGTGGTATAGTTCGTACACATTAAGGACTTCAATATGCCTATCGGGAAAATTGAAAAAAAAGATCGTCTAAAAAGTGGTTGTCGTATGTCAGACTCGTGGAACAATTCATAACCTTAAATGGGATAACGCCAGAGTTACAAGTGGCAACGTTGGTGACGTTGGTGAGAGCACCAACGTACGACTTGATGTGTGATTTGTGCGCACCTAACTATCCCGAAAACAAAACTTTCCGTGATTTGGTTACAATTGTGGGTGATCATCTTGAACCAAAACGTTCTGAAATCGCGGAACGCCATGTTTTTAGACAAAAACGTCAGAATACGGGTGAACCTCTCAGTGAATATCTACAAACACTTAGCTAGTACGTGAATTTCAATGCTACGTTAGAGGAAACCCTACGCGAACAGTTTGTGTCGGGTTTGGCCGGTGATGAAATGAAATCCCGTATTTTTGCGGAACCATCAATAAAATATAAAAAAGCCGTCGAATTGGCGTTGGCATTGGTAGAAGCCGAGCGACACTCGCAAACCAGCGGTGCGAACGCCGCGAGCGCAGCGAACGCGACAGCGGCTGGCGCGCGGACCTTTGAAGCTGTGCACCAAGCCGACCGCCCGAGCACAGGACTACGAAGAGCGGCAACTCGTCTACCGAGGCCGAAGTTAGCGCGGGAACATCGCGCTCAACGCGTGCTTGTTGGAGGTGTGGCAGACACCATCGTCCGGAATGTGTCGATTTAAAAATTATTCGTGTGATATATGTGGTCAAAAAGGTTACATAAAAATACAGCGTAAATCTAACAAGGAGCGATGTGGCGAGTCAAGCCAGGACACTTCAATACAAACGCGGTGTCGTAACAATTATCTCGGAAATAGTGATAACGAATCAGACTGTGATTTTTATAACTTAAGTGCGTGCGGTGCAAATGACAAGCCGTACATGGTGAGGGCACAAGTGAACGGAAGAAAGATAAGTTTTGAACTGGACACTGGAAGTAAGTTATCAGTTATAAGTCTAGATTATTATAATAAAAACTTTTGTGACTTACCAATAATTAGCATCGATATTTCTGTGTATTCATCGGATCAGTAAAAGAACCGGAAGGTTTTGTGTCCGTGCATGTTTTTATTGGAGATCATTCAGCCGGAAATCTCAAATTGTACTTTGTAAAAATGGTGCACCGCCACTATTAGGCAGATCGTGGCTATATTAAAAATAAACAAAATTAGTATTGATGAATTTTTAATAAAATTAAATGTCACAACGTGAATTTCCGGCTGTATTTGCTCCGGGGCTTGGAACATGCACTAAAAAAATTGCTTTAAAATTGGTGGATAAAAATCCAGTATTTATCAAAGCTAGGCCTTTACCATTGACGTTACGTAAACCTGCTGAGCGGGAGTTGGAACGACTCGAGGCGGAAGGTACTATTCGTAAAGTTGAGTATTCAGATTATGGCACGCCGATCGTGCCCGTAATTAAAAAGAACGGAGAAATTCGAATTTGTAGTTACTATAAGGTCACGGTTAACCCGAAACTTATGCGCGAACCTTACCCTTTGCCGCGAATTGAGGAGAAACAGTGTGTAGAAACAGAAGTGTACAGTTTTCTAAAATTGACCTCACGCACTTGAATCTCAGGCATGTACCGCTATAACAACACATATAGAAACATCTGTGTACAATCGCACACCATTTGGACTTACGTGTATTCCGGAAAAGTATCAGAAGTTTATGGAACAAACGGTTAAAGGGCTCAAGGGGGTCGCTGTTTTCATAGATGACGTAGCATGCACTGGGACCTCCCGTGTTGAACATATTAATAATTTAAAAGCATTATTCAGTCGCTTGCGTGAGGTGGGTTTGAAAATCAAGTTAGACAAGTGTGCATTTATGCAAGCTAGTATTACTTATGTAGGGTTTGTTATTGATAAGCAATGTTTGCATCCCGATCAAAACAAAATTAAGGCAATCGTCGATGCGCCAAGGCTAAATGATGTGACACAGCTTAAGTCTTTTCTAGACATGTTAACCTACTATGCAAAAGTTACATAAGTTGTTACGTAAAAACGCTGAGTGGATTTGGTCGTATGATTGTGACTACAGCTTTAACAAAGTTAAAAAGGCTATTTCAGGTAGAGTACATTATAACCCGGAACTTCCGTTAGTTTTAGTAGTGGATAGTAGTTCGTATGGCATTGGTAGTGTGTTGTCGCATACATATCCCAATGGCGATGAACGTCTCATATATATAGTCTGGCTATAATTAGTGGAGTTATAAAACACGCTTTCATAATTAAAACAAAACACAAACTGCTGACATTTATTTTTGGCCCCAAGTTTGGTTTGCCTCAAACTGCTGCAAGCAGGTTGCAAAGATATGCTACGAAGTTA
The DNA here is from genome assembly GCA_958295575.1 of Leucania comma. Lineage (NCBI taxonomy): Eukaryota > Metazoa > Arthropoda > Insecta > Lepidoptera > Noctuidae > Leucania > Leucania comma. The sequence goes on from OY282461.1 coordinate 15,238,397, forward strand.
GCAGCTTATGACTTTACTTCTAATTATAACGTGGACGCATTGTCACGCTTAACACTACCCTATGAACGTAGAATAGAAACGGACCAGAATACGGTGTCATACATAAATTACGTTGAAGAATCTATTCCTATTAGAGCAAAAGACGTTTCAATTAAAACACAGGAAGATGAAATTCAAAAAAACCGTTAATGACTATATTATTAATGGCTGGCCGTCAGTAGTTTCACATAGTAAAGAGAAACCATATTTTCATCGAAAAGACAACCTTTTTATTGATAGAGGGTGTATATTATACAATCACAGGGTAGTCATTCCTAAAGTACTTAGACAGCAAGTCCTTCGAGAATTGCACGAGGGACACCTAGGGGTTGTCAAAATGAAAAACATATCTCGGAGCTATGTTTACTGGCCTACTCAATTGGACAATGAAATTGAAACATTGTATCGAGAATGCAGTGCATGCCTACAACAGCGCGATTCGCTGGCACGTGCGTAGTTGCATCCGAGGGCTTTTCCTACACGACTATGGCAACGACTAAACATTGATTTTGCTATATTTCGAGGAACGTATTATTTAGTAACGATAGATGCACACAGCAAATGGATAGAATTTCAAAAAATGTTAGGAACCAATGCGACCGCCACTATATCAAGGTTAAAAGAACTTTTCGCACGTTTTGGAATACCATCCCATATCATTAGTGATGGTCATACGTTTAGAATTTTCTTTTTAAAGTTCACAAATTATTTAAATAAAAACCTAGTTAACCATACAGTTACAAGTCTATATCGACCAGCCGGTAACGGAGTGGCCGAAAATGCAGTAAAATTAGTCAAAAGAGCAATAAAAAAGCAATTCATGAAGGCCAGGATGTAGATACTGCCGTCTCGAAGTTTTTGTTTCAATATCGTAATTGCGAGCTCGCCACTACCGGAGTGGCACCTGCGGTAGCTATGTTTGGTAGGAGATTACGAGGTCGGTTGGATATAATAAAACCGTCCACTGAGCGCGCAGTGGAATCGTCTTGTGAGCAAGCGGGGGCGCGTGCGGCCCGGCGCTGAGCGGCACGTCGAGCCCGGCGAGTAGGTGCTGGCGCGAGACTACCGCGCTCGTGCTAACAAATGGACGGCAGCTACCGTGCTTTCACGAACTGATCCACTCACGTACAAAGTACGCGTGTCCGATGGACACGAGTGGAAAAGTCATATCGATCTATTATTGCCTCTTAAGAATCGTTATTCACGACATTCCATAAGTAGTAGCACGAGAAAACCGGTAACGGAGATTGACTCCTCTGAGTTCAGTCAGGACAATAAACTTGAGACCACTTCAGTCTTAGGTAAAGTAGATACAAATCGGAATCAAAAAGAAGCAGAAGTTAATCAGAAAGTCAGCCCAAAAAATTTTACTTCAGAACCAACTCCGAATTCTGATGAACCAAGTGTTAGACTCAGACGTCAATGTTTATTCCAAGGCGCCAAGTAATAAATATCAAACAAGTATATTGGTAGGAAGGTATATTGTATTAAAAATATTAATTTCATTGTAAAATAATATAACCATATGTAAACCGGTACTAAGGAAGTCTACTTAGTGGTTATTTCTTTTACTTACATTAATAACTACTTATTAAAAAACAAATATCAAGTTAGTATGATAACTTTCAGCAAAACACCACTAGGTATACTCCAAAGTATGCTAAAAAAGGAAATTTGTGTGATGGCATTGTCGAAAGTGCATCTTATGTTTATATGTTTCGTAAAATGTATTGATTCCATGACCAATGATCACAATACTTTCAGTTCATGATCACTATTATTATTTGTTAGCTTTTATTTCAAGACTAACGTTAAAGTAAGCATATACCTACATAGATTTTTTTTTATTATAAGTGCTAAATAAAAGTAAATAAATACAACTTATTGTACCAAAATGTCAATTAGATATAAGTCAAATTCAAACAATCTTTTGGTACCTATTGTTTGAAAGGGGGTGGGGTATATGGATAAAATGTAATATGTGGGTGTGTGAAAATAAACCAGTTGTCAATCGGACTCGTAGTTTCATTCGCCGCTCCCGTTATTATATTTCATAAAATACAATTACTCATATCAGCCTCGTTTTCGATTTGGATATCTTTTCCGTCTCAATTGCAATGCTAAATAAAATTGGTCCACTTACATTAAAATATACTACATATTTTAAAAATAAACAAAAATAATTTGAAATGTGTTTTACAAAGCGGTACTTTAAAGTAATTTAAAATCATAATAGATAGGGTCAATCATCATTAGAATCTTTCTCGTAGCACAATACACTTTATCACAATACGTACCTTGATGTTGTAGAAGCGAAGCCAAATTACTGTGAGTTGCTGCAAAATTAGGATATACTTCTAAAGCTTTCATGTACAGTTTGGTAGCTTCCTCAATTTTTCCTTGTTCTCTTTTAACATTTCCAAGATTGTTAAGAGTATCAACGTGTGACGGGCATAGACGTAAGGCATTGTTATAACATTCTTCCGCCTCACAGACGAGACCCTTTTCTTTGAGTGCATTAGCAAGATTACAGTAGGCGTCAGGGAAATTGGGCTGTACTTCTATAGCTCGCTTGTATGTGTCTATAGCGAGATCGATCAAACCCTGTTTATAATATAGACATGCCAAATTTCCGTGAATAATTCCACTGTTTGGAGTCAACTTCAGTGAATGTAGATAAACTGCTACCGCTCTGAAATAAATAGATGACGTTATAATTTTATTATAGTTTAAAAATTTCGAAATTTTCCTGCTCAAGTTAGTAGAACGCGATAGAATTAAAAGTATTTTAGAACAACGACCGCCGTCGTTATACGCACGAAGATAGGTTAAGGCCATTAACAGGTGCTTTTAAATGATGAAACAGTTTGATTTATATTTATTTTTACGTTGGATTCTGGATATGAAACATTGTGCAACATACAAGGTATAATAAACTGTTCTAGGGCATAACAGTAACCCCACTTTGGGTAAAGGTATTTTTCTCTTTGATTTAGTGACTTTCAGTTACTAAAATTTTATTGTATTTTTCTTTTCTGCTGGCAAGGTACAAAAGATACTTAGAAAAGATGCTTAGCAGAAAACTATATATGAATATTGTAGTGAATTTTTTATCTAATTAGATCGTAAGAAGTGAAAGCACTTTTTAACTAGGTAATTAGATAAATAATATTGTCAAAAGAGAACTTGGAAGTTTATCAGGTTTAAGGGGGCCAAAGCTTTTTTTTTTTTTTAATAATGATGAAAGAGTAAATTCATAAACAATTTTTTTTTTCTTTACCCCGGTATCTTCATTGTTCCAGTATTTAATAATTACTAAGAAACTAAAGATACATAAACAGGCATATTCATATATATATTATGGAAGTCCGTCCTTACATTTATATATGGTATTTATGTCTATATTATTGTTATAGTTGATGGTTCAAGCTATCCAGGAAAGGTTTTCTTTTGGTTTGGTATACCAACGAAATTGTAAAGTATGTACTCCCTTACTTTACAATTTCATTGGTATAAAAAGTATCAGTCATTAAAAAATTTCCATAGGATATTTGTTTCCTGTTCTATCTTTGAGTTTTTTTTTTATTTCGTAGATTTATCATGTTTGGTTCCAATTAAAAAAAGTTTATAAAGTTTTCTCTAAAACATTATTCCACAAAACTTTTTGTTGCTTTTAACATCAAAAGAACTATGCCATATTGTACTGTATTTACTACTAACCTTTTGAACTTATTTTTGAACCAGGTGACACACCCGTCAGAGAGTTCCGTCGCCTGCGCGGTAAGCCGCGGAGGCGCGATGTTAATGACGGTGTACACGACGATGCATTGGTAATCCATAGCACGGACATGTCCTCAGCGCGAGCAAGGTTGTACTGACGGGGGCAGACGGGAGACACGGGCGAGTCAGGGCCCGCGCGCTCGTCACGTCGCACGACGCGCCGCGCGCGCGCAACTTGCCAACTTCCCCGGAGCGACGCTACGTCGACGTAAGTCGCGGCCTTCGTTTACCCGCTCGTTTATACACTCAAATCGTGAGCATATATCACAAGATCTATTAACGACACAAAGACCATGCGCACATGCCATTTAGTCGCCTCCGCGTTATATTTACAACATCATTCGCCTCACCATAAAACATTCGCGCTGGCGGCACTCTGAAGACTTCATCGAATCATTGACGATTTTAAAATATGCCTTTGCTTGTTTACCAATAGATTTTTTTAATAACTAATTACTTTTTAAATACGTTTATCTCTTAAAAATGGGAGAATAGAAACTGCGCAGGTTATTCATAAGAGAGATCAGCTGTCCGCACAAAAATCAGCTGATACAGGCTGCGTGTTTTCAATGTTTCGGCGCCTAATATTTACTTGCGTAGAAAAACAATCACAGATGAATAAGTGTATGCAAGATTAAAAGACTTTATAACGGGGTAGCTATAGAAAAAGCACGCAATAAAATTTAAATCGTACGTAGGTAATATTGAGGGTGTATATAAAAAAGCGTGCATGTGCGACGGTACAGTAAACACGGAATATCGATTTGCGAGTAAGCAGGAAAGCGGCGGCGGTGGGTTGCGTGGTGACGCGACGGAATCTCAGCGCGACTGCGGCCGTGAGCCTACTTGCTGGAAGTTGGCACCCTAATTCTCCAGACTGTTGACTACTTCAACGGTTATTACATTAATTTGTTGACAACTTTTTCGCTTGTTCATATTTCATTCAGCTTCAGTCAAGTGATAAAACCATTTGTGTGCTGTACCTACTGCGTTTTAGTTGACCTGATTTGCAGCTATATTTGATAGCTGCAAATCAGGTCAGTAAATAAAATATTCTGACATGATTCAAACCATTTTTTACGAAACTGGATCATTATAATAAATAGTATAATTATATACAAACTGCTTAACACTTTAAAAAATCGTGGCACATATCTCAATCATAAATCAAAATCAGTTTAATAATTATATAAATTTTGAGTCATTATTTTGATAATAGACAACATCGGCCATTTTTTTTTTTTATAGCGGCTTCGCCCTATCTTCTACGATATGACTTTTAATTGGCATATAACAGCCCACACATTGTGAAAACATGTCAATAACAACGGATTTCACGTAAATAAAGATTTTAGTCACAAGAACATACAGGAGTGCAAGATGGATTTTTAACCACGTGCTCAATTTTGATGACTGAGCAAGGAGGATTAACCAAAAGAAAAAAAAAGCGTAGGATTCTAAAATTGAATCACGAGCGCAGCGAATGATTTAAAAAATTAAAATCATGAACGTTAGCGAGAGAATCAAACGAGCACGAGTTGAAAAATCTTTGCACATGAGTGCAACACGTAACTTTTCATCCCAACTCAGTAAGGAAATGTTAGTTATTTCTTCACCGAAGTGAGATGAAAAGTGAAAAAAAAACGATACGATACGATATTAACTATTACATTATGATAGGTAAGTTACAGAACAATTTTTAAATTATAACAAATAATATGTATGTATAATTAAGAAAAATAGAAAGTAACGTTGCTAAGTTGCTTGTTTTCAACCTGAAGTTTTAACAATACAACGTGGAAAGGAAATGGTGCGCGCAAAGGAAATTAAATAACCCTCTTTCTGGCGCAGTCGGGTAAAAAAGTACACCAAGAAGTTTTGAAAAAAAAATTAAAAAAAAAGTTGTATGATAAATTTGGCACCATGGAGGTAGAAGTAAATACGTTTAATGATATTTTGAATTCACAAACTTAGTGGACACGATGTTCTAAATTCAATATACTTTATCCTCCAGTGGATAAAAATGTCTTTTGCACTCTGATATCGAAGAGCAATAATACTCTTTCCGAGATGGGGGGATGAAAATAATAATTACTTACGACACGTTTTGACGTCACCAAGTGTAAGTAGGCACCTACTTAATTAACTATTTATTACTAGCTTTTGCCCGCGGTTTCACTCCCGCTCTACCATACTCTACCCTATTCTATCCTACTCTGCCCTACTTTACCAATAAATGATTGGTATAGTAGGTTATGGTTTTAGTTTTTTTTTATTTACTTAACGGGATAAAAAAATATCCAATGTCCTTCTCCTGGTGCTAAGCTACCTTCCCACCAATTTTCAGCCAAATCGATTCAGCCGTTCTTGAGTTATAAATAGTGTAACTAACACGACTTTCTTTTATAATTATATATAGATATAGATAGATTATATATAAATATATGTATATACTAGCGACCCACCCCTGCTATGTTAGTTTTTAGGGTTCCGTACCTCAAAAAGAAAAAACGGAACCCATATGATCACTTTTTGTCCGTCTGTCTGTCTGTTATTCTGTCTGTCTGTCAAGACCCTTTATATTGGGAACGCGTGTAGATATCGAGTTGGAATTAGAACTATATATTCAGGTCTGCGGTCTCTTGAAGTTGTGAAGAAATCAAACTTCTAAGTTAACGAAAAAAAAAGATACGACCTTTTATATCACAAAAAACGTATCTTTCGACACTCAACGGAATCAAAATTTATAGGGTACTTCCCGGTGACCTAAAATTCTGAAATTTATCTTAGCGCAAGTATAGGAAAGTGTCAGAAAACTATGAGTTTGAGAATCGGCAAAATCTTCGTAACTCAATTTGGGAATTGAATTGTTTTCCTATGTAAGTTTGTATAGAACTGTGTGCGTGAATGCAACTCGCACTTTGTTTTCTGTTTTACTATGAATAGGCTCGCGTTTCACTACTACTAAATCCTACTACTCCCTTGATGGTAAACAATAATGTGGTCCGACGATGAGACACGCTTGCCTAGAAGTAACATATTCACTCTTGACTTGAAGAAATTCCCAGTATTTCTCTATTATAATATACATATATTATACATTCAAACTTTCTGCATTAATTACTGTATCTATTGGTTAAAATTGAATAAAAATCCGATCAGTAGTTTTCGAGTTTATTGCGAACAGACATACAATCTCATTAGGGTATTTAATTTAATAATATAATTATAAGGATAAAGATGTACTTTTTGAATATTATCACCGTGATGATATCAGCTTGCCAAAATTGATTCACTCCAAGAATCGATAGTTTTTTATTTATTCTTATAAGAATTGATAGTTCTGAAACATTTAATTTGGTAGTTATTTGAACTATGAATAAAACACCAATTATTTTTTACATTTTCAAAACGTCTTTCAATAAAACAGAAGAATTAGATCTAACCGGATTCTAGCAAAGATAATCAAACATGTGACATCCAAAAATTCAATGTTAAAAGCTAAATTTAACACTAGTCTTGTCGTTTACTTGCCAACTTTCATATGATTTTAACAGATACCTACGTAGGTAGCTATAATTAAATTCAAGAACCATTGCCAAGGACTTCGTATTAATATGTAGTGTTATACCAGAAGATACTACGTTCCGCATTCTAATAAGAACGAAGAAGATAATGAGATAAACTACTATAGTAAATGCAATAATTGGTAATATAGGTAATGTAAATTTAATTGATATTTTCGTATGTATTCAGCACTTGGACATGGAACATAAATAAATTAATAACGCAATAAGTTAATATCTTCATTTTAGATATATCTTAAATCATTTGGATTCTAAATGCGACCTCATTTTTAAACAGTTGCATCACTTGGTTTAAAGAATTAATGGTTTTTCATAGTTGGCTTCGTGCCAAACCGATGCCAGTCCCGAACTCTCAGTTATGTGCAAGTGTCGACTGATACTTTCTGATCGTTTGATCAGTAAAGAAATGTTAGCATATTGATACTGCATTATCAATGACTTACGTTGTTCTGTTTTGACTAGCATATATGTATGTATAATATTCGTCCATCTTTTACACAACGTTTGTAACCCAAGGCTTTTTTTCGAATATGCATTCATTAATTCAATAATATTTCAAGTAATAATTTATACAATATTAATTTGAACCTTTTAGAAGTTTGTTTGAGACTATCAATTTAGTTTGTAAGATAGCCACTGATTTCAGTAGTTTATCTATTCTTATGATTCTATTCTTTTTGATTTTTTTTTTTTTTTTTGGTTGTTAAAATTAGTAAGTGACAGCTTCGCTCGAGAAGTGTCAGATTTTTACTGCGTAAAGGTGCCATTCGGACCTCGGCGGCAGGATGCAAGTGCAGGTAGCTTATACGCAGCAGCTGCACGACTAGTTTTCTATGTATAGGTTTTTGTAAAAACCATTCCGAACGCGGTAGCGGCCGCACGTGCTGCCGAACTTCGGCTACGAGTGTTACCGCGACCTGCACCTGCAGCCGATCGCAGTCCATTATTGTAGTAACTACCTCACTTCAACCTGTTTTGGCAAGTCCCGAAATAATCGCTACTTAGAGCCGATAGCGCTCATATTGGATTGAATTGTAGATTTGCGACTGGCAGCACGTGCAACCAGCCTCGGAGTCACTAACGGCTGCGGAAACAAGCTGCGAATGCAGGTAGCACGCGCTACCGCTGCATGTGCTGCCTGCATCTGCAGCCTGCCACCAAGGTTCAGTTATCCTTTGCGTTACAAGGCCATGATATTTTTTTCGAAGAATCCCACAGCCCTAGCAGGCTCTATATAAATTTGATGTTGCTTAAGATAAAAGCTCGTAAAAGAAAACAACGTTTTATTTTGCTACCATCATTATATTTCATTTCGATACATACTTATATGTAGCAATAAGAAAAAAAACATTCATGAATATTAAAAGGTACGTAGATAATTATATGAATATAGACAACTCGGATATAAACTATGAATGGTAATAACAGTTAACGATGAATACCTTTAGGTATGTGAAGCTAAATATAGATACTACGTGATTAATTTGGACCGTGGGGGTCTTTGAGCTGAAACCGCAGTCCCAACATTCACCAATAAAAAAAAAAATTGGCACCACAAGGAAAAAGGTATTAAAGTACGTTTAACTAAAAACTGTCTTTATTTTATTTGTGATCTCAAAATACTACTCAAAGAAATTATAGGTATAAGTTGGGACCGCCCCAAAGAACCCCATAACCCATAATTTTGTTATAAATACAAGATATACTATGACACGTACACACATCTACCCAAATAACATCACAACACAAATAACATCTATTATATATCATAATGAAGTAAGCTGGTCATAGTGACCTAATGTAGAAGCGTAACCTAGCGATCGAAGATAATATGGACTAAGATGAATAATCATATCTTCAGATTTCAGATTGTTCGGTTTTCTTCGTCTCAGGTCGAGGCGAAGCACCACGTTCAGAATTAGGTGTGCTTCCGCCAGAAGTGCTCTGGGGACTCTTCTCTTGGACCTGGTAAAATAATAATAAATATGTTAGTCATCTACATAAAATTAGCTCCTTGACTAAGCATACATCTCTCGAGTAGCACGTGTCTCGGTTTGGTTCATATTTAAATCCTTGTAAAACTATTTTGATTTCTCGGTATTAGAAACACAAAAAAATGGGCAAGTGCGAGTCGCACTCGCACACTCAGGGTTCCGTACAGACTAACTAACTTACGTAAATAGTTTAATTACCGAATCGAGTCTCGAAGATTTTTCCGTGTCGAAACAAGTTTTTTTTGGTAAGGTGACGTAACTACAATTTTTCAGTTTTTAGATTTAATCCTTAATTTGTGGTACAAGACCTTGCTTCATGCCAAATTTCAGGGTTATAGGTCAATGTGCCCTAAGAATTTTGATTTCCCTCAGAGTATTGAAACACATTTTTTTTACGACGTGAACGGCCGTATCTTTTTTTTCGTTAACTTAGAAGTTTGATTTTTCACAGCTTCACGGAACCGCAAACCGGGTCTATGGTTTTAATTTCAACTCGATACCTCTACACGTTCCCGAGTTAAAGTGTCTTGACAGACACACAGACGGACAACAAAGTGATTCTATAAAGGATTCGTTTTTATCCTTTTGAGGTACGGAACCCTAAAGATGGCCAATATAAAACTGTCCTTTTATAAAATATATTAAGTCATTTTATATTATCATGAATAGGTTATAAAGTACACGGCGAATAAGTTGAAACATTTTCTTTCTTTATTTCTTTCTATTGTTACCCGCAGCCCTCCACTTGGATTGAGACCCACTTGAAAATCGGAAATCGATCGATCTTGAATACGCAATAACCGATTTTCGGGTCTCAATCGAAGTGGGGAGCTGCGCGTAACCATAGCAAATGGTTCAACTTATGTTCTATCATTGCCCTTTGGGTGACTTTAAGTCTTCTGATGAGGCACATTGTAAGCGACCACGTTTCAGAGCCATAAGTCATGACTGGCAACACGCACTGTTCATAGACTTTCAGTCTTGAGATACTGTGGTATATTGGACGAGAAGATACTGCGCAGCTTCCCGAACGCTGCCCAGCCGAGTCGGATTCGACGATTGAAACTTATAAATTATGCCTATTTATAATATTAGTACAGATTATAGGCTAGGTACTTTGCAAATACAGAATTAGGTAGGAAGGTTCGGACTAAGCGTTTCGCCTCGTCGTTTATACCGCGTACATCGAAGGACAGGAACAATTTGCCTGCTGCGGTCTTCCCATCCGATTATAATTTTGGTTTCTTCAAGGCCAGAATGAATAGGCTCTTAATAAACTAGTGCACCTCACCATCAACGATTGCATCACTGCTTACCATCAGGTGGGACCGCAGTCAAGCACTAGTATATAATAAATATATTTTAAAAAAAACTATAAATATTACATTTCTGAAAAAACAAGTGCTGAATGGATGAATGGAAAGAATGGGTAGGTACACACATGACTTGTATGCACTATTATAGGAACTTCGCCATTGGCATGAACATAAAATCATTTAATTACATTATTCGCTGTAGATCTAACGAATGTATAGACTGTTTTATTACTAATAATTTTTTTAACTCCTTTATTAATGTCTGCAAAAAAACCTTATTTCAAACTCTGACTCGCTTTTTACGATTTACAGTACCCATTTGGTTATATCACCCTTAATAATATGACATTGTTTTTCTAATAGTTTAATAAACTAGCTAAATGACCGTCATGGTCAGTAGATCATTGAAAATTCATTAAGTAAATGTTTATATTTATACTAGCTGACCCCACAAATTTCGTACCATCTAATTCTAATCTAGTTTTTGTCGTGATTTTTTCCATATTTCCTCACGGTTTAGATCTTCCCTGGTATATCACGGATAGTTCAAGACCATAATTGGCCAAATAGATCTAACCGTTCTCTAGTTTTAGCGAGACTAACGAACAGCTATTTTTATATATACGAAGACACTCGTATAACATAATTCTTCCTTACGTGAGATCGTCACCTATTTTCTCCCAAACGGCTTGACCGATATGGATAAAACTTAGTTTATATATTTGAGTGGATTCCTGAACGATTTTCTAATAAAATTGGACTCGGTAGAACGAGCTGCAATCAAGTTCTCAATTATTTTTTCGGTCAAAAAATCAGCTTTCGTACAAGACCACGTCTGTCGGGATCTCTAGTAATATTATAAATTTATAATTATAGTACCTGAAAAACCTACTTGTCAACATTTTTATTATTAAGAGTTGCTGACGAAGCTGTATGTTCGTGTATTTGCATGCTACTCACACTATTCAAGGTATTTGTACGAGTAAATCTGGATAGTAGCACAAAAAAGTCTACGTGAATTTAGCAGATTATTTTTCATAAAAGCATAAAAAATATGAGTTCTATTCGTAGGTTTAATTGTAATTCCTGATATTTTGAAATTAATTTTGGCGTTTCCCAAAAAAAAAATCGAATGAAAATATGAATTGCTGTTGAAAGTCAATATTAGAACTGATATTTCTGATACTGGAAAGTGATCTGCTTAGTGTGACGTCACCACAGGATACCTGGAAACTTATTCAATCAATGAATCTTAATAACGTAAAAGCTATTGAGGTAATTTAAAAAAAAAAAAAAACTAGAAGATATATGCTAGTCAGTCTTCAGTAAAAACCTACCTATTTGTGGTTATATGATTCCTGGGAAACTTTCAATTCCTCCTGGACATAATACGAGAATGTGAGTTAGGCGTGTAGCTAAATTTATTATCTTACTAAAATAAGTCTCGTACCTATGTTTTCAGTTTGAGCATAAATTAAGATCGTTATAATTACGTGAAGCGCAGCAACATCTGTTCATTTTTAACGCACGAGCGGTAAAATGTAATGGTTTGTTTGATATAAAAAATACATCATTATGGTGCCTTTGATCTTATGCATCAAAGGTGATTTGCAAAACTGCAGACAAATACCGGATGTTTACTTCTTAATTTCTTCTTTTTTTTTTCTCTGTCTTTACTAAATTAAAATTATTTTTAATTATTTCAAATTTCATTTTCATCAAATTATACGGATAGACGGTATAATTCAATGTTAGTTTTAAATGCCAGTTTCTAATAAGGGTTTTTGCTATTTATTTGGTTTTAACAATCGTAAAATATATGTTTCCGTCATTACTCGAACATTCCACAATGTTACTTAAGCAGATCTATGCTAATAAATATGAGGAAAAATATATATTTTTTTTTAATTGATAAACTCAAAAACAACTGGACCTATTTTAACGATTCTTTCATCCATAAAATGCTAAGATATGATATTTGGACACGGTCAAAACCACTGATTAGTAAATATAAACGACACGTGTACTCAAGTTTGCGCAAAAACACTCGCCGTCTGAGCTAAGTGTTTATGAGCTATTTATAATTAATATTGCCGACGTAATGAACGTCTTAATCCCCGTATCGTGGGTAATTAAATCTCGATTACGCACGAATGGAAAAGTTTTGATCAAAAATTTCCAGATGCATGTTTTCAATGTTAAGTATAATGGCAATAATTCCAAATACATTACGCTTGTAATATTACATTATTTTGTTTTCTTAAACAAAATGGTGTTTAGTAATGTTTTGTAACATAAACAGACAAATATTCTAAGTTTTTTAATAAATATAAAATCATGTTTAATCGAAGAATGTATTACTGTAAGTATACTGCGCCAAAACATGACGATGGAAAAAATATATATTTAATTTTATTAACATTCCAGTAGTCGCGCGTTCTACTGTTGTAGAACACATATTCATTTTTTTAAATCAAAACGTAAATCGAATATCGTTCACGCACAGACACATAGTAGACCTCTAGAACTAGGTAAAGAAGTAAAAAACATAATTAATGTCCTTACGGCTAATAAAGCCGCATGCCTGAGTAATTTCGCTCCAAAAGTGCATTTCTACCATAGTAGAGCGCGCGAGCACTTACGTAATATTTTTATTGTGCGTTGCGGTCGATGTTTTTGAATTGTAATTATGTTCATTAAATTATTTTGAATGTTACTATGAGGTATATTATAAAGTTTAAGGTTAGTGTAAAACCGGACGACTATTTTTCTCAAATCAATGGATATACGGAGCGCAAATAGTAGAATTTCTCGATGGTTGGAAGATGAAATCACTGCCGACGAAGGTATAATTGAAAGTAATACTAATGATGCGTGATCAGAAGAAAAAGACTGCTTACAGGAATCCTCACATAGTATGGATACACAGCAAAAAGGAAGTAGCACAGGACTCACAAATCGGGAACGGAAGTCAATCTGAAGATATGTTTCTTTAGGTTCGGCACTTGTAAAAAGCGGATTTGTATGGGCCATCAGATTCTACTTTGTCCAGAATGCACTAAAAATGAAGACACGAAAATAGAAAACATGAGCGAGTAGTTAAGATGAGCATTAGAAACTCAAGATCCAAAGTTTAACCATTTTTTTTTAAATTTTTGTAGACGTCTGATTTTTCGTTCCTATTACTTCTAAAATGATTATGTTTTGTTTGAGTTAGTTTCATAATAAAGCTATTTATAATATGACGTAAAAGCTTTTGTCAATTCATATAACTTTTCATTATAAATCCTACATCAAGAGTGTTCTACGTATGTAGAGCGCGCGCGTACTTACGCCCCAAATATAGGCGCGCCTACCGGAGTGTTAATGTTAGTGGAAAATTAAGATTATTTGTACAGTCGAAGACACTTCCGCCTGACCTTCCTAAGTTTATTTTTGCTTGCACTCGAAACGAAAATTTAATTCGTTTTGGTTGGGCAGTTTGGATTCAAACGAATTTTTTTTAAGTGATCAGGCAGAAATGACAGTTTTAAATATTTCAACATGCTATAGGTAGTAGCATGCAAGCTAGGCAGACCGTCTTTTAAGGATCTATCTAATACAAATGGTCACTTAAGAATCAACTTAAAGTATACAGAGGTAAAATCAAAAATTCATAGGTATCAATTTGTGACGATGATATATCTAAAATCTATATATAGTATCTTTAATTATAAATTCTAGTATAGACGTTACGAAGATACAGGCGTCCATTTATACCCACATTCGCACATGCCAAACTAATAACCCTTCCAGTAGTCGGGCTAAAATAACAGTATTAGAAGTGTTTTATATCTGCTTAATTTGAAGTAGTTTCATCTTTGATTACAAACATAAAAATTCTTTGATCAAAGTGGAGTAGTAAAACTGTCTTCTGGTAATGTATTTATTGTTTTATCATTCTTTAACATTTCTAGCAATGTTATTTATTATATTTCTCTAATATCACCAGTGATTTAAAAAAAAAAAAACAATCGGTGGCTGTAAGTGTGGTCCAAGCCCAAGGTACGCAAAGTAATTTTGGTATACAATAAAATTTATTCAATTCTATTCTATTTTTTTATGTGTATAGGTGTCGAAAAGCTTTTTTATTGGTTTGAATAAATTTTACAATAAGTTACTCGTAGTTTTGAAATTGACTTGAGTAGGAACTTAGGTTTTTTTAGGGTTGAAATCATCCAATGAATTCTCTCACTACGGGCGGAGTGGGAGGGCGTGTCAGACATTTTCGGACTAAAACCGCACTTGTTGTGTCCTTCAGTTGCCCTTTGGGTTCTAGGAATACGGGTTTCGTTTTCGAAAATTCCCCGCGGTCCTAGCTAGCGAGTATCGGCTCTGCTGGGCGTCTATGGTTTTTTTTTATGGTAGGTAAAATCATCCAATGGGCCTCTATGGTTTGCTAAAAGTAATGGCGTCAAAATACTCCTCGTATTTTTAGATGCCATTATACGAGTAATATCATTAAGTTCATTTTAATTGGTTTAGTGTAACTATTTTTTGGATTAATTAGTGTAATTATGTGTGAAAAGAGGACATGGACACACATTCATATGGAGTTTCTTGCCTCATTTCTATAGGAAACGACCAATTGGAACCGTGCTCTAGGTTCCGATCACAGATATGTCAATCGACATAATGTCGATCGACGTCGTCTGATGTTTTTTAAGTGCCCATGTACGCCTAAGTCAATTCTTTTTTTTTTTTTTGCAAGCGTTCTGGGCTCTTTTCCCATAGATATTGATGTGGATGAATTTTCTGATGCCCTTTGAGTTATTTTTACCAGTTTGTACACATTATTATTTTTAGTTTGTAGATATATAAACAACTTGTGACCCACGGATGCCACTCAAGTTGAAGGGTAAAATTTACAAGTCCGTGATAAGACCTGTCATACTGTATGGATCAGAATGTTGGGCTGTGAAGAAGATGGATGAAAAAAGACTGCATGTAGCGGAGATGAGAATGTTGAGATGGATGTGTGGTGTGACGAAAATGGATAAAGTGAGAAATGAGTATATTAGAGGAAGTTTGAAAGTGGCGCCAGTGACTGAAAAGTTGAAAGGAAATCGTTTGTCTTGGTATGGTCATGTGAAGAGGAGGGATGAAACACATGTTACTAAAAGAGTTCTGAGTTTACAAGTAGATGGATGGAGAGGAAGAGGGAGGCCGAAGAAGAGATGGATGGATTGTGTGAGGAGTGATATGAAAGAAAAGGAAGTTAATGATAGTGTGACGGCTGACAGGATAGAGTGGAAGAAAAAAACGTGTTGCGCCGACCCCAAGTAATATGGGACAAGAGCAGGAAGAAGAAGAAGATATATATATATATAAATATACCTGTTAAACTTTAACATTTATTAGTTTAGATGTATATATTTGTATTGGCAATACACTTAATATTGAGACATAGGAATGTAAATATTATTGAATTTAGAACACAGATAATTGTTAATTTGTTGATAATAATAAATTATTGTATAAATAATTATTTTATTTATAGTTTTCCTGTCCATTAAAACAATATAAATTGTTATTAAATATTAAAACATTTTGAGATTTTAACTGTTTTTGGTAGATGTTAATGCTTGTAAGCAAAATAAATCAAACCAAAAAAGTGAATGTAAACTATGAGTTTTTATAATTGAATTTTTTATTAGTTTTGACTACCTGCAATCCTGTATGAAGCATGTTTGCGATAGTCTCAACGTCCAGAGTCGAGTCTTGGGCAGAAATCTTCTTGATGGCAGAAGACACAATACAGATGTCACCTCGCAGCTCTCTGACTAAAGCCGTGATCTTCTGGGCATTACTGAGAACCTCAACGCTTTGAGTGTAAGGGTTGTACCGCACACCGAAGGGTCGTTGTATGCTGTCCGCGAATGCCCTGTGTGATTTAAACTAAGTTCAAAACATATTTCCCAGTAGGTATTTATGCAAAATATGACGATAATATTCAAATAACAATTTTTTAAGTACCAAGCTAAATAATTAAATCGTAAAATAATGGCAGCCAGAACTATCTAGTTCTTTCATGGCCATAGCCCTGCAGCCTTTGTGGGATTTAGTTGGTTTCGGTTTATTTGTTACTAGAAGTCTCCCGCATTTTTGGTTGTTGTTCCTCTTCCGTATGTTATAGCGTAACGTCATATAGCCTATAGCCTTTCTCAATAAATGCAATTAAATATTAGTATTTTTTTTAATTCGAAATCAAATTAATTCTGTATTTTATTCTCTCTTAACAAAATTGGCCTGTTGGTTAGTGACCCTGACGGCTATGCTAGAGGTTGTGGGTTCGATTCCCACCCAAGACAAATGAATGTGTGATGAGCACGATCAACTGTTCTGTGTTTGGGTGTAATTTACCTGTAATATTTATGTATTTAGAAACATACAAGTTGTCTAGTACTCATAACACAAGCTCTGCTTAGCTTGATAATAAACGGCTTTGTATGATAGTAGTGAGAAAAAAAAATGTTTCTTAAGTTACTGATGCTAAAACTATATTTCATAAATAAGTTTTGAAATAAAACCTAGGTTACAGGTCACCAGCAAAGGAGCCCGCAAACCCCGGGCCCATCTTCTAATACCTGTGTGTGTTACATCATTGGGTAGATATTTTTGAGCCGAATAAATGTTACTATGGCACAAATTTTCAAACCTAATGTTATTATTAAATAAGCTGAGTAACTGAATTTGGTTACTACTTTGGTGTACAATAAAATTTAATCTATTCTAACTGATTTCTTAAGAATTTTAATCACAAACCTCATTTTCTCCTTCGCTTCTTCAAAGGAGTCAGTGTAGTAATAAGCATTTTGATAAGAGGTTATAATGCATTCTTCGTTCACTGTTACTTCAGGATCGAAGCGCTTGATCTTGTCAGGTGTGACTAGGGCGTGCTGTAACTCAGCGACGGAAGACAGTAATCCGGCCCCATACACACGGAAACTTCCATCGGGTTGCCGGCACAAACCGAACTCAACGGTGAAGAAATAAAGCTGAAATATAACAATAAAGAGGTTATTTTTTATCTCTTAAAGAAAGAAGGAAAGAAAAATATATTAATTTTATCCAACGATAGTCACCAAGCATACAAAAAGAAAGTAACAATCATTAAAAACCGGCCAAGTGCGAGTCGGACTCGCACACGAAGGGATCCATACTGTCCGTGGCAAAAAACGGCAATAAATCACTTTTTTTGCATGAGAGACCCCTAAATATTTTTTTTTTATTTCAATTTTATTATGTATTATTAAAGTAAATATACAATTAAGTATTTTGTGAATATTCCAAATGCCTACCAGTTACTATTTATTAATATTGAGTAAAAATAGGCAAAAAATGCATTGATTTACAAAAACCATTGAAAATGCGTTAATTAACTCGAGATAAAAAATGTACTTTATTTTTTAATTTTATCTTTACAAATCGATAGTGTTTCATGTACCGAATCGACCCTCCACGGGATTAAAACGTTCAAAATTTAATATTTTATATATAGTTACAATCATATTAAAGTATTGACATACCAGCTCAAACCATCGCGGGTTTAACAACGGTTTAGAAGCGACAAATCGGTGCACTAACATAATTTTAGGTATGTATATTTAAGATGACTTATGCAGATAGATATACAACATTATTTTTATGAGTAGTATATTCGAAACCTGAATATAGTTTGTTTAAAGTCAGTAACTGAATCAATGCTAATTTGTTTTACATCATGTCATATTTTTTTTCCAAAAACATTTAAAAAAGGTCTCAAGTTTTACACCACAGACACTTACACTCGTATTTATAAAAAAATAATTACTTGTTGCTAAGTAATTTCTTGATAAGTCATTACCTAAGGTATTTTTTTATTAAAAAAAAAAAAAAAACCTAAAGCCAATTTCGATTTTCGGGTCTTAATCATGGTGGAGGGTTGCGCGCCACCATAGCAAATGGCTCAAGTTATTTACCGCGTACCATAACCGTTTCATATATTTGTTACCAAAATTCTGTAAATTGTTGTTTTGGTGTGATGAAAATATGACAAATAAATCATTTGGCAAATGAAAAAAGTTCAAGAGAGGCTTCGTCCAATAGCAATTCGGTAAAATGATAACTATGACACATGATACTTCGGTGATATAAAAATAAGTCAAATAATGCATATAGCAAAAAAGACGTCGGCCAATAGTTTCGGTCACATGAAATTCGAACAAAAAAAGTTCGGAAAAGTGATCGGTTCCCGGTCTTCAGCCTTCCGAGTATTTGTACGAACCATCAAGTCACATAACAAGCTTATACGAGTAACTATGGGATTTTTCATGATACAGTTATGAAATTCTGTATATACATTCTTTACATAAAATTTTAGACTTGTGTTTCGTGTTTCGCATATACTAAAACTATTAAAAAAAAACAGAGAGACAGACTAATGTGGTATGGGAATTCTTCATAATTTAGAGGATTATAGATTGTGTTAATAATTAATTTACTTTAATCTCCCGATCGTCAAAGCATTGTTTATAGAAGAGTTAAAAATAAACTGTCATATGTATTGTAAAGTTGTATGGTATAGTTACCGTTGCCAATTTATCGATGTCTTCGTCGGAAGCGCCGAGAGAAGCTAGTCCGAGTTCTTGTGAAAATTGTGCAAAACTAGGGTTGGCAAGCAACGGCATATGTCCCAATAGTTCATGGCAGCAGTCACTGTAATTAAAAACACACACTGTTTTGCTAGCTGAATGTATTTTCACTGTACATTCGATTTTTTAAGGACAAGGGTTTCTGGTCAGACCACAGAAATATTAAAAACAGGAGAAGTGGCAAGGGGGCGTGTTCGCATCCGCGGTACTTGCTCAACAAGGGCACATAACGGCAAAAAGCCGTTTAACGGCCGTCAGTTACATCGCGAAAGTGATCGTAAATAAATTTAAAATGCCGTGTTGTTTAGTGGTTTCATGCAAAAACTAAAGCGAAAAGAAAAGCCTGGGTCATCAAGGAATCTCTTACCATAAATAAGTACAATGTTAATAGTATATTTATCTTTAAAATCAGGAAAAAAAACAAATCTTATAATATCCCTTGCTTTTACTACGTTATTTTTTTTTTTTCAAATATCAAAGCGACTTTATTACTCATACAGTAAATACATTGCTCTTTAACCACTACCTAACTTTGACGCTCAGTAACTGAACAAGCAATGTAAAACTAACATAACGATAATTATTGCTTCTTCTCCTTCACCTTACAGTGCTTCTGCTGAATACCTTTTTCTGGAGGTCTATATCAAAAGTGTCAAGACCCTACTTGGGGTTGTGTACTGTCCACCAACCGTGGACTATTTTCCCAACATTGAACTGGCACTGGAGTCTGTAGGGTCAGAGTATGCACATTGCGTCATCATGGGCGATTTCAATACCGACCTTTCTCACTCAACTCCTCGTTCCCGTAAACTCCTCCACATAATTGAGTCCGTAAGTCTTCATGTTCTTCCATTGCAGCCAACTCATTTTAATGCTTCTGGTGATGACACGTGGCTCGATTTGATCCTAACGTCCAATCCCCTCCTTGTTTCCTCTCATGGTCAATGTCCTGCCCCTGGTTTTTCCCACCATGACCTCATTTTCCTTTCGTATGTCCTAAAACCACCTAAACCTCTTCCTAGAATTCTGCACATGCGTTGTTTCGCTCGAATAGATGTTGAAAGGCTGCGACATGATGCGTCGGAACTGGACTGGGGGGATCTTGCTAAGGCAACAACCGTAGACGATAAACTTTGCATATTTAACCAAACCGTCCTGGCTCTCTATGACAGACACGCGCCTGTTAAGAGAGTTAAACTTAGGCGTCCTCCTGCTCCATGGATGACGACAGCGGTTCGTATAGCAATGAAGCATCGGGATCGGGAAATTTACCTTTCGGAAATATAGAACAGATCGCTGTGAAGTTAATAGAAACCTCTTCAAAACTGCAAGAAATCGGTGTAATCAGGTGATACGCAATGCCAAACGCCGCCACATTCTTGATAATATTGCTTCTTCTTCTCCTGCTGATACTTGGAAGTTCTTAGGAACTCTTGGTATCGGTAGGGCACGTCATGTGGATTTTCCTAAGACTATTGGCCTAGATGATATCAAACGTCACTTCACAACCACTGAACATTTGGATACACAAATGTTGTCTCAGACGGTGGATTTCATTTCTGGCCTACCTCGTCCAACCCAAGAGACCTTTTGCTTTTCTCCAGCCACTTTGGGTGAAATCAAAAAGATTATCCTGTCTATTAAATCCAAAGCAGTGGGCCATGACGACATCAGTCGTCGTATGGTCACCCTGATCCTTGACTATCTTCTCTCGCCGATTACTCACTTAGTAAACTTTTCTCTCAATTCCGGAAAATTCCCATCCCTGTGGCGTATGGCCTATGTCCGTCCACTTCCTAAAATCTCAAATCCTTCCCTACCTAATCATTTTCGTCCTATTTCTATTCTCCCTTTCTTGTCTAAAGTACTTGAGGCCTGCGTACATAAGCAGTTTTCGGGGTTTTTTCACCGACATAGCCTCGTAAGCTCTTTCCAATCTGGATTTAGACCTGGGCACAGTACAACATCCGCTCTTTTAAAAGTGACTGGTGACATTAGAGAAGCAATGGAAGATACAAAGGTTTCTGTGTTGGTATTGATTGATTTCTCCAATGCCTTTAATGCCGTCAGTCACGATATACTCCCATCTATCTTTTCCCATCTTATGATTTCACCCAAGGCGTTGGAATGGTTCTCATCTTATCTTCGGGGACGCCGGCAGTCGGTTCGTGTTGATGAAAATTCGTCGAGTTGGCGTGATCTGGGTGCTGGAGTTCCACAGGGCGGTATTCTTTCTCCATTGTTATTTTCCATCTTTATAAATTTTATAACTCACTATCTTCGGTGTTCGTATCATCTTTACGCCGATGATCTTCAGTTGTATACAGCTGTGCGGGTGGAAGGTTTATCAGACGCTATAGAAGATATAAACCGGGATCTGGATGCTATCAGTAGCTGGTCTGATAGGTTTGGGGTGTCTGTAAACCCCTCAAAATGTCAGGCCATTGTTATTGGTAGCTCACGCATGATGAGTAGAGTGGCGGTCAGCTTTTGGCCTCCTATTGTACCGTTATCCCCATTAGCCCTTGCGTAAAGGACCTCGGTTTGCATCTTGACTCGACCCTGGGCTGGCAAAGTCAAGTTTCAATCAAAAAGTCAACGGGACCTTGCGGTGTCTGTATCGTCTGAGGAACTTTCTACCCGCAAAGACGAAGACAATGCTTGTGCAGTCTTTGATTTTCCCTATTATTGACTATGGTGACATGTGTTACTTTGACCTGAACGCAGTCTTACTAGACAAGCTTGATAGACTCCTTAACAATTGCATCCGGTTCATATTTAATCTGAGGAAATATGATCATGTGTCGAACTTCAGGTCTGAGCTCAAATGGTTGCCTATTCGCCAGAGAAGAAGTTTGCGCGCTCTGACTACACTTTTCTCTCTACTCAACTCTCCCTCGCCTCCATCCTATCTCATATCTCGCTTTCAGTTTCTAGGTTCTTCACACGCAAAGAATCTGCGTTCCTCTAATAATCTCCTACTGCTCTGTCCTTCTCATACTTCTGATTTTGTCCATTCTTCTTTCTATATACAGTCCATTCTTCTGTGGAATGCGCTTCCTTTCGAAATCAGGGCGGCCGAAAGTCGGTATGCATTTAAGCAGAAGTTGCAGAATTATTTTCTCCACTAATAGCTGAATCATCTCAATAACTTCTTTCGTTACTTTATATTTATATATTTATGTATATATATATATATTTATTATTTATTAATTATATATGTATGTTTATTTGAACTTTAGGTATCTATACTTTGTACTCATGTTTTCTAAAAACATGTTTCTTGTTATGCACCTACCACATTGTCTCTTCACCTAGGTTGACTGGTAGAGAATGCCTAAGGCATTAAGTCCGCCTTTGTACGTTGTGTTGCATGAAGATTAAATAAATAAATAAAATACTTTATCAGTGCGGTGTATTTCTTATTACGGCCGCAGTCAGTTGAGCCGAGTTATTGTTGCGCCTGTACACATCCGCCAATATAGACTATCGACCACAATATCGATTGGTTGGATATCCGAAGTGAAATAATGTATTTTTATTTATATTGGAGCAGTAGAGCAATACGTAAGCAACTTTCGTAAACTAAGATGGTATAAAGTAGGTCAAAAGTCGGTGGACAAATAGAAATAAATAATAATTACAGTTTTTAATTTTATTATAAAAAATTTACTGTTCTAAAATAAATTATTATTTTATAGACATATTTATTTTTATTTAATTAGTTTTTGGAACCTAAAAAATATCATTATAAAAATGGAAAAATCGATAATTTTTCTATTTAGTCAATCACTAGCGTAAATGTAAAATAAATTGCTTTTGCACAGCACATCGATGTTTATGTGTGCGTAAGTTATATGGTGCATGAAAAATATACGCTGTATTTAGGAAGATAAGGTTTATAATTTACTGTGTAGTACGTTCTGATTTATAATTTGCAGGTGTGTGCGAGACTGCATAATAATAGCTGCATATGTAGTAGAGTCAGTGATGGTAGGGATAATTGGAGACATGGTGTTCCGGTACATATTTCACTGCGTAACCTATCTTCTCTTTTCTATGTGAGTCCGACTATCGTGAAAGTGAGCATGATTGAAAAGCTTGTCATTTTATAAAATGTAATGTTCGATAACGAGGCAACGTTAAAAAAGAGAGACAGCGCCTGAACACTCGGTAGGCGTTCGGTAACTTCCGTTGCTCACTCGGATCATTCAAAAAACTTGTGCCAGGAAATACGTGTTTATTTTAAAACTTCAAAGAATTTTTTGTACAAAGTTTTCATAAATATATTTTTATTATTTCGATTTTTAAGAACATTTTAAAAAGTCAAAGTTTACTTAAAATATGTACAAAACAGAGGCTCTACTGAATTAGTTTTATAGAAATGTATGTTTTATTTTAATTAGAAAACTAGATAAAACCTCAAGACATCTGTTTTCAAATTATCTAAAGAAAGTTTTGTAATAAGTAGTAACGTCACAATCACATAAAGCTGGTTATACCATCGAGTTGGACGCTGTTAAGTGATGTATTGAAACATACAGGTAGTTTAAAATTGCAACAATGCTTGTTTATGTATTTTTGTTAATACGTACGGTTCAGGAGTGTAGAAGGGATCCGATGAGTGCCGAATGTATTGAGTGCAGTGAAACACTCTAAAAGCTAGTCCTGACAGAAAGTCTCTTGGTGACAGGTAACCTGCGACAGGGCGCAATTGAAACCCAGTTTTACGCTTGAGAAAAGCGCTTACATCCTCCAACTGAAAAACAGTAACGTGTTTTCATATCCTACATTGTTATTTATAGTCTGCTTAAATATTGTATTTAAGGGAAAATTCATAATCTACCAAATCATACGTAAAATTGTTTAGTTCGTAGATTGTTGGCTTGCTATATGCTTTGGTGAATACTGTTGAGCTGTGTGTGCAGGTACTCGTATTGATGAACCAGTCAGACAGACTAAAATAACGGTTCTTGTTCATGTACATAAAATATAGATAAACTAAATCAAAAAAACTTACCGCAATGGTAGCATATATTTCTAACGCTAATTGTTATCATTACCAGTAGGTACTAATTTTTTTCTTAAGACTACTTTATCCAAATTTTACAGTCTTACTGACTAGGCTCAAAAACAATCTCATTGTTCTGTATCGACGTTCCCGGGCTTTAAGTCGATAGTCGCAATTTTTTTTTTACCTACTTATTGTCCGGTAATAAAGTCGATAATCGGAAAACAAATATTTGCCATTACCAACTTATTTCCCGGGGGCGTCGATGTAAAGATATTCTAAACTGACAGCAAAGTTCACAACCTGAGGCAAATTGTCTTCCCGGTAGCCGCAGTACTTGACGAGTTGCGGCCAGTTCTCTAGGTACTCCTCGCAGGCGTGCTTCTGGTAAAGTTTGTGGAGTTCACGGAACACGATGCCCCTGTAACGGAGACTCGACTTCATCAACTTCGTATGATGTAATGATGGTCGCGCTAACTACACAAGATGCGCTAACTTTGATAGATACATTTCCCAAGTAAATACGAGGAACAACTGGAGAACTTTAACAAAAACGTCGAGAAATACGCCAAAGATACAAAATAGACAAACTAGGATTGTTGAATTGCCATTATATTTACTTTAGACTTTAAAAAAGAGGAAGCTTTCAATTCGTCGGAATCTTTTTTTTATGTATGTTGCCCGTTTACTTGAAGGTGCCTGAATCAATTTGGGTAATTATTCTTTTGTTTGAAAAGGTATGGTCACACGGTCATCAAGACAGGATCTAATGACAGAATCCTGGGAGAAACCGAAGGATATTATTTTATATTCCACTTGCAATGGTTACATTCTACAGGAATCTCACTATAGAACTTGTACACTATTTTGGTTTAGCTAAAGGATAGCACAATTCAAAAGCGTAAAATAAAAAACTGTTTGCAAAAACATGCAGCCGACTTCAATACAAAGAACAATTACTTCTGAATGTCGGTGTTAATAACGAAGAAATACTGAAATACTTATTTTACTGAAATCAAGTAAAACTGAATACAGTTTCAGAGCTTATAAAATCACAGTGAAATCCGCCGACGCAAAACCCGAGATACAATAAATGTAGTTCGCATAAAGATTATTTAACCGTCTCCCAATCTGAACGTAAAAAGTTTTTATTATATACAAATCGCCAGAGCAAATTATTATTATCGCAGCTTTGCTTCACAATAAACCTAGAGTAATGAATTCTACACTGAATAATTTAAGTAGGTACATAGAAACGAAAACAGAACCCAAATTCAAACAAAGCAATGGACTAATTTCTATGTTAGTAAACACTCACCACGTCTTAATTTCTACGTCGGTGTATTGCACTTTGGGTATTGGATTGCCACTGTAATATGAAAAAATAATTTAATAACTCAGTTGTTTCAACATGGTGCACACACGATACATTACATGCTGGATAAATATGAAATATATATGATGACATATGGCACCAAAACGTGGTCGCTTACAATGCTGTACCTCAGAGGCATACGACATTATGTGCCAAAAACCGAATTTTACAGGAGAGGCAAAAATGCGCGCAGTAAAACTTTGAAAGCAATTTTGACTTAGTTGCTTTAAAGATATGGGAACAAACTCAATTGTATTTTTTATTATTATTAAGTTGAAATAATATGTACTACACATAATTACAATAAAATTAATACTTATCTGATTTTGATTTTTCATTTGAGGTCATATACCCGATAAAAGTTTGTGGATTTAATGTCATATACGATTGGATATTTCTCTTTCTAGGTGACATAGGACTTAATGTTATATACCATTATGTAGAACAGGTTCTTACGATTTTAATGGTGCAAAAAAACCTATTTTGAAAAAAATGGAGTTACTATTGTTTACCTCTGAGGTACAGTGGGCTTCCTCAGAAAACTTAAAGTCACCCAAATGGCAATGGAAGGGCTATGCTCGGAGTTTGCTTGCGTGATCGAATTATTTTTTATTGGCCAACCAACAACTGTATACACTGTTACATAGTTAAAAAAAAAAACTATAATCTAGGTTTTTTTTTTAATAATCTAAGTTAGTGTTACAATTTCTTATAGGTTAGCACTACATGCCCCATAAAAGTAATAACTATATTTTGCTGCAAGTATCAAAGAATTAAATTAAAAATTAAGGATAAAAAGAAATTAAAGAAAATCCAGAATTAAATTCACAATAAATTAAATAGTAAAAAAAAAGATATCTTTAGGAATAACGCAAAGTATGTAACAAAATGCTAATAAATATTTTGTGGAACTTGGCAAATGAATAAATGATAAATGATAAATGATATTTATTTTGTAAGTAGGTTTTAAAATCAGTATTATATATATATATTTTGTTTTAACTAATGCTACCAAAAAAGACTACATATTGCCGTCAGCAATAAGACCGCCATTGTTAGCAAATCAAACGCATATTAACCTAATATCATAACATAAGCAATGAATTTAACTGCCTGTCCTAATAAAGTTTGTACTAGCCATTTGAACATTGTACCGCTAGAAAATCGAACCTGCAAGCCGGTTACGGTGTCAGTAACGCATTCACATTCGGGTCATCCAATCACTTAAGAGCTTGAATTCATGAATTTAGTTGAGCCTCGTAGTAGTCCTGAGTTGAGCTACACGAACGCTGCCAAATGCTTGCACTGACTGGACAGATTCACTCAAATACACCGTTAAATTTTGGTCGTTTTAATCCCGCGGAGGGTTGATTTGGTACATGAAACACTATCGATTTGTAAACATAAAATTAAAAAATAAAGTATTTTTTTCTTAAACTCGAGTTAATATACGCATGTACGAAATTAATTTCTTTAAGTAAACGAATCAATGACCTTGTAGGTAGTTGTCGGTCGTTGCGTACCAACTACCTACAGTATATTGGCCTCGCTTAGCTGACGTTTACTTGAATAAATTAATTTCGTTCATGCGTAAATTAATTCGAGTTTAAAAAAAAACTAGGTACTTTATTTTTTAGTTTTCTCTTTACAAATTGATAGTGTTTCATGTACCGAATCAACCCTCCGCGGGATTAAAACGACTAAAATTTAACGGTGTATGTGTGGATCTTTTATAAAAAGACCATTTAAGACACTAATCCGCATAGTATGGACTACAAGAGAGGTTTTGTCCCCATTTTTTTTTTCGGTATTTCTTATAAGGGTAGTCAACTAGAAAACACCGGTATCATCTAGTTTAAACGGAGAAAAAATATATATATATGTGTTTTTTATAAAGCCATATAAAATTTTTCAACATTCACTGCTGAACTCTGTGTTTCCTGATAGCTACAACCTTTGGGTCATCAGCGAGGCGGCGACCCTCCTTGCTGGCCAACCGCCGTGGGATCTGGAGGCAACAGTCTTTGCACACATGCACGACAAGCGCATGGAGATGCAACGCCGGGGCGAAATTCCACTGCCACGACAAGTCGAGGCATGGCGGACAGAGCTCCGGCGGGATCTCATGGCGAAATGGCGTTAGCGACTATCGCAACCCGTTCGGGGCGCGCCACAATTGGGGCGATAAGGCCCATCCTTGAGGCGTGGCTGGAAAGACCTCACGGCGTTCTCAACTTCCGCACGACGCAGGTGCTTACCGAACACGGAAAGTTCGCTAAGTACCTGTTCCGGATTCGTGCGGAGGATTCGCCTGGGTGTCGCCACTGTGCGGAACACCCGGAGGACACGATGGAGCATACTGTAGAGGTATGCCCCGCCTGGGCGGAGCATCGCCATGTCCTCGTGGGGGCAATCGGCGGCAGCGATCTCTCTCGCCGGGCCTTGGTTCAGGCCATGGTCCGGAGTGAGGAGGGATGGCAGGCGGTCGCCTCCTTCTGCGAAGCAGTAATGCTAGCAAAGGAGGAGGCCGACCGCATCAGGCAGAGGCAACGGGGCGCTCGCCCTGCCGCCGCCGGGATTCCGATCCCAATTTCCGGCCACCGTAGGCGCGGGCTTTCGGACGGCTTGCAATGGGTAGCATGCTGTCCGATCGTCCGGTAACCGACCGGACCGAGCCCAAGTAGTCGACGGCACGTTCTGTGCCCGCGCGCCTCAAGGAGCTGTCAGCACACCGAAGAGGCCCAGCCTGCTAAATGCAGGCAAGCAGGGTCGAAGCCTACCGGGGTCATGGGTTAATTTCCGAAAGGAATACCCGGCCCCGGCACGATAGGCTACGAAGGAACGGGGTAGGTTTTTAGCCAGTAAGAGTCTGACACTACTTCCCGCTCTGCCCAAGGGTGGGATTTGTCATTGGATGATTTTACCTACCATAAAAAAAAAAACCTATGGGTCATCAAGTCAAAAGTATAGGAGAATAGGTTACTTCTAGGCTAGCGTGCTCCATCATCGGCCGCATCATCGCTTACGATCAGGTGAGACAGTGGTCACACGCGAGCCTATCAATAATAACAATAAAAAAAAAAAAAGTATTTTTTTCAAGTTCAATCTTGTCGAGAGGCGCCCAAAGGCGCCTTCTAACTACGCGACTGCCGCGCGACAAAGCAAGCAACGCGGTGGCAGCGCTGCGGCCGCGCTGCCGTCGAGCGGCACGTTGCGGCTAGTTTGTAGGCGCCCTTACATACTTTTATCAATCCAAGTGCTGTTTTCAACTTCGAATTATTGATCGGTTTGAGTCTAAACGGGTGCAACACTAGTAGCTACTTTACATAAAACGACTCGTATCTGACCTCCAAATTTTAGTGACAGGGTAACACCCACCTTGGCAAGATTGGTGTCAGATTTTCTGGATATAACGACTGTTCAAGATCTAGAAATAATCAAATGATATGCGATAAAGTATTATTTTTCGAACTATCTAAACAAAAATATACCTAACAGTTTTAATGTTTGTAACTGTATTATGCGAAAAGGCTTTGATTTATACCAATGGATATTGAGTAAAAAATCGAAATAATTATTTATAGGACTAAACTTAATTATTTGCTGAAAGGTGAAACTAGTATCAATCAGATTAATAAACACAAGAATATTATCGCGTGTTAAAATATTCACTCTCACACTTTTACTTTATCTAAAGCGTTTTGGAGCGTAAATTTAATTAGTAAGTTCTTAATAAGTTCATGATGGAATATATGAGGACGAAAAGAAAAAAAACAGGGCTTGGAAAAATTTGATGGGTACTCACTATTTGTAATTGTTAGCAATGGCTGCAAACTGTTCCCTTCGTTTGCGATATACAGGATCTTTGAAGCCTGGGTGATCGGCGTCTAGCTCGGAACCATACATCAAGACGTTTTGAGCTCGATCCAGGTCAGATATTTTACGAGGGAACCAATGCATCTCCCCAAAATCTGTAAGCCATTTTATCGTAAAAACTTTTTATAGGGACTCCTTAGAAGTCCTGAGTAAATTATTCAATCAACGAGTTATTTTCATTTGAAATTAAAATAGAGATACATTATTCAAATTGAGTAGGTTTGATGGAACTTTATAAAATGATTGATTGGAAACCAAAATGACACTTCCTTGATACTATTTGTATAAGCTACGAGTACCACTCTACCGCTAGTCACAAATACAAAATGTTGATTACAAGTAAATTCGACTTCAAAGAATCTTATTTATTCTCCTTAATTACATGTCAACAAAAACATTAAATGACTTTTGTCAGTAAATGTTTGTCAAGATAAATTAAGAATAAAAATAGACGACTTTCGTAAAGCGTTGTGTGTTATGTATTTTGATAATATAAAAAAAATCACATGATGGTATCACTGTATCAAGTTTAAAAAAATAAAATTAACGTATATAATTTTTCTAGACAAATGGTGCCCTTCTTAACTTACTAGATATAGATATATAAAATACATTTACCGAAACTAGCTGCAGCAGACAGCGGTGTCGGGGGTGGAAACTCCTCGCCTGTTTGTGATGACACGACTTCGAACTCTTGAACTTCTCGTTTTAACATCCTCTTTAATTGTTCCATGCGATGAGGATCACACTCCACATCCACCAAAATGTCGGACTAAACAAAAAATTTTTTAAACTGATTGTAACACCGAAAATAGTAAGTATTCTTGCGACTGAAGGACTTTTATTATAAATAATATCATAATTTTAAATTTTTACAGTTTTAAGTATAACCTGCTATTCGATTTAATACTATCGAAGACTTTAATCATTTGGCAATAGCTATTAATTTATAATGAAGGTTTTAAAATATGAGCAAGCACTGACAAGAGGTGGGAACAACGAAATGGAAGCTAAAAAAAAAAATGTAAATGCATCGAACACAACTTACTGAAGAAACTTCAGTAGCTGATTTTCGGGATTCAATATGGAGAACGTTTATGCCAAGATCTTGGAACACGGTTAGAGCTTTAACCAGTCCTCCGACCTGGTTCCTCAGTGTAAATATCACTGAAATTCTCTCGCTTTCCAAAGTTTGAGCCTGTTGTCTACCTGCCATGTTAAGTTCACCAAGCTTAGGATGGTGATGGGCCTCGTTTTTAACTTCCCATTCCGAACCATTTCTATAGAGCCAAAGTCCTAAAAGGCCTTTTCCAGAACCACTCATTTTACTCCCTCTGAAACTAAAACTTTGTATGGATATAACAAAAAATGGAATTATAAAAAAAAATCACTGTGGTTAATAAAAAAAAATTACAGTTTGGTGAGAGCAGCACAAGCTTATGACCGATACGTAAACTAAACGTGAACTGTGGTTTAAGTTAAATTAATCTGTAATTTATTGAATTTAGACTAATTGAGGGATGTATCGCTGCAACGCCTGGGACATACTGCGCCCTTCCTTGGGATCTGTTCGCTTATAAAGAGAAGAGGCGCGGGAGACTCGACGGAGGGTGGGTATATTTGATTGGCTGAATCAAGTGTTCGGAGTAACTTGGAAAACGTTCTCTTTTCACACCGTAAAGTCACGGACACACTTTGGCCCCGTTTTATTTGTATTTAATCTTTTACAAATCTTAGAATGAAGTTTTTCCACGTCGTTCGTGAAAACGGGGCAGATTGCAGACGTAAAAATAAACTTAGGCACCTTTATAAATAATATTTCTTTGACAGATCGGTTACAACAATTTTTTTCTACTCAATCTCTTTTTTCATGTTTAACTAAATGATAAAAATTCAATACTTTTGTAAATTATGATTAAACATGATTTTTTTTTCAAATTCAATTCTTTTTTAAATCTTGATAACAGTGATTGGAACGTTGTTTTACTAACTCCTGCAATTGAATTGCTGCTCACAATTCTACCGAATTTGCTTGAATCACTTGAACTTGAATCTTTTACTAGTACTTGACTGCGATCCCTAAATAAAATAAAACTGAGTGACATCCCACCTGATGCTTACCAAAAACCTAATGGTAAGCATCAGGTGGGATGTCACTCAGTTTTATTTTATTTATTTATTGAGTACTGCGACTTTACAATATATTTAACAATCAAAAACAAAAAAAAACAACAGGATCGATTCCATCATGGTAGTCAGTACTTTATAGATATGATTATCAGAGCCTGAATATTATTCAATGTTATTTTACCATTTATTATGCAATAGTTTTGTGGTTGGCACAGGACCAGACATTGAAGCTACACTTAGGAGAGGACTATGTCTAGCAGTGGACGCCTTTCAGTTAAAATGATTGAATTGAATGTCATAAAAATCTACAATGTACATAAACTGACAGCGTCAGGTATATATAATTGATTTATCTTACACCACAAGTCATCGAATTTAACGATTGTCAACATACCTAATTAAATTTCTATTTCTAAAATAACAAACTTTTTAATTTAGCTTTGTGGTTGGTTGGTTGAGAGAATGTTTTGACTTATTTTGTCAAAATTATTCTAAGACGGTTTCAATTACTTGCTTATACTTCCAATGCAGCGGGAATGGGCAAGAATTACCTAATTACCGCGACCCTAGGCCATAAAAAGCAACCGAAGGAACGCAGGTAGATTTTAGTCAGTAAACGACACTCTCTTGTTATACTTAGAGCGGGAAAAGTCATATTGTGATGATTTCTCACAATAAAAAAAAAACACTTCTAAAAAATCTGTTACAATGATTTGGTGGTTTGATAACTTTCCTAAAATATGCTTGTGGATCTCATATTGCTTGCAGACTTTTAACTGACTAAGAGACAAAACTGTTGGGATCGCCGCTAACGTGTACGTGAGTTTATATGTTTTCTACCCACACGGCTATAGTTTCTTTTGTAAGTGTGGATCTGAACGCAAGTCTGCTACCTCGTAGCCGTTGGCTGTCGGGCGCTAAGCGATCCAGTCACTGTATTTATTACCATTGTTTAGCGAAAAGAGCATCCCTATCATTCATTATGAAGAAGCGACCCCACCATTTATTCACCCTTAGTGTGAGGATTGTAAAAATAGGTTAGCACTTGATACATATACGTGTATTTTACAGATTGTTAGAAAATGTCCATCTGAGTGTCTGATTGATTGTTAATCTACGCTTTCAATTTGCTCTCCTCAAGAGGTAAGTAGGTCGATATAGTTACACAATAATCTTGTTGAATTCAAATATATATCAGATAAATTCTAAATCGTACCCTACGTGTCTATGACCGGGTGTCATCACTATATGGGCTACTTAGATGACGTATAGGCAAGAGGTGCTCGGGGCTGTCGGAGTTTCGACCCCTATTTCCAGCCACCGTAGGTGTGGGCATGCGGACGATGAGCAAAGGGTAGCTCGCCGTACGGCCTTTCGGTAACCATCCGGACCAAAACTGACTTGTCGATGACGCGTAGTCCGCGTGCGCCTCAAGGAGATATCAGCACACAGTAAGGGTCCAGCAGAGGCGAAGTTTATTGCAGCATGGGTTCGTTTCAGAACGGAAAATCTGAGGTACTGGAACGAAAGACAAAGAAGAACATAGGAGTGAGTTTTAGTCCTTAAAAGTCTGACAAGCCTTTCCACTATGCTCTAAAGCGGAAGAAGTCATGGAGGATTTTCTACCTAAAAAGAAAACCTACGTGTATCTTTTCTTATTAAAAACAAACCAACCATTAGACTTGGCAAAATCATTTCAAAACAAGTTTGTATTTGACCCCTTTCGATTTTCAATTTTTGCTGTAGTACAAAGTTTTTTTGGTTTGGAAAAGTCCAAAGCCCGTGGACCTTTATGATTTATGCAAGGAATAAATTAAGAATATTTAGAAATTCGACCTCTAAGAGGGTGAGAAGGGGTGGAAAAGTTTGTATTGAGCATTATTGTTTGTGGTCAGATTTACTTGAAACTTGCTCCTTAACATATTTCTTAATTCTTATGTTTCTTTACTCTTTAACCGGATTGATCCGGCGAGTGTTCGTGTCGTATTGGCCAGAGTGTCGTCGTAATCACGATCGGGTACTCCAACTCATTTAGCTCTTCAATCCCCATAGATACAGAAGTTCTGACTAGATGGAGTACTTGGTCAAGAATTTGCGACCCTGGTGGAATAAACGCGAGGGTGTTTGTCGGATATATCAATAGACATAGGCTGTTAAAAGGGTACATTGCTCGCAGAACGACGTCGAGGTTGACGCAGCGTTGGAAGGCCTATAAGTTAGACCGATAACCTCGAGCAGGTCACGAGAATCTGATGGATGTGAGAAGCACAGGACCAGTCGTTGGGGTGACTCTTCAGGCCTATGTCCAGCAGTGGCCGTATTTTGCTGAAATGATGATGGTGATAATGACAATGTTTCATGCCTCAACAGCTGAAGTGATTTAGATAAAATTTCGCTTACCTACCATACCTGGAAATAAAACTTTTGATTAAATCTTTATCCCGGTGTAATCCGGACGGCGTACAATGGGCAGCTCGACGTCCGACTATCGGGTAACCGTCCGGACTGAGCCCAAGTGCGTATCGTTCCACGCGCGCCTCAAGGAATTGTCAGCAAACCGTTGTAGCCCATCAGGTTCGAAGCCTACTGGGGCCAAGGATCGATTTAAAAAAAACTTCGGCCCAATATGAAGGAACAGTAGTGGGTTTTTAGACGGTAAAAGTCTGACACTATATTCCGCTGTGCCCACGAGAGAGGAGATGTCATTGGATGATTTTCTCACCTACAAAAAAAAATTAGAAATACTTTAATACGCTGGTGTAACAGCAGTAACAGCAGGCAGAAGCTAGTACAAGAGGTGAGTACCTAGATGAGAGTTTGTCATCAGCCAAATTTTTTTAAGTTGGAATCATCAAAAGACATCACCCGCTCTAGAGTGGAGCGTGAGGGCGTGTCATACTTTTACTGAGTAAAACCTTACCTGTTTCCTTCAGTTAGCCTTTGCGTTCCTTTTCCTGTTCTGGTATCACTCCTGCAGGAATGAGCCCATACGGTTTGCCAACATCTCTATGAGGAGCGCGTGGAACAATACGTATTGCCACGACTTAAGTTTAGTCTTGACGCTTACTGGACGGCCAGTCAGCTTCATAAAACCAAGGGCGGGACGTACGCTAGAACTTACTGCGTATGCGTTTGTATGAGAGCCTATATCAGGTACAAAATAGTTAACTAGACTGTCTTATAAAATGGAAACATGCAAAGAAAGCGGTGAACTAAATCGGCAGGATTAAAATGAACAACTAAAATAGTTTTTTTTTTTTACTTTCTTATTACAGCATTTATATCGGACATAAATTATAGAGGCGAAAGTTTTTACATAATGTGTTGTTAAGTCCTCTTTATTCCTTTACACTCAATTATCTTTTGAACGGGTGTGACACACGGGAAGACTATGTCCTGGATTAAGGCATTAGGTCTTTTTCGTACCGTGAGTATTTTCACTTTGAATAATTTTCTACTTTAACGCAGACAAGAACTTACAGACACTTACTGAACAACAAAAATCCAAACTCAAAATTTGTCAATGAAGCGCAGCAATAGGTCTTTAGCGAATAGATCGCGTTAGAAACATCACGCTGCGCTCCATAACTCAAATAGCAGATGTCGAGGAAAAACAGCAAAGCTGAAGTGGGAGTGGGTTTTTTTTTTTTTTTGGTGGTGGGTAAAATCATCCAATGACATCTCCCGCCCTTGGGCGGAGCGGGAGATAGTGTCAGACTCTTACTGACTAAAAACCCACACCTTTCCTTCGTGGCCTTAGATACCAGGGCCGGGCTTTCCTTTCGGAAGCAAACCCTTGGCCCCAGTAGGCTTCGACCCGGCCTGCCTGCAGCTAGCAGGCTGGGTCTCTACAGTTTGCTGACAACTCCTTGAGGCGCGCGGGAACAGTGCGCGCCGTTGACGACCTGGGCTTGGTCCGGATGTTTACCGGACGGTCGGACAGCGAGCTACCCATAGCTCGCCGTCCGCAAGCCCGCGCCTACGTTGGCTGGAAATCAGGATCGGAATCGGAATCCCCGCGCCGGAATCGGAATGCTGATCGCCCTCACGAGAACACGGCGATGCTCTGCCCAAGCGGGGCACACTTCGACCGTGTGCTCCACCGTGTCCTCCGGGCAGTCCACGCAGTGGTGGCACCCGGGCGTCGGTTCCGCACGAATCCGGAACAGGAACCTCCCAAACTTACCGTGTCCGGTGAGAATCTGGGTCATGCGGAAGGTTAGGACGCCGTGAGGTCTTTCCAGCCACGCCTCAAAGAGGGGCCTTACCGCCATAAAAGTGGGAGTGGGTAGGCCACGTCACATGAGTGCATCCGAACAGATGGGCGAGGATTGTCACTCACCTGAGGGAGGTCGACGCCGTCGTGGTCGACAGCGACGAAGGTGGTGTGACGATCTGATATGTTTGCGGGTCAAAATCGTCCTAGACAGGAAAGTTTGGAAGGAAAAAGGGGAGGTCTTTGCCCAGCAGTGGGACATACAATAGGCTTTTTAAAACAATGCAGATAAAGCCGCAAGCAGCAGCTAGTTATTTCCAATTTGACCATCACTAACAATAGTGGACATCGGGAAATAAGATACGACCCACATGTCGGTTTTGCGAGTCTATAACAAAAGCTCATTCTAGGGTGACGTTTCATATTATCTTGACTTGTTCATGCCTCGTTACTCAGTAAAATTAACGGAACGCCCTTATTCACTTAGTATATATACCTATACACATGGATAACGTGTGTGTCTGTTCCGATACAGACATAATTTATTCATTGGTCGTTACTATTTTATGTGCTGAGGTTTTTTCTGTACCATCTACGTTTAAAAATAGATCACTAATTTATTTCGCTTTGTTTCCCTTCAGAATATGTGATTTGGTTAGATTTCATTAAATTTAGGAGCTTTTGGACTGACCAGTTGTGTTATTCTCTAAGAAAACACAGCGCTGCCTCAACGACGAACATCAAATAGGATACATTGGATTGTCAACCTAATGCCCCTGTACATTGGATTGTTAATTCAATTTATCCACATGGTATATTTAGCACCACAGATAAAAGCTCATCATCACAACGCGCAAGGAAGGCAGCCATCAGAGAAGAGTGGCGGTGTGTAGTGAACCTTACCACCAACTCTTGAAGTGATGACCACGACCACTCTGGTAAAATTGATACCGACAAAGAAGAAGGAGAAGGAGTTCTTATTTGTCCTATTTTACTAAAAACGGTCGAATGGTTTTGAGCAGCATTATGGTTATGGTCTAAATATATACCCACTCCACCTGAAATTCATGTACTATGAATTTCAGGTGAAGTGGGTATAACTATTACTCACAAAACAGTTGACTGAAGGGGCCAGTAGCGACCACGTACCTGAAGACGCAGCGTTGGATGGCCACAAGATGAATTGACGACCGGATGAGGATCATGGGAAGCCTATAGATGCGAGACGCATAGACCGGTCATTGTAGCGATGCTTGCAGTGGACGTTTTTTGGCTTAAATGATGATGATTTTCTGATTTCAGTTTTTGCAATAATTATTAAATAAACAAGTATCTAATCATAATCATATGATTTTGATATTGTCATTGATGGAGAGGCAACGAAAAAAAAATAATTCTGTCGGCATTCGATAATTCTGTGATTTGCTCGAATGTTTCGCAAAACCTTGTTCTAGAAAATACGCTTTTTTTTTAAACCCTTCAGACTGTCGTCAATAGAATCTAGATTAAAAGAGCAAGGCTTCTACAGAAGTACTTTTTTATATATTTAATATATGAGTACATTATACAGGGCCAAAGTTCATTTCAAATAGCAGATTTTTGCAGGACTTTACTTGATTAGTTTTACACAAATTTATATTTTGATTACTATAGAGGCGTAGATAAAATCTACAAGATATCTGTGTATCCAAAATATCTAATGGAAAATGTGTAATAACATCATAATCATGTAAGAGCGGTTCTATGAAAATGTACCTCGGGTTGACCGCTCTTTATTATGAGAGCCCAATTAACACTGGTATATCAAACACCTTCAAAGGGTCAAGGGATCAAATATGTTGTTAGTGGATTACTACTAGTAAGATTGCTATATTGATTTTCCTAGGACTCCTATTGTTTCTAACAAGTATGGAGTATTCACAACATGAAATTGGACTATTCGTACAACTTGTTCAGTTAGCGTGAAATAACTTTTCTTTGAGACTTTATCTTACCTACTTGTTTTGGAAAAAAAAAGCAAAGACTACAACTCCTTTTTAAAACTCTATTTATAATTAATTCCAAATTTCTAATTAAAAATATCCAGTCCTATGTTTACTTCAATTTCAAAATCAAAGAAACAAAAATTGTTTGTACAGTTTATTATACCAAACAGACACCAATATATCTTTCAAAGGAAACAAATAAATATTTAACTTGAGTCGCAGACGAAGGCGCTTTTAATTCAATTTCCTTGGAGACGCCCCCGAAGCGCCGCTCTGATTTGCAACGATTTGACGCTTGTTATTATTACAAAGAATCCATATATAGCTCTTATTTTGCTTTCAATAAGTTTGAATCGTATATAAATAAGCATTTTGAGTCAATAGTTATTTTAATTATTATTCAATGGGCCTCATAAGAAAACTTAAAGTCACCCAAAGGATAATGGAAAGGGCTATGCTCGGAGTTTCCTTGTGTGATCGACTCACAAGAGAACCAAGGTTACCGACATAGCACGTAGAATCTCTAAGCTTAAGTGGTAATGGGCAGGGCACATTGCACACAGAACAGATGGCCATTGGGGCCGAAAGGTTCTGGAGTGGCGACCGCGTACTGAAAGACGTAGCGTTGGAAGGCCTCCCACAAGGTAGACCGATGATCTGGTCGCTGGAGTCCGACGCTTGGGGGAGGCCTATGTCCAACAATGGACGTCTTTCGGCTGAAACGATGATGATGATGAGTTATTTCACACAAATTTTACAAACAGTCCTAATTTTATGCAATAGCTGTTAATTACTTTAAAAAGTAAAAGAAGGGCTCCTCTTTGAATCCACTCCGATTCCGATTCACGGAGGAGAAGGTAGACGATATGGTGAAGGTGTACCTCGCTTGAGTGAAGCACCGCCGCACCGAGCCTTTATGAAGACAATCTGGTTTAGGCCATCGTCTGGAGCGAGAGGGAACAAGAGACGGTGGCAAGAAAGCCTCCTTCAGCGAAGGAGTAAGTTTAGTAAAGGAAAGGACCGCACGCGTGAGGGAACGGACATCCCAGCGGCTAAGTCCCCAGCTACTATAGACGTGGCTTGCGGACATTATGAAATGGGTAGCTTGCCGTCCAGCCGACCAGTACCTAACCATCCAGACTGAACCCAAGTCGTCGATGGCACGTAGTGTTCAACGCGCACCTCAAAGACATGTCAGCGAAACCAGCCCCCGCTGGCCCAGTAGCGCTGATGCTTGCTGGGGCCACGGGCAGTTTCTAAACACAGAACCTTGCGTTACCATAACGTAAGGGCAACTAAAGGACACAGATGTAGTTTTAGTCAGTAAAAGTTGACACACCGTTTAGCTTCACCTTAAAAAAAGGTTTCAGGCTTTTGAATGGTCTACACGTGTTTCAAATTTCATATAAATCCGTTTAGCCATTTGAGCGAGAAGGGGTAACCAACATACGTACAGAAACTAAAATTTGAACACAAACAAGAAAGTGGACCTATATAATATATAACTAAGTTACTCGTACCCTACTTATTAGTTACCACAAATTGTTTCATCGTGTCCTACTTTAGTCATAACTCATTTATTTACAAGCTGCTCTGGTTAAACCATTGAAGGACCGGACTTTATAAGGCTTTTTATTTTTGAAAATGTAAAGAGTCTTTATGTAAAGACCAGACTCTTTACATTTTCAAAAAACATTGCACTGCCGTGGATGAGCTTTAGATATTTTAATACCGTAAAGTGGGGTTACTTTGACCCTGGGATATAATTTTGGGTAAACAATTGGGGCGATAAGCCTCATCTTTGAGGACTATCTAGAGACACGCCACGGCCTCCTCAATTTTCACATGAAGTAGGTCCTTACCGGCCATTACCAGTTCGCGATGTTCCAGTTTTGGTTTCAAGGGGAAGTAACGCTCGGTATCATTGTGCGTGGCACTCGGTGGAGATGGTGAAGTATATGATGGAACTTTATCCCGCTTGGGCGTGTCTTCGTGGAGACGATCGGCGGCGGAGAAGTCTCACGTGTTTGTGAGTTCAAATCATTAATCCTTTGGACCTGCAAAAGGATTAATATTATTATTTATTATTATTTTTTGGACCTGCAAAAGGATTAATGTGCTTTCCGAGGTATAGGGAATGCACACACCATCGACATCCAAACTCCGAGTATCTACAATACCCAATAAAAAAGAAACCCTTAAGCTGAATGCGCTAGCTGCCTGCAAAAATCTGTTTTCAATATCCATTCGATGGGGTTAAACGAATGACGAGAGGGTTATATTGATGATTTTAATTATTATAAATCCATAAATAAATAGGCAGGTATGTTTTACGGCCGCCAATTATATCTTTATCAACATATATGTTTACACTGCACCTGCAAAAATATTTCTTTCTTTCTTTTTATTTACCTTTCTTTCTTTCTACAAAACGCAAAAAATGATTAAAAATATTTTCGTAACCTATCCTAGAACATCCTCAGTTATAAATTTTGCCCAAACCTACTCGAAGTTCGGGCACTTGTGAACACGAGACCCAAGGTAAATATATTGATGCAGTAGTGGGTCCATAAAATTTCACCGTGATCCCAGTTGTGGACGTAAGTTGGAATGTCCTAAAGCCGTTTGTGAGTGATTTGGAGCAATGCCAACAAAACAAGGCAATTTTTATGAGCAGAAGTATTATATAGCATTAACACACATAACATTTTTATTTATGTTCTATTGATTTATTTTATACAATATAGCTGGACCCCGCAGTTTCATCCGCGTTTGGTTTTTTTTCTTTATGGTTATTGCTCCTTATTGCTCCTGTTAGTCTATCGCCTGCCTGCCTATATGCCTGTATCGATGGCTGTTTAAAGTGAAAACTTCAGCTGTCTAATCAATTTTAGGTTTTATTTTTTATATTTCTTAAAAAAAAGTTTTACTCGTATCACGCTAATTTTTGATTGAACGATACATGTAGCACTATCCAGGATGTTGAATGTATGCGTTTAAACTGGTCGGAAGAATTAAACAAGATATACACCGTTAAATTTTGGTCGTTTTAATCCTGTAGAGGGTCGATTCGATACATGAAACGCTATCGACTTGTGAAGATAAAATTAAAAATAAAGTCCTTTTTTTTCAAAATCTCGAATTAATATAAATAAGCATGTACGAAATTCATTTCTTTAAGTAAACGAGCCAATGACCTAGTAGGTAGCTGTTGGTCGTTGCGTGCTAACTACCTACAGTTCATTGACCTCGCTCAGCTGACCTTTACGTCATCACAGCGTTTTTAATTTTTGTACAGGATGTTGAATGAGTTAGCATGTATTCAAACATCGCCAATCAATGAGTCGAGTCGCTGACTGGTATGTATAGATAAACCAAACTGAGACTTATATTTTTAGGGTTCAACATTCAAAGAGTAAAATCGGAACCCTATTACTAAAACTGCAATGTCCGTCTGTCTGCCACCAGGCTGTATCTCATGAACCGTAACAGTTAGACATGTGAAATTTTCACAGGTGAAAAATGCATCACCTGTTGCCGCCATGATAATAAACTAAAAACCGAATAAAATATTATTCAAGTGGGGCTCCCGTAAATCAAACGTAATTTTTAGCCGTTTATTATCATAGTACGGACCCCTTGATATGCAAGTCCGACTCGCACTTAGCCAGTTATTTTTTGCGTAACACTTATTCCCCGGCTTATCATTACTTGCATGATTTTATGACACAAAAATATGGAACGAATTATATAAATATGCTGCATCTCAACAAATCATCTCAAGTAAATCACTTCGAGGATCGTTTCACACAAAAACAAGATTGTAATAGAAATACAAAAATAACTAAGAAGTCAGTGACTGTAATATTTGCGTTGATTCGTAATCGCTCATCCTAGCAGCCGGGAAGAGGGCACGTCCCAAGAGTTTTGTCAACACGCTAAGCCTCTCCGCCAGTCGTCACAATAGTCGCTACCAACATAAAACCCTCAAGAACCTCTCGAACTAAATGTTTTTTTTCTATACTTACTAGGACGTATTGGATACTAAAATAGACAAATACATAAATCGTATCGTATGTGTAGGTACCTACTGGGGTATCTACTATACAGTGGAAAAGGAAAAATAAGAAAAAAGAAAAAGAAAGGAATAAGGAAAAATGATATAATATCGAAAATACTTTTTACTCGAGCGCAAACACCCTAAAACGTACTTTGCCTCTAGTTATTATCTTTTATATAAATAAAAGCAAAACACCACTTAATGATTAATCACGAAATTTTAGAAACTATAACACCAACAAATTTAAAATTTGGCAGGTTTTTTATAGGGTGTAGATATCCATTAAGAACGGATTTTACGAAACTTCACCCCTAAGAGGGTAAAGCGGGGGTCCAAAGCAAATAATTCTACGACAAAAAGTAAGATTTTAGACCAGTAAAACAGGGACTTTTCCAATGACGTGTTATCATATCAGGCTTGCGAGCGAAAAAGACGTTTGAAGGTATACACCCTATATCGACGATGATGATGAAAAGAGGCCAGACGGGATGACTATAATGCCCTGGAAGTTGGGTAGGCCTTTGGTGTGGGATGCAACTTGTGTTGACACCCTTGCGCCATCCTATCTTCTGAGTACGGCAAGCTGTGCTGGGGCGGCTGCTGTAGGTGCAGAAAACCTCAAACGGCGTAAATATAATAACCTTATCGGTAGTTACATGTTTGAGCCATTTGAGGTTGAAACACTAGGGCCATAGGGTCCGAGCGCTCATCGAGTTGTTCGTGACATCAGCAAACAGCTGGTCGACTCTTCGCGTGACCAGAGGGCTGGGCTTTTCTTCGGTCAACGAATCAGCATTGCCATCCAACGTGGCAATGCTGCCAGCGTTCTGGGCACTTTTCCCATTAATATCGATGTGGATGAATTTTTTGATGCCCAATAAGTTCTTTTTCTACCCGTTTGTACATATTATTATTTTTAATTTGTATATATACCCATTAAGTTTTATATAGAAATAGATTTAATTATTATTAGTATTGTAATTTAAAGCTAACTTTGTTCAGAATAAACCCTATATAGCTCTATTATATCATACATTCACAGTTCCGATAAGGTTGTAAAATAGATCGCGCTAAGAGCTTGAGATAGGGCATTTCATTTCGAATAAACTATTAACAGAACCATTTTCTCAAATGGATGCGAGACGCACAGGACCGGTCATTGTGGTGACGCTTGGGGGAGGCCTATGTCAAACAGTGGAAGTTTTGAGTATGGATGATGATGATGATGATTAACAGACACTTTTTACTTTTGTCAGAAAAAATGACGCTAATTACACATTCCAAAGCGTAGATCTCGTTTCAATCATGTTATGTATTGCGAATATCTCGGTTACATGTTTCTTGTCGCTACTATTGTGTGAAATAAATGTAAATAAGATAAAAAGAAAAAGAAAAAACAAATTTTAAATATAGACATTAAAATAAACCACTGGCACCTTAGAGATCACCAGTCTTAATTAACAACGCCCGTTCACAGTCATGACGCGTATATCAGCACCACTCAGCTCAACCATTTTGAAGAAAACCCAATAATTTAACACACGCACCACCATAAATAAGACATTTGAGTGAGCATGACAAACTCTCAACTGAACAATATAGCAGGTATGCTTGATTTGAATTCTGTGAAGATTATTTTATAAAGCTTCGTAAACAAGCATCAGGCCCAGTATCCACCAAGGCGGAGAGGAGAACAGACGAGAGGAGATGTGTTTGAATAAACCAATCCGATTTCGTCATCTCCTCTCGTTACCTCTTCTCTCCGCTTTGTATCACAAAATCTATTTTCAGAAGTACAGATGAAGCAGTACCTGATTTCATCAGTCATATTTGGTAAATTTTGGTCAAAAATTACTACAGAATTTACCTAAAATGTCTTCTGTCATCGCTGATGGAATTTTTATGAAAGTATTTCTAATAAAATGTATTTCTGTCTTTTGTACACATACATTCCATGATGACATAGGAACTATAAACA
This sequence comes from Leucania comma, assembly GCA_958295575.1. Lineage (NCBI taxonomy): Eukaryota > Metazoa > Arthropoda > Insecta > Lepidoptera > Noctuidae > Leucania > Leucania comma. The sequence continues at coordinate 15,282,416 of OY282461.1, forward strand.
AAGAGACCAACATGGTACATATCCTTGAGTGATAGCTTGTTTTCAGACTAAGACACACATTAAATATTCAACTATTAAGGTGGATCTAATCTTTGTAAATCAATAACTCGCTTGTGTATCCACAACCCGTTTCCCGAGTCGTTGTTGTAGGTACATAGCTATTGCTGACTTGTATTCATGCCCAGTAGGTCGGCGTTAACCACGGTTGTGGGCCCACAGCTTCTGTAGAATGCAGATATACACCATAAAATTTTGGTCGTTTTAATCCCATGGTGGATCGATTCGGTATAGAAAATTAACAAACATATTTATTTAAAAGAAGAACAAGTTTAATTAATGAAGGGAACAGAGGTAAGAGCATATACGATGGAGATACGCCGTGTCCTCGTAGGGGCATTTGACACAGCGAACTCTCACACCAGGCCCTAGTACAGGCCATAGTCTGGAGTAAGGCGTAACGGCGGGTGGTCGCCTCCTTGGAAGAGCAGTCTCAGCTGCTGGGACCCCGATCTTATTTTCAGCCCCCGCAGACGTGGGCTTGTGGAGGACGAGCAATGAGCCAGCCACCTTCCGAACCAAGCCCGGGTCGTTGACGGCGCTTAGTGCTCCACGCGTGCCTCAAAGAGATGTCAGCGAAACAGTAATAGCTCAGCAGAACCGCAGCCTACTAGGGCCATGCGTTGTCTGACAGGGAATCCCGGAGTCCTGGAACACAGGACGAAGAGAAAAAGTAATTTAGGTATGATTTTAGTCAGTAATCTTCACCCTAGAGAGGAAGAAGTCATTGGATGATTTCTCATATTAAAAAAATGGCAGAGTATGAACATTGAACAACAACATTTCTATACTTGAAAGAATGCTTATGTCCATATTAAAGCCCATACTGTTCTCGTGTTAGCCATCGGAATCGATAAAAAAAATATAGTTCTTTGTCTTACGCCCCAGACGATAAAGAAACTTGAGATTGTTTGATTTCTATCGAGATTAGTACCGTGACTATTCCTATTTGCAGTGTTCTAGTTGTTTTAGAGTATGCTAGGAATCTAATTCAAGTTTTACATCTTTATTCAATATTACCATCAGTGCCTGACATTTTTTTATACTGCATTTCACAGAACTATTGAAAGATTGAATTTTACGAGGCTTTCCTTCGATTTTTTTTTTTTTTTTTTTTTGATAAATTAGTATTGTATGGATTTATCTTTCATGAGGGAGAGATTTGCAATAATTTATGACAAACAAGAAATTGTCTTTACTGACCGGACAAATCTCGTGGACCCTTTGAGAATTGATGTAGGAACATTTAAAAAAGGTTTTTTTTTTCATGGAGTCGGTGAGAAATAAAGAACAATAGAACAACCCCTTTCGGAACAACCCCTATGTGAAATCTGCCCAACCTCAGGGGACCAGACGCCTCCTGCCGGAAGCTCTACGCGGGAATCGTTCGGTCCATGGCCCTCTACGGGGCTCCGGTGTGGGCACCGACGTTGCAACAGCAACCGAGGGCCCAGCTGAATGCTTGCCAGAAGGTCATGGCAATACGCATGGTGCGAGGGTACCGAACGATTTCCCGCGAGGCGGCGACCCTCCTTGCTGGCCAACCGCCATGGGATCTGGAGGCAACATTCCTTGCACACATGCACGACAAGCGCATGGAGATGCAACGCCAGGGCGAAATTCCACTGCCACGACAAGTCGAGGCATGGCGGACAGAGCTTCGGCGGGATCTCATGGTGAAATGGCGTTAGCGACTATCGCAACCTCGTTCGGGGCGCGCCACAATTGGGGCGATAAGGCCCAGCCTTCAGGCGTGGTTGGAATGACCTCACGGCGTTCTCAACTTCCGCACGACGCAGGTGCTTACCGAACACGGAAATTTCGCTAAGTACCTGTTCCGGATTCGTGCGGAAGCAACGAGGCGCTCGCCCCAGCCGCCGCCGGGATTTCGATCCCGATTTCCGGCCACCGTAGGCGCGGACTTGCGGACGGCGTGCAATAGGTAGCACGCTGTCCGATCGTCCGGTAACCGACCGGACCGAGCCCAAGTCGTCAACGGCGCGTTCTGTTACCGTGCGCCTCAAGGAGCTGTCAGTACACCAAAGAGGCCCAGCCTGCTAACTGGAGGCAGGCAGAGTCGAAGCCCACTGGGGTCATGTGTTAACTTCCGAAAGGAATACCCGGCCCCGGCACGATAGGCTACGAAGGAACGGGGTAGGTTTTTAGTCAGTAAGAGTCTGACACTACTTCCCGCTCCGCCCAAGGGCGGGATTTGTCATTGGTTATTTTACCTACCATAAAAAAAAAACCCTATGTGAAATAAAATGTTTTAAACTGAATTATACAATGTGCATATATCAAAAGTATTTATTCACTATCTAAAGCAAATTTTGATTTCTTACAATTAACAGTTTTTGGTTGTGAGATGTTAACTAAAATCAATCTAATTTAAATCTCAAGTTATCTGTGACCTTTTTTTCTGTTGATTCGCGCTTGACCACTTCTCACCTAAATCATCTAAATTATTGCAAATGAATTTGGAGCTTTTTTGAGGACTTATTTAATAAATATATATTCTCTGGTTTTGTGTGTTCACTAGCTGACCCTGCGAAATTCGAACCGCATAAAAGTCAATGATTGACGATTGTTGATTAACTTTTATTTAGCTGAAGTTATTGACCAATTGATTGAACGATTAGGCCAATAAATTTGAAAGCTACTATCATATTTCGATGTACTCGTATTTAGACAATTTCCATATTAATTTTACGTGATTTTTTCTGATATATTTTAATAGTTATATGCTATTTGGAACGGAGACAAAACTAATAAAACAAAGATCATTAAAATCAGTGCTTGAGGTAAAAATAATGTAACCAACACGATTTGGTTTGACAACACGACACTGACACGGTTTCTGAACCCAAAACCAATAAAATCTACGGATCTTCTAGTTTTCTTATCTCAATAGTTACGCTAGGGATAGAAATGGCAGTAGCAAATAACTTATACAATAGCTTAAATATATCCAATGAACTTTTATTTCTGTACCCGATGTCTATGGCTAGGTTGGGTGACAGTATGTTTAAAATCAAGCGAAATTGAACAATATTTAATGTATTATATGTTTATAACATCTCCGTAAAAATCGTCAGTTTCTTGTGAAAAGTGTGCTCAGATTGTTCGTGAATAATTTAGGCAAAAAAACAAGGAAAGGTCCTCTGATTTTGAACATATGATAAAGCTTGGCTGACAAACTGGTCCTCGGCTGGTACTTCCCAGGCGAATTTGCAAATATATTCAGGTCCCCGCAGTTAACAAGAATTCATGTGAAAAAATATTGAAATAGCACTATACAAATAAGCTCATCTCTCCAAATATTGCCATTTCGTTCATTCTGTAGTTTTTATAAAAAAGAAAACACCAGGATTAACCAACTACATAATAAAAATATTCTAAAATTATGCTAGCATAAAGTTTAATTTAATAGACGTTCATTCTAAGTGTTGAATGGATTTCCCGCTGATGCATCATCCGATGTTTGAGACACACACAGGTGTACGTTTATGTAGGGGTGAGAAATGCACGCGTGCGCCCTGCAGGGGTAAGAGCGCTGCGCGCACTAGGGTTGAACATGCGCAGAGCGAACTTCGTCCCTTGTACTCGGTCGATAGAGTTGCGGGGGGCCAGTCGCGCATGCGGCATTCTCTCTACCCAACAATCAGGTGTAAAGCGACATGGCTGACAGCGAATTTGAAGAATTTCGCCGTGTTTTCGATAGATTACCACAACACATAAAGGCTCCAACGCCGTTTTATTCGTAAGTACGCCTTTGCACATAATTTCCATACTGATAAATAACAGTCCTCTTAAGATAATATATCATGTTCTATTCCGCCTAATTTGTCACGTGAGTTCAGAATAAAGACTTGCGTATCCAAATTTTATTTAAAAATTATACATAAACGAAATCAAATGAAATTTAGAGATTTATGCTATGATTAACTATTTCAGATTAGTGCCAAATGTGGGATTGGATGATGATTCCCCGTCATCAAAGAGCGAATGCTCGCCGGAGGAAGACACTAAAGAGGACATGCATCCATGTATGGTGGACGGTAATACAACCACTACCACAGTGAAAGATGAAGTCGTATCACCACCATCCCAGCCAGACATAGCTGAAACGCAGCGGAGCCCACAGCATTACTCATTCACGAACGGCGAACGCAAAAGGAGAAAGCTGCCTGAGATTCCGAAGAACAGGAAATGTGAGTAAATTTAGTTTAATAGTTTTTATTTGTGGTTAGGGTAAGGTCATCGGTTCATTTACATACGCTCGCGACGTACTCGTATGCATGTTGCATCTACAGCAAAAGCGCTTCTGCAATTGTTATAAAAATAACTTTTACTGCTGGCGTAGTGTTTTTTTTTTTTAGATATTCAAGTACATGAAACAATAATATTATTTGACTACCGATTTTTGTGTGCGGCATGGAGCCTTAACAATGTGTAGACTTTACGAGATAGGTGGGAAAAAACGCATAAGACGCCAATTTATAGTCCAACCAAAATCATATAAAAAGTATGCGTGTCTTAAAAATCAGTGTAAATTCGAAAGTAAAAGAATAAAATCAATAAAATTCTAGCTCTGTCTAGGTTAAATTAAGTTTGCTCTCCGATCATTATGTTTTATAATTAATGTAGCGGTGTGCGGTCATTAAACATCTCTATCACACAAAACTAAATGTGTAGGTATACAGCATGTACGAGTAACGTAAAAACGTAAAAATAGCTGGAATCGATTCAGTAAGTAATTCAACTTATAGAAAGAAAAAGAAAGAAAATACGTTTATTCTACTTAAAATAGACTGCTTAGAATAGCTGTTTTTATAACAAAACCTGAAAGTTATAAGTTGAATTAACTACTGAATCGATTCCAGCTATTTTTAAGATGTGTTTTTTATCCAACAATTAGTACAGGATAAAAAAAAAATCTAAGACAAAATAAGCCTCAATTGCGTCACTGGGATGTTTGTGTGTGGGTGTGTAGATACCAATAAAGAACCAATTTAGTGCGTCAATGTTCACATTATTTGCCAGAAATAGGATAACTAAATGAAAAACACAATCTAAGTCCATCTAAGTATTTCAGTGCTTAAAATATGTTTGCAACTTAATTTCGTCATTGGGAGTATAAGAGTGTGCATTATTCCAGTTACATGTTTTAAATCTTTTTTAAAACATGTAACTGGAAGGTTAAAAATTTAATGATATGTATATTAAAAATCACATTTTATAAATAAGACCAAGTTCATTGAATATCAGTTGTTCCTATCTGCGGGTCTAAAAAGGTCACATTTAGCAATACATTTCCTGGATTCCTGTCATACTTACGATCTTTTAGCAATTCTGCTAATATTCGTAAAATTTTAGGAATGTGCTGTCATTTAGACCCGTCTGTCAAAAAAAAAACTGTCAAATAGATGAATTGCATTGCAGAATCATACCTAAAATGAATATTGTTTACGTATAACAATATGAACTGCCAATTCGTGACCATTTTGCGATTTTTGACATGATTCATATTATTATCTGAATGCAGATCTGTTAAAGTGGCCATTTTTGCCCCCCTGATCGATTAGACTATAATTTATTTTGAAAGACTGATATCTGTTCCGTATGTATTTACTAGGCTGTTGAACATACCGTTAGGTGTCTTCTAGCATTAACGTAGATTCACACTTTAAATTATTCTCAGTTTTGACGTATAAGTTTGAAAAAAAAATGAAATTAAAATTAAAATCTGTTTCAATTGTGCGACGTTTTAATTTTGATACCCGCACTCATGCGAGACATTGTGATTACAATCATGGTGTCAATAAATACAAGACATGAAGTAGTATTTGTGAATATATACAATTCTTAACGACCTTTGATTAAAGTGATCTCAGATTTGATTTTATAGCAAAAGCATATCTGTGTCTCTAGAATATCAGTTTAGAGCCACTAATGAATGTATCACTCAATCCTTTTAATATCCATTTCTGAAATGACAAGAAGTATGGAACTGATCATGAGACATATTGTTATCATTATTTATTTTTCAACAATCGCTATATACTCGTATATTACTTCTTTATTTAGTCTCTAGACAAGTGATCAGAATACTTACCTAGAAACTGTTAACTAACTTTGAATTCGAGAAAATTTATCAAATTCTTCACAGATTTAGGTACTTTGTCGTTAGTTAGATGCGATAGAGTAATACAACTATTTATACCTATTTTGAAAAGAGAATTCAATAGTACATTTTGATACAAGTGGGGAAAGTTTGCCATTGCAGCCGAGGCGAAATTCACCCGAGCTGTAGAGGCGAGGAAATACGATGAAAAATCGATCAATTATCTATCTTCTATCGGAAAATTACGACGCAAATTTGTTCATTTTATACTGAAGAAAATTTTCCAAAGTTACCTTACAGTTTAGTTTTGATTTGATGGCAGCAGGCTATCGCAAGTATTTTTTACCTCAATCACATAATCTGGCGGCATAGCATCTAAAGAGTTCTCTTCAAATATACTTTTTCACAAAAATAGAGCAAAGGTATCAAACCATATACATCCTAATATGAAAAACTAAAAAATTCAAATATTTTTGAATTAAGAACACAGATAATTGCTATTTTTTTTTTTTTTTTTTTGGTATTAACAAATTATTGCTTACGTAATCATGACTATTTATTATATTCTGTTTAAAAACACAATTTAAAATTTCATTAAATACTAAAACCTTCCAAATATTCGCTTTTAAAAAAGCCCTTGTTTTGATAAATTCAAAAAAAGCACGCGGGTGATAAACGTGCTATAGCAAACCTAATCATAGTGCGATAAGTGGCAGTTTTCAAGAAAGTGTATTGAACAATGATTATCAAATTTTGAAAAAATAAACTCGTTGCGTCATACATGACAATGATTAGTTTCCATTTCGATAAGTTGAGTTGGTGCCATTGAATTCCAATTATCTAGAATTGTTTTTTTAAATAGTATTACAATAGTCAATGTTATTTTTCAGTAAATGGCTCTATTTATTTAGATATAATAGCCTAAAAGTTTGCGGTTTGTTATTTATTATCTAACCGCAAAAATTGTGACCATTCATAAACATTACACATCCAATATAGTTTAATTTTAATATGAATTATTTAGTTTTTTGGTCAAGTCAATGCTGCTGTATAATTTTGGTTATAAAATATGTAGGTATTATAATAGTAAATTTCTACAATATTGACTTTATGAAAAGTCGTTAAAGAAGTGTGTGATTACTTGTAATTGAATTCTTGGTTCCTTTTTACCCTTGCCTTTGGGTTCGGATGCAATCCTGCCCTGAGGCTGAGACCACTTATTGCGATACATTAAACGACCTAAACTGAACTGTTGGGAAAGAGATGGAGCTATATAGTATAGTTCCTTTCCTCTTTCTCGATCGCACGACTGACATTTGAACAAAATAAATTTTAATACCTCTGCAACCGTAAAAAATCAAAAAGTGTATTAAAAAAGCATTTTTTACAAATTGTACAATGATTTTAAATTAATTCACTAACATCTTTGAATTTAAAATTGAAACAATCACTATGTAATCTATTTATAATTTTAACCGAACTCACTAACCGTATAAGCCAGTAATGGCTTTTGAGGTTTTTAGTATAAAAATGTGATGTATTTTGCGATGTTGAACATGAATAAAAAAATCACGACATGGTGAGGCTCCTGATCACTGTTTCAGACATCGCACGCTTGCACCAAATCATTTCATTTATCAATATTTAGTGATTCATTTCATAATAACATTTTTTTAACAACAATTTTCATTGTGACGTAGCACTGAGTGACTAAGGTCTTTTACAAATACATAATGTATATATAAATGTAGATAATGACCACATAATGACCCACACTGCGAAATGCATTGGTATTTAGTTAAATTCCCAACTCGTCTGACCTGCTTTGCTGGATGTAGGTTATATTTTGTCATCATTTTTCGCTTTTGACATATTTATTTTGTAAGCTTAAATTTTCTTTTATCTTAACACAAAATTCGAACAAAATAAAAATCGTTTAGAAAGAATTCTTGAAAAGAAATGTTCATTTAAATGTATGTGACTATACTAACTCAGTGTTGATATCATCATCAGTGATTTTAAAATCGAGAGCTACTGATGACGTGTTCAATATTTCCAGCAAAAATACTAGCATGCAGTCAGCCAGCGTCCCTAGCAGACGAGCTTGGGGCTCTCACTGGTCTCCTGCTCAGGCCGGGATGTCATACCAGACCACTCCTTGTGCTCAAATGCGGGTACCTTCTAGATGAAGACTCCAGCCCAGACTCGGAGAGACTCCAAAGTCTAGGAGATGTAGACAGCGGACACAGCACTGCTCATTCGCCGATAGACACAGGACCGAAGAGTATATCACCAACACCATTACAGCAGAATGGTGAGTGCATTCAGATTATTCATTTACTTGTTTATTTAATTATTTAAAATTTCAGTAACAAAACCTTAACAGCTAACACATCATCATCATCATGTTTATCTTATAGCGGTTTCGACGAAGGTGTGGTAAAAGCCTCATAATTTTAGAACGCCCTATATCAAGTAGACTGTCTTGCGAAAAAAGTAGCTGTTGACAGAATTGACTGAACCGCAGTTCTGGACTACTCCAGTTTAATAACAATAACATTATAATAATTAAAAATTACACTAAACGAATTCCATCTACTATATTGACTTGAGCACTGGCAATCTACTACTAGGCATAGATTGTCCCAAGTTCCGATTTTATAATCACCCACATATCACAAACACTTGATAATCACATTTATCAACACCAGCAAACAGATATGGATTTTTATATTCAACTAAAAACCATGTAGAAACCAATTAGAAATTTGAGTTTATTACACAACACTACATACTCGTAGTATATTAAACCAAGTCGCTTCCCGCTGTCGGTCCCTATGTATACTTATATCTCTAAAAATACACAACTGATTTTGTTGTGGTTTTTTTTAAATAGATAGAGTAATTCAGAAGGAAGGTTTATATGTATTATACATGCATAATATATTTAATATCTCCATTGCACCCGTGCGAAGCCGGCGGGTTTTATATAAAATGTTGTTTATATTTGTTTGTAGGGAGTTAGTAAAACAGATTTAATATAAATGGTAAATTACACTTTAATGATATGTACATAATATCTTATTAAAATTTCTGACTTTGATCAATTTTTAAATTAAAATCTATTGTATTTTTTTACCTTAAGTGTCGTCGGCAATTCGTATAATATTGTAATAAAATACTTCTTAAAATATTTCTCACTATTTATGGTTACAAATTAAAATATTATTGATTATATCCCTTACCTATTCAATTAACCACACAGGTGGAAAGGTGCAGGTTTCGGTTATCTTAGTTCCTGTACCCTGTCTGACTGTAGTTATGACTTATCGAAGCTTAACTTTACTTTTTCAGACTGTAGTTTATATTTTTATTGTTAACTGATTTATTACCCTACGAAATTACAATACCATAACACATCGTTAAAAAAGTCAAATTACTGTAATTTGATGATGCCAAATTCACATAAAATTTGTGGGCTGACTCGATATTGATTGAGCGTAGGCTGTCAAGACTTTTGGGTTTTTCCACTGTAATGTGTAGGTGACGATGAGCATGATTCTCATTACGAAATCTTAGCAAGATAGAAGAACAATAAAATAATTGATCTGTTGTCACTTGAATTGGTTTATTTATAGTTGTTAAAATTTTATTCAATCATTACGAACTTTACAGATAGTATAGTAATATACGAATATATAGTAGATACAAAACGTCAGCAAATATAACTGTCTGATCTCACATAGGTTACTGCAAATTAGTAAGTACCAACGTTTATTATTACCAAAGTTGAGTGAAGAGATGAAAGCACTGTTCACCTCTGATCATTCTGATCGTCAGTATTTTGCCTATCAGATAAAAATAATGATAGTATCATATTTACATAGATGACCTGCTAAAATAAAACTTAAATAATTCCTTTTGTCCACTTGAATGACTGCATGGCATATGCCGCAACTTAATACATCAGTTTATTATTCATAGTGTATTAGGCTATTGGGTTGTGGAATTTTCAAGTGTCAACGTAAAGGTACCTGTATAATCACTGGACAAGAAATTTTACAAGTATGACTGTATAAATAAGTCAGAGTCAAGCCGGATTACACAGAATTAATCAGCCTGTTGGCCAAGTAATAAAATTTATATACACAATACTCTTTGCTCACTCAACACATAGATCTGGATATCTTTCACGACAAACCGTACTAAATTTGTAAATATATATATTCATTTTTTAGTGTTTTGTAGGTAGTCTATTCACATATACTGTTTTTATTAGTCTATAAAAGTGTTTTGGTCTTGTAGTGTAAACTTATATTTTTAAATAAATAAATAAAAATCAACAGATAAACTTTCAAGTTTCATGCGCCTATATTATTCAGTTTATTATGTTCAAGTAATTGGTACACGACAAGATGTCAAATCATTGACATACCTTCACGATGTTAAAATGATTTTATTTTAGAACCATCCTAACAAGTACTTTAACCTTCCAGTGTCACCAGCTTCAAGTTGCAGCATCACTGGACTGAACTTTGCCGGGAACATGACAAATATTCCCCACAGTCAGCTTGAAATGCTCGAAGCTACTCATAGAGGCCTACATAAATTTAACCCTAGACATCACGATGAAATCGAAGTAGAAATTGGTGACCCTATTTATGTTCAGAAAGAAGCTGAAGATTTGTGGTGTGAAGGTAATGTTTTTTAACCTTCAAATTTGTACATTTTGTTGTTAACATGTCTAATCACACCCGATAAAATTATGTTATTATGTGCATTACGTCTCATATCGACAAGCAGCCATAGTCAATTTTATTACTAACTTTTTCACCGCAATACTTTCAAATGACGAATAGATAATGGCATAATATGCGCACTTCACAAGAGCGGCGCTGGTCCGAACGTGTTATGAGAATTTAAAACCCAACAGTGATGACGCTATGCTATATCTTAGTTAAGAGTAGTCTTAAGTATTTTAATTAGTAAGTATTTTATGTATTACAATTGTGTATTTATGCTTAATAAAACGTCTCTTTAGAATATATAATTATATGAAAACCCAACAGTAATGGTTTTTGAGGGATTTTTGAGTATTTTGCACACAGATAAATCTGATCAATATTGCAAACTTTTCAGGAGTCAACCTGAGAACTGGTCAGCAAGGAATTTTTCCGTCAGCCTATGCGGTAGATATGGAATACAATGACTTTGATCCAGCAAATGCTAAAGACAAAAAAGAGCGATATCTCTTAGCGTAAGTAAATTCAGTTTTTAATAATATACACATATACTTAACATTTTGAATACCGTAATTAGAGACACAATAGAAAGACAATAGGTGTGCGGACACCGGTGTCCTTTTGGGAATTAATGAAGAAAATAATAGACTAATATTATCTTTACATATAAAAAAAGTCGAAGTCCACCACTGCATCTATCTTTCTGTATAAATGCGATAAAAACTACTGAACGGATTTTCATGCAATTTTTACCAATAAAGAGAGCGATACATTAGAAAGGTTTAATAGTATAAAATAATTATGCATATTGTAGTTGTGAAAATCTGAAAATTTTAATGATTTCTTACACCGGTGGGAACCAGAGGCGGGTCGTTATTTTTGAACAAAACAAATATATATTATTGTGAGAATGACGAATTGGAATATTCTTTCAATCTTCACTTAAAAACTGCAACACAAAACAATGTATGGGCATTATATAACATTATAATGCTATGACTAGAAATCGCTGTCATATGATTCACCCCTGATTCTTGATTTAAACATCTTGAAAACTTAGCCAATAAAGCATGGTTTGAGTGGCTTTGAAACGTTCTTGACTCCAAATTCTCAATTATTCAAATTTCTCTCTCAATTATTCAAAAATATGCCTTTAGACGTTAAACATGACAAGAGATTTGGAACGACGGACTAGAGAAAAATGTCAAGGACTCAGGAAAGGTCTTTACCTAGCAATGCAACAGTAATGGTTAAGACAAAAAAGCACTCCGGAAAACTATGAGCATATAAAATTGTACGACTTTAGAATTGCATGGTTTCACTAATAAATTAATATTAAACTATTTTGTTTACAGATACATGGGTTCAGTGGAAACCTCAGCTCACAAGGGCACAGGAGTAGTATGTCAAGCAGTGAGGAAGATTGTGTCGGAATGCAATGGAGAACCTACGATGCAGCCATGCATACTAGAAGTGTCAGACCACGGACTCCGTATGGTTGACCGATCAAAACCCGCGGTAAGTTCTCCAAAAAGCAAAACGAAAGCGAAGAAATGATAATTTAAAAAAAATAAGAATCTAAACTCGATTTCCGGACTCTACTAGTTAATAGCTCCGCATAGCAATTAAACGATAATTTGTCTTAACTAAACTTTGATTAGTTAAACAAAGTTTTGCTGTCTTTGTTTAATTATTATATTGACATTGTCAGTAATTTTTGATACATCATAAAAATAATTGTATAAATAATAAGATAAATTAAAATTCTTACAACATTAAGTAAGTTACGAAACTTCCAAAGCTAGTGAAATAAAAATCTATTTAGTAACAAAATTAAGGATGGAAACAATAAAATCTGATGTAACCATCATTTAAGTAACGTACCTATGTACGAAAGACATAGTGAGATAGTCACCCCAACGCCTCCACTCCTTCACATGCCAATAGTTGAAATTCTAATTGCTGAATCAGTCAGTGTTTGTATAAAATATTATACAAAAATAAACTCAGGATAATATCCAATTATTTACAGTACCTATACCTACAAACTAATTTCGTTCTCTTTCATAATACGTTCCTCACTTGTTTCCGAGTAAACATGGACCACCTCTCTACGTGCTCGCAACTAAAACAGAAACGCGTAACTCTAGTCATCAACAAGAACGGGAATAATTCAATCAACGTCTTTTTCTATATAACTAAAGAACAGCACATAGACAGTCGCCTGATATAAACCAGTGTAAGAACATTGCCAGTACCTAAAGAATCTTTTAGTTTATCCAACAGTCAAACGGTCAAACAATCAATCAATCATAAAGTAAAGTTATTAGGTACATGGTTTCTTTTGAGCATAAAATAATATTATTGTTATTAAAACTTTTGATAACATTGTAACTCATATTTCTTTAAACAAATTTAAAACATACAAATATCTCGTTTTTTTTTTTAATATTACTTTCTGATCTTGGTATAAAGCTTCTGGTGTATTTATTCTTTTGAGCTTTTTGATAAGAAAAAGTAGCTAAGATAAACACTCAACAATAAATTCACTATCTATCTATTTGAAAAAGTTCATAATCAGATCAATAATCTAAACTAGTGCTAGACTGCGATGCCACCTGATGGGAAACAGTGATACAATCGTTGATGATGATTCGCACAAGTTTATTAAGAGCCTATTCACTCTAAGCTTGAAAACACCCAAATCATAATCGGACGGGAAGACCGCTGCGAGCAATTTTTTTCAATCCTTCGATGTACGAAGAATAAAGGATGAGACGAAACGCTTAGTCTGCACCGTAGAGGTGTCAACAACGTAAGGGTGGACTCTTGCTGTACATCGAATGGTCCGTTGGTAGAAATGTGATGGTGGAATCAAGTCATGTAATTCCTGCGCATACTCTCCAAAATACATTCTGTAAAACACCAAAAAAAATTACAGAAGCCTATGCTCCAGACTGTGCTGTGCTCCAGGTTTGCGCTAACCAAATCTGGATCACCAATTAGCCTCTACGCACACCTTACCACTGAGTCCAAAACCGCCAAATGGCTTTTTGCAGCACCATCCCATATGTGGCTGCATTACTCCAAACACGAGCGGAGCTGTGCTTTGTATAACACTAAATGCTGTCCTGTTGTGAAGTGCCGCTGGACCTTTGCAAAAACGGCGAGTTTTCTAGCCTTACCTTGCCTTTGCCTTACCTTGGCTTTAGACTCAAAGGACAGCCCAAAGTTAAGGTTTGAGGAAATTTCAACTATCCAAGCTGAAGGTGGTCGGTGCACTCTGAGGATACATTCTGAAAAGCAGGATCCAAGATGGTCTGAATAGACTATACACTTGTGTTTCTGAAAAAATCCAAAAGACATGAATGCTAATATATCCTGCTGACTTTGAGGTTATATTCTCGCTTCTCATGCCCAAGGTTGAGGATTAATGTCCAGGTAGCTAAATAAATTTCAATGTGATTTTTCACGATCATGAAACACCAGATCTTATAGTCACTATATTATGTGATTTTGTCAGCACGCCAGTGTTTGTGTCAGTGCTACATAATTTCATCTGTTTTTACCCGACTGCGCCAGAAGGAGGGTTATGTTTTTCGAGAGTATGTATGTATGTATGTATAATTGTTTGGCACGCTCTGCAGCCTGAACGGCTCGATGGATTTTAGCTTGAGAGGTGTCGTTAGATTCGTATTTACTGTGAAAGTGACACTGGGTATATCAAAATAATAAAAAAATGGAGGATTTTTAGCGTAAAATTCTAATGTTTGGCAAGCTCTGCGACCTGAACGGCTCAATGGATTTTAGTTTCAGAGGTGTCTTTAGATTCGTAATTACTTTGAAAGTGATATCGTAATAAAATAAAACTAAAAAAATAAAAAACGGTAATTTAAAAAACTAAAAAGCCCAACTGCTTTTCTGAGCATTCATGAAAAAGCCCTAAAACAAGAAAGTCGTTGTACCCGATTGCACTTAACTATATAATATTTTAAATACTGGCAGTCGGGACCCATTCTAGAAAGTCAGCCGTCTAGTCAATAGATTGGAGTAATCTGCATGTAATAGATATGTGCTCTCAATTCTAGAATGGGTCCCCACTGCCAGTATTTAAAATATTATATAGTTAAGTGCAATCGGGTACAATGACTTTCTTGTTTTAGGGCTTTTTCATGAATGCTCAGAAAAGCAGTCGGGTTTTTTAGTTTTTTAAATTACCGTTTTTTTTTTTTTTAATCTTATCCTAATCCTGTGAGCAGTGTTACAAGCGCCTGCCTAAAAACAACAGGCCGGTATCTGACGAGCGCTATGTATGAATGTAAGAAAGTGTAGGCGTTTGATACGACCACTATTCACGCGCTTATTTATAAAGAGACGCAACTCAAATACTATGTATTTGGATATTGAATCATAAAACATATGTTTTATGATTCAATTTCAAATTAGCAATTTTTCGAGTTAAATCTCTTCATGATTAAGTTAAAAAGATATTTTTTTCATTTAGCCAAAATTCCTCATTATTTCAAAGTTACTAATGTCTTATTAGAATTTATTTTTTATTGAATGGAACTGTCGCAGTCTATTCATAGATTAGTCGTGGCGATGATATGTGTAAATATTACACTGTTGATATTAGTTTGATCTATTTTGTACAGTGTTAATACTGAGTGTATTAACACTTTATAAAATAAATACAACTTAATATTTATTTAAGTTATACATAATTATTTTAAACTTGATCAAGTCTAAAATTAGTAAGTTAAAGTGCATAGTGCCGTGTTAGTGTCTACTACATGGTATTACATGGTATTAAACCTAGTAATAGACCTGAACTGCAGTTATTTAGACTATTTGGTCTTGGGTCTATAACCAGTGCATTGCAGTCCAGAGCATTTTTTTGTAATAAGGCGGTAAAAATTCAAATAAACATACATACTTACTAGACTAAATTAATACATAAATATTAATTTTTATTGAATATATTTACATTGAATTAAAGACTAAATTAATACATAAATATAAAATAACCTAAGAAATTATTGAGACTATTCTGCTATTAGTGGAGAAAATAATTCCGCTACTTCCGCTTAAATGCATACCCGTGGCTTCGCTCCCGCTCTACCCTACCCTATCCCATCATACCTAAGAACTTTCTCATGACAATAAAAAACACAACAAAAATGAATTAACGAAATCGGTCCAGCCGTTCCAGATTTGCGCATAGCAACAGATTCAGCGATTATTTATTATTATTATAGATAGTTTGATATTTGGTTAAAGTCAGTAAAATACTCGTACATTTTTAAATATGAAGATACAATCTTCATATGTAACAGCTGCTAAACCGTTAAGACAGATGAATCGACAGACGGATGAGAGAGAGAAATAGGACTCAGCTTTTTGGTACGGAATAAAAATGTGGTCAATAGTAGGCGCCACAAGAGAACAGATGTTAGTGTTTTAAAAAAACTTTTTAAGCGTAATCTATCGCATCTCATAGAGTTGTCAATAAAACCGTAGAAGCAGGGGCAAAGCCTACTGTGGCCAGGGGCAGTCCGAAGAGAAATCCCGTGGTCCTGGAATGCAAGGCAAAGAAGGAACATAGGAGTGGATTTAGTCAGTAAAAGACTGACAAGCCCTCCCGCTCCATTTTATAGCGAGAGAAATTAATGGATGATTTCCGACCATAAAAAAACAAGGGTAATCTCGAGATGGTACGATTAAACTGGTTATACAACGTAGCTCTCCACAATTTGTATTATTTACATAAGTACTAAAAACCTTGGTACTAATTTTTTTTTCAACTAGTTTATGAAATGAAAATCTCGCCCAAAAAATGACAGCAAACTAATGCGATGGTTTTATTTATTGTTTCTTTTTCAGAGAAATCGAAATGGGCCATGTATCGACTACTTCTACTCATTAAAGAATGTTTCATTCTGTGCGTTCCACCCACGAGACCACAGATATTTGGGCTTCATCACCAAGCACCCCACACTGCAGCGATTTGCTTGCCATGTCTTCAGGGGTCAGGAGTCCACGAGGCCCGTTGCTGAGGCCGTAGGGTAGGTTTTTCATTATTCAATTAATATATTCAACCGTAATTCAAAGTAAATAACTAAACAATATAAAATGAACGATAATTGTTGCCATAGATGCAGAAAAAAAAATTGATGACAATTTCAGAGTGGTAGGAGATTCCAGCTTATGATCCGAAGCAGGTGATCATATAACATGATTTAAAAGAGTTTCTATGTCGTTCCTTACACATTCTTCTCTATGAAGAATGTGCGAGAAATATTTCACTGATTGACAATTCATACTGTAAATGTTTGTTATTTAACATAAACATTAGAAACTCAATGTCGACAAAAAAAATATTACAAAAGCAATTATATTAACGTAGTATCTTTGGATTCGGCGAATGGCAGGTGACTAAAGGTACATAGTTTAGTCTGTAAAAATGTCGTTCTCGCCCCACCCAATCATTTGATGATTTCGTATAAAAAAATAAATTATTGTGTTTAAGTATTTTGATGCAAAGTTACTAATTCTCTTCTTGTTTTATATTTCAGGAGAGCATTTCACAGATTCTATCAAACATTTATAGAAACGGCATACCCGATCGAGGATATCTACATAGAATAGACACAATAAAGTGAAAATAGAACCAGTAACGTATTACACTAACATAAGCTTACTTCTGCCACAAGCATTGAACAAAAAGTCTTGGTCTGAAAGGATATTAAATACCTAATGAAAATCCGATTTCAACGTGCATCTATATAGTTTTTTAGAATTAAATTTTCAATGTTGCGCTGAAGAATTAAATTTAGGGCATCGATTTACCTTGTAATCGATAAATATAGGATATTTAGTTTCTATAATAAATTAATTTTAAATATTGCAAATCGTTTTGAATCGCTGTTTGCATGTCGCCATCCTGATAAATTGAGAGCTACAAACCAATTTTGTACCTAAATGATATGGCACAATAATTTTACCTTTTGTATTACCACTGTGCTGGAACGCAATGGGCAGCTGAAGGAGCTGAAGTTTAATAGATTTTAGTCAACATAGGTCGGAAATTCTACCTCACTAAGCCCGGAGAGCGAGGAGATATTTGACGACACAAATAAAAATAGTTTTTACTTTACAATGAGCAGATCGTCATTACATCGCATATTATAATAATAATTTATAATCAGCCTTTTAATGTAATATATATATAATATAATCCCCACGCGGGCCCAGTGCGTGTTGGTGGATGGTCACATGTCTTCGAATTTTAGCTACAATAACACACCTTCATATTTAATACACACAAACTCAAACTGCCTAATCAGAAAAAGATACCTTAAGACAATTTGTAGCTCTCAATCACTAAAGGTACACATAATAATGTATATTTTAATGTAACATAATATTGTGTATTAATTGTCATCACAGCGTGAGCGAATGAACATTCCATAATCATTGTTGGCTTTGTAAGCCTATATGTTAAGTACCTATTTAGAATCGTATGAAAGAGAATAAGTCAGCCCAATTTATTCTTGATCCTGATGACAAACTAAAATTCTTTAGTTAAAGTAATATTTTAGTACTTACACTATGAAATAAGTTAGAGTGTAGACACGGTTTAAAGTCGGGTCCACTTGGTGACAAGTGTGTAGACTTGCGCACATCAGATGTGGTGCCCCATGTCTTAAGCAAAGCAATCGTTGACTTGAATACGCGAACGTCACGTTCGTATTATTATGACTGAGCACAGTGATCACAGTGGCGTTAAAGGGTTTTTTTTTGGTAGGTAAAATCATCTAATGACAAATCCCGCCCTTAGGTGGAGCGGGAAGTAGTGTCAGACTCTTACTGACTAATAACCTACCCCGTTCCTTCGTTACCTATAGTGCCGGGGCTGAGCCTTCCTCTCAGAAAACGGCCCTTGACTCCAGCAGGCTTCGACCCTGCCTGCCTGCAGTAAGCAGGCTGGGCCTCTTCGGTGTGCTGACAGCTCCTTGAGGCGCGCGGGAACAGAACGCACCGTCGACGACTTGGGCTCGGTCCGGTCGGTTACCAGACAATCGGACAGCGTGCTACCCGTTGGAGAAATATTAAGAAAAAATCGCGAGTGGTTCACAGTTTTCAAACTTTTTTCTACATTTGTGCTATTGAATCTTCCTTCATGCCAAATTTCAGAATTCTAAGTCATCAGGAAGTACCCTATGAATTTTTATTCCTATGTGAGTGTCGAAATATTTGTTTTTTGCGACATAAACGGCCTTATCTTCATTCTCGTAAACTTAGAAGTTTGTTTTTTTCACACCTTCAAAGGATCACAGACTTAAGTAGTATATGGTTTTAGTTTCAACTTGATACCTCCAAGCGTTCTCGAGATAAAGAGTCTTGACAGGCAGACAGACGGACAACAAAGTGATCCTATAAGGGTTACGTTTTTTCCTAAAGAGATACGGTAGCCTAAAAAGATAACATTAAAAAGTTCATCCGTTTTTTTGTAACGTCTGAAATTGCAACTGCCCGCTATAATAGCTCACGGTTCCAATCGCAGTCCCATCTCTGGATTCCCGTTTGCTCTGGATGAAACGTAAATAAATATCTGAATATTTATTTAGAATATCAGTATGGCACGCTCTCGTCGGACAAAGTTCTGATTTACCAAACAATACTTGAAACGAAACGATTGCTTTGATTAAGACGCTGTGTAGTTATGCGCTTGAAAATTCCTTAATTATGTTGTGAAAAACAATAACGTATTTTTTAACCGCTTTATACACAAATGGAAAATGTTTGCTACCGATAGTAAAACTGATTTTACGGATTATACTTAACTTAAACGTTTTGACAGGCCAAAGTTTGATTATTTTTTGGAACACGACCTTCGTACCAAGAAATAGAAAAGTTCTAAATCACTTTCAGACTGCATTCATAATATTTCTTAGGATATCATGAAAAAGGTTGTAGTGTTACATTCTGGAATTACTCAGTGCTGCAATTATTTTTCTCAGTAAGATAAAACTAAAACCCGACTACAGAACAAGCCTCGATTAATATTCAGAACTGAAGAGACCTAGTAATATTTGTAACAACTGCAACCAAGCAAACTCTTTGTTTTTTACTCTTATTAAACTATATTTTTCAAAACATTCGATTGCGGAGATATCTACACAATACCTCACCTCTTTTATTGTATATATACAACAAAGCCTGCAATCACAGCAGCTTGGGTGATAAAAATTCGGATGCTATCGAAGAATCTTTCGTAAAATAATTTTATTATTTTCTTTTATCAGCAAATTAATATTTTCGTTTGTATGTAATACAAAAACATTTAGTATTTTCCAATCACAATGCCGTTTTTGATTTCTTTAATGTTTAATTTAATTCGAATTTGATGACTGATAATAAATGTCGTTTCATACTCATGAGCATTTGTCATTGGAGTATCTTCATATAAGCCTGAAAAGTCCGGCGAGCCTCTGCTGAAATTACAAAGTGGCTAAACCACTTCTATAAAAATATTATTATTTAATTGAGAATTATTTATCTTTCTTTTACTTTAATATTAAAAAAAATAAAAAATAATCGGAGACCACAAATTTTCTTGGCAAAACATCTGAGACAATGATTTTGTTCGCATAAAATGAAGCATAATTATGTCACCTGGACTATAACACTGAATTGATTGGCCACTTATACAGGCTTAATCTAGGCACTAAGGTGAAATATACGAAAATAAAAACATAAGCAGCTATAATCATAACCTTCGATCGGGTTGGCGATCGGCGGCAGCGATCTCTCTCGCCGGGCCTTGATTCAGGCCATGGTCCGGAGTGAGGAGGGATGACAGGTGGTCGCCTCCTTCTGCGAAGCAGTAATGCTAGCAAAGGAGGAGGCCGACCGCATCAGACAAAGGCAACGGGGCGCTCGCCCCAGCCGCCGCCGGGATTCCGATCCCAATTTCCGACCACCGTAGGCGCGGGCTTGCGAACGGCGTGCAATGGGTAGCCCGCTGTCCGATAGTCCGGAACGGGGTAGGTTTTTAGTCATTAACAGTCTGACACTATTTCCCGCTCCGCCCAAGGGCGGGATCTGTCATTGGATGATTTTACCTACCATAAAAAAAAACCTTCAATCGTGTTAGAACTATTGATTATTCATAACAATAGCAGTATAAAACGCATAGTGCGTTTGATTGATTATATACTCACTAGACTGGATCTAGGAAGTGGTATGACTGCTGATGGCTAAGCTTGAGCTACATGTAGATTTACTGTGTAGAATTATAATTAACTGGAAGAGAATATTAAAACCATTACTATACACACATAAATCAACAGTGAGAAAAAATAAACGTTCTAACCAAAAACTCATTATAATCCGAGAAATAAGTTTTACG
Organism: Leucania comma; assembly: GCA_958295575.1. Taxonomy (NCBI): domain Eukaryota; kingdom Metazoa; phylum Arthropoda; class Insecta; order Lepidoptera; family Noctuidae; genus Leucania; species Leucania comma. The sequence continues at coordinate 15,303,753 of OY282461.1, forward strand.
GTCGCCAAAAAGTCAAAACGGAATACTATGCTGAAATGTTTTGTGTATAAACGATGTAAACTACTTTTACTTACTAATTGCATTGTGACTGATAACTATAAACAAATATAAACGTACGTAGATAGATATTTTACAAAAGACAAAAGTAATAACGATATTGAAAAAAAAAATTAATGCAAATGAGTCGCTCTGATTTGTAGTATCTGGCCGATTCGGTACTGAACATTCTCAAAGACATTATTTTGCTAAGAATCGAAAAGCTCATATCCTTAATATGTATCAATATAAATCATGAAGTATAAATCATTAATAAATAAATTGATTCCAACCACTGTGATATAAACAGTTGATTTTTTTATGTATGTGTAGGTTTAGATAAAAATTTCTAAAGTCAGCCCCTTCTGTAAAGTTAGAATGATTGAATGCTAATTTGTATACTTACCTACCTGTTAAGTATTAATATCAATATGCTTAATCGATTGTAACTGTAATGTTTGTAGCAATTTACATTGGTTAGGATATCGGAAACACTCGAGCAAGATTCACTTTATTCATGGTATGTCCCTAGACACCTACAGACAGTAGCCATTGCTAAAGCAATGTAATCTCATTAATTCGCTATGGACACGTGCACGTTATTATAGCTCTATACTTTGACTTGTAAATAGATTTAATGAGGACGCGTTCACTGCATTGGAGTGTGCCAGGATATCCCGAAGATACAGTAGCCCGAATGGTAATTTGACCGAAGAACGTTAACCCGAATGAATGTTCTTAAGACGAACCGAAGGAAAGTTATAAGCTTGTCAAAAGTAAGCTTACCCTATATAATCCATAAATTTTATACATATCTTATGCTAGACCTATCATAAGATGTAAAATTTATAGATGAAAATACTTTGTCTTGACCATTCATCGTGAATTTTGGACTTCGGACAGGTTAACTTTGGATAATTGTGACGCACTTGTCATATAGTGCTGAAATGATTTTATTATTGACATATTTTGAAGAAATAAGCCTACTATGAGACTGTTGCATCAGACTTTTAATAAAATGTTTGTTTAGTAAGCAGCAACGTTGACTGTGTTGGTTTTATATTCAATTGCCAGAATTTTTCAGTTGGTACTTATATTATTAAAAACTGTTAAAAAATATATTACCTGCGAGTAAAAGTCTTGTAATAACTGGTAGCCGATACTTGAAAACGAACGCATAATTGTATAAGTACAATTCTTTCATTCTTAATTCTTTATTGTATTTATATTTAACTCAAGTCCGCCTACTAATTATTTTAAAAATAAAGCTGAGTTATCTATTTCACGAAGGCAGGTTGGGCTTGGATGTCTTCCTGCCAGACCAGCAGAATTGTATGAAAGAGAAGAACCATGAACAACGAACGAATATGATGGGTAACCTGAAGGAACATGATCAGGTTTTTGCTCGCTGTTCGGCCGTCCAGTACCCGACCAAACTGTACTTCTGCCATGAGTTTTAAGCAATAGTATTCGTCGCTACTCGATATCGACGCCGTAAATATTTTGTATGGCAAATTTTGCAGCGCCTCTAGCAGTCACTTGCAGAACCAAAATTTGCCATACAAAATATTTACGGCGTCGATATCGAGTAGCGACGAATACTATTGCTTAAAACTCATGGTAGAGGTACTGAACTCGAGTTGTCTACAGTGCGTAGTGTTCCACGCGTGCCTCAAAAAGATGTCGGCAAAACCGTAAAGGCCCAGCAGGGCCTATGCCTCCAAGGGCCATGAGTTGACATCTGAAAACCCTACCCATAATCCTAGGACGCAAAGGGCAAATAAAAGGTTCTTCACACGTCTGTTCATAATTAGTGTGGTTTTAGTCAGTAAAAGTCTAACACTGACATCATTACTATTGATATTTATTATTATTATTTTTATTGTTTTCATTATTATACTGACATATTTTTTTTATTATTTAACAATACAATTTTATATTGAATGGAATAGAAATCTGTGTAATGAGTGCATGATTACGATTATTAATTATTATTTTAATATATTATGTTCACATTTGCACGCCGATATTAAAGGCAGAATAAGAGATCAAATTTATTTATGTTGTCAACCTTCTGTACCTTATTCATGCAAATAAATGATTTATTTATTTAAACACTTCCTTTCATTAAAACCAAAGTGAGAGAAGTTTTTTGATGAAACATGAAACAAAAAAAATCTTGAATGTGTGTGTACTATTTGTAGATTCACGTGCATTGTTTCTGTGTTCGTTTTCTAAGAAAACAAAAGCTTACTCATATGAAAAAAAAGTGTACGTAAACCCACAAATAAATCAAAGGTCAACCCGCCTTTATGAAATAAATCAATTATACCAGTGACGCAGAATCCTGAAAATGAAGAATTCAATCAAAATTTGTCGTTTATCCAATTGTGATATTTTGTTGTGGCGCTACCATTATTTTATAAGCTTTAAAATTGTACATTCAATAATCACAATAAAAAGAATATTCTTTTATATAACGTGAACGTTATTCGGGACTTGTAAATACAATTTAATCAGCAAAAAGCAAATGTATTCAACAAAGCTGAACAAAGCTGTGACTCAAAAACAAAAAATATATATTTATTTTTCCAATAAATGTCATAGCGTATTCAATAATGTGTAAGGTATGTATAATAAATAAATATTATTTGGGACTGATTTTTAAGTGTATCATTTAATAAATTATGAGCTGTAAATGTACCCCTACACGCACGGGTGTAAGTGAGTTAATTTTTCGACTGGCCTGTTGGTCTAGTGGTTAGTGGCCCTGACTGCTATGCCGGAGGTCGGGGGTTCGATTCCCACCCAGGACAAATGTTTGTGTGATGAGCACGATCATTTGTTCTGTGTCTGGGTGTTATTTATCTATAATATGCATGTATTTAGAAATATATAAGTAAATATCAGCTGTCTGGTACCCATAACACAAGCTCTGCTTAGCTTGGGACTAGACGGTGTTGTGTGATAGTTGTGGAATATATTAATTTTACACCGGACTTTTTAGGCCTTAGTCATGTTTGTGATGAAAACACCCTGAATCCCTCATCAACGCCGTTGTATGGCTTCCAAGAACTTATTATGTTACACTAGTATACAAGCTACTTGCATACTTTAGGGCCAGATAGAGGCATGTGAGTTTCTGACCTAGGTCTCTGTCTAGGTCTCTGACCTGCAAGAAGAAAAACAATATTATTAAACTTCGAAAATGGTGACTTACCCGCCAAAATAGTGACGGGCTCCTGCCTGTCACTATTAGGAAGAGACCTCACAAAGCGGTTTTCTCCCGCGGCCGCCGCGGCAGATGAATCGGCTTTTTTATTTCAAAACTCACGAAGCGGTTGATTCGCCGCCGCCGCGGCCGCCACGACGGCTGCGATTTTCGCCCGCAAGCCTAACGGTTGATTACCGCAAGACAAGCGATTGCAAGACGGGCGGTTAAATGCAATGTTGCCAGCTCAGCACTGAAAGTGCTAGATTTGGTATTTTCACACAGCCAGCACAAAAATAAAAACTAAAGAAATGGACATTCCTTTGAGCAAAAAAAGGTAATTTTGTTTAAAATTACAGAAAAGATTGGAAGAACGATCCGAAATACAAAAAATAGTTTAGACCTGTGCTCAAAACTAACTCAAAATCTATATATCGGTACAATTAACTGAACGCAAAAATAATTGAAATTAAGAAAAATATGCTTAATTTCAAATATTTTCGCGGCATAAAAAAAAAGTCATGGGAATACTTAAACTATTTATCGGGTCTGGCAACGTTCTATAGAAAAAGTTTGATACTTAGGGGATGTCCGGGAGTTTATAAATCGCTATTTTCTGTAAATTCTATCTTATGCTGCATTATTTAGCTATATTTTCTCTTGAGAAAGTTTTACAAATTATTATTCATTAACCGACTTCGAAAAGGAGGACGTTCTATGTTCGGCTGTTTGTATTTTTTTTTATGTACGTTCACCGATATCTCGGTCAATTGTGGACCGATTTCGAAAATTTTTGTTTTGATCTAAAGATTATACTTCTGAATTGGACCTATAAAAAATTCTTTTTGATCTGATGATGAACTTCGAAGATATACAAAGTCTTAGAAAAATCATAGCAGAACTGTCGTCTTGATACCTATGGTCACTGATATCTCGGCCAAAAAAAGGGCAAAATCTCTTTAATTTCGGAAGTCGGTGTTAAATAACGAAGAGACCAAACTATTATAGAAACACCGACTTCCGAAATTAAAGTTATTTTGCACTTTTTGGTGTTTTTTTGAAGTCGGTTATAGTCGGTATGCAAAAGATACATTATTATAAAAATTGTACAAAGGTACTGCTTATTTCAAAAAGAAATATCTTCGAACAGACCTGCGAAAGGAGAAATTGGAAGAAATGTAGACAATAATGTGTAGAAATATGGGATGTGGCTAGAGGCTGATATAAGAAATTTCCAAAATTCAAAACTGTTCTTTTTTTTTTTGTCCTCCTAGCATATTAACAACGAACCACAGTGTGATGCCACGTGTAATGACCGAGGCGGTAAGGCCCCTCTTTGAGGCGTGGCTGGAAAGGCCTCACGGCGTCGTCACCTTCCGTCAATCGCTCTCACCGCGGTGGTAAACCGTGTTGTGAAAACTGATTTATTTTTTTTACATATATATTTACACTCTAGAGTAGCTGCGGGACCGCTACCGTGGCTCCCTTAGACCACTTAATAATGTTAGTAAAAAAAAATTAAAGACAAATACATAGATGATTATTTGAGCATGGAAATACAAAAATAGAGATACAAACTTAGGTCAAGAAAGAAAACGAAGGTAAAGGAAACTTATTTTGACATCCCATTGTCAATACTGTTTTCTAATTTTCTTTTAAGGGTATCCCCAAGCTTCAGGACAGGAAAGTGTCCGTGGTGACACCGGGCATTTAAGTTGCCCATCAGGGGTTGTGTGTTCATACACGTCAGTCACCTTCGCATTTTAATTTTCGTCCAATCTCATTCCATATTTGGTTTCTATACTTGCAATACACATATTTTGGGTTAGATAAGTCGTACAATACACAATATCAGCGTACAGTCTCTATTAATAACTCATTCATTTTTAAAGTCGAGTTTGTCAACTTTATTGATAGCAAAAATGAATGATGAAAAGAAAACGCCTCCTTTGAAAGTGGGCAACTACCCGATTTGATTTCAGGCGGTTGTATCTATTTGAATCGCGCGGAAAACTTTAATTGCTCGATGCAGGATAGTTCCTTTGTGACGCGATAGATGTCGCTACATGTTCTTCAATAGTTTTTAGTAAACTTTTTTTTTTTGAATATGTAAGAAAGAAAGAAAGAAAAACAGTTTATTTACGCGAACTGACGCGGCCAATTTATTTACACTATTAATAGAGTCTTGAGAATTTATAATAAATAATTACATACTATTTATTATTGCTAGCATTTGCCCAAAAAAATGGCCAACTACCAATTAATTAGTACTAGTGATATTAATTGGTTTTTCAGGCTTATGGTTTTTAAGGGTGTTTTTCTTTTCATTGGTTCCATGACAACTTTGGTATTGCCCAAGTGCTGATAGATCACATGAAAAATAGTTCAATACTTAACTGACTTACTTTGACACACCGGCCACATATAGCTTAAACTCACGAGAAAATTGACGGCTAAAAGAGTTTTTTAGAACCTATTGCAAAATAAATATAATTTATCTATAGTAACAAATAGTGAGTATGCCAATAATAATTGGCCAATGTTAAGGATTACTTTATTCCAGTCTATCCTACTTTTTTTGAGTAGGTAAAGGAAGATAACGAGGACAAAGCTTTTTTTTAGGGAAATCTTCGAATAACTTAGTATATAGTTATATATTTGTATAAAATATAGTGTGTTATAAATAATATGTAATGCTTATTATTGCACCTTCCACAGCAAAATTTATCTTTGCATCACCCAAAGGTGGCAGAAAATGCCTTAAGGCATTAAGTCTGCCTCTGTATTTTGTGTGCATAAAAAAATCAGTAAATAAATAAATAACTTTTCCCGCTCTAGGTGGAGAGAGGGGGACTCTCAGACCTTACCTTTTCCTTACCTCTTCTTACTTTCTTAAACCCACCCATACCTTTGTATTCCAGGATTGCCGTGACTATTTTAAACAATCACTTTGCTTTAGCAGCCCTAGCGCGCCTAACACAATGCGCCGTCATTGACCCGGGCCTGGGTCTTATCGGACGATGAACTACCCAGTGCTCGCCAACCACAGGCCTGTGTCTGTGATGGTTGGGAATCGCCCTCTGACTTCTGACGCCCAGTATGTCTCCAGCGGCCCTTGAAGATTGCACTTACGCTTTCCGCCACCTCATGCCACCAGACTGCTCCTCATGCCATAACACCTTCTATCCCTCTCATACTTAAATTAATACTTTTCGTACCTATCATAAAACTAGGCGCTATGTTGATTCGATTGATTGATTGGTTGATACATCAAGGTCCATAATATAAGTTATTATAATGATGTAGCCCTGACCTTGAAGGTCAGACAAGTACATTAAACAATTTTAAGTACATATTTTGAAATAGTCCAGTTTCTTAAAGTTAGGAATCGGTGTGGGAACGGGGGAGTGAATGGGGCCTGGGGCACATTGATGATCTCTTTTGGTCTATCGAATGGTTCTAACTTTAATCGATCTATATCTTTTTAGTGCATATTCTTTTATTTAACTTTAGATAATACGGGATGCATTCAAGTTTATAGGTCGGTCATGATACGTGCCCAAAAGTTTCATGTAAAGCTTTGCGGCCTTCATGGTTTCACAATCCAAATTGTTTGAGTAAAACATAAATGATATTTACGGTTCAACTGTCACAAGTTCATACAGGCACTCATATAAACCAGTGTACCTATCGGTATGTCGCGATAGACTAGCTTATTTTAATACATACATTTATTATTATTAAAATATATTATTATATTTAGCCTTTCAGTTATATAGGGTGCTCCAGTAAGAGAGCACTTTTTAAAATTGAAGTTTTTTTCATGCAACTGGCAACTCTGAAATTTGAAAGCTGTCACCTCTGTTTATTCCGATTAATAAGTGTCGCCGAAAACCCGAAAACATCAATTCGACATGGACGATGTCGAATTGAAACAACTTCAAATTTCACGAAGCACTACGCAGCGAATTTTGACTAAAGACCTCCACCTTCATGCGTACAAGATTCAGTTAACTCAGGAGCTCAAACCAGCAGACCACGGAAAGCGCCGGCAATTCGTTCAATGGTTAATGGAGCAAAGTGAAGTCGATGCCCATTTTTCTGAAAAAGTCTTTTTCTCCGATGAAGCGCATTTCCATATGAATAGCTTCGTGAATACACAAAATTATCGAATTTGGGACTCAGAAAATCCTCTCCTACAGGAATATGATAACAGACTTCTTGTGGCCTCAACTGGACGGCATGAATCTGGACAACATGTGGTTTCAGCAAGGCGGCGCAACCTGCCACACCGCGCACTAAACAATCGACTTATTGCAGCTACAATTTCCAGAACACATTATCTCACGAAATTCTGATGTCACCTGGCCACCAAGATCGTGCGATTTAACGTCGTGCGATTTTTTTTCTTTGGAGTTTTGTGACATCTCGGGTTTATACGAAAAAACCCGAAACAATTCCTAAGCTCTAATCAGAAATCCAACGCGTCATCGGTGAGATACAGCCACATCTCTGTGCAAAAGTCATGGAAAATTTCATGAAAAAAGTAATGGCCTGTCATCGGAGCCGTGGGGGTCATTTGCCGGATATTTTATTCCATACTTAATCGGAACATGTCTTCTTTACAATACAATAAAAATATCACAACTCTGTTATAAAGTACTTGTTTTTATTTTAAGATGATAAAGTGCACTCTTACTTTATTTAGCCTAGCATATAGGACTACCCTAGTCATAGTCATGTATGGCATTCAATTATTATATCTCAGTATGCCTCGGGCACGGGGCTATCTGGGCATTATACCATCTACCTCCTAACTCTGAGTTGCAGCTGAGAATTTTTTAATTAAAAACTTCAAATAAACAGTTTTTAGGATTGTACCTCTAAAGGAAAAAAGACGGCACTCTTATAGGGTCATTTTGCTATCCGTCTGTCTGTCAAGACCCTTTATCTTGGAAATGCGTAGCAGTATCGAGATTAATTAAAACTATATACTCAGGTATGCGGTTACTTCAAGCCTTTTACTTTTAGCTTCAAGTTAACGGAAAAAAGATACGTATATTTCGACATTTTCAAGGGAATCACAATTCATATGATACTTCCCGTTGACCCAGAAACCGAAAATTTGACATAAAGCAAGGTAGGTAACATAAAAATAGGTTTTTTTTGCGATTCGGAAAAATCTCAGAGAATTACGGGAGTTGAACTATTTACTTAAGTAAGTTGATACGGAACCCTCAGTGCGCGAGTCCGACTCAAACTTGCCCAGTTCTTTTTTTCAAAACCTGATTGCAATTGAATGATAAATGATAAATGATGATAAATGATATTTATTTTGTAAGTAGGTTTTAAAAACACTTTTACACGTCAATATTTTTTTGTCATTTTAAACTAGATGAGGCCGGTGTTTCCTAGCTGACTACCCTGAGAAGAAACACCGAAACAAACTCAGGGGTCAAAGACTCTTTTAAAGTCCATACAGTAAATATGTATTGGTCAAATCACATGAAGACCATGCAGATTTGTCTGAAATGGCCTTTTGAAGAAAGAACCATACAGATTTGAATGGACCTGTCCAGTCAGTGCAAGCATTTGTCAGTATTCGCAAAGCTCAACTCAGGACACTAAGGAGCTCAACGATTTGACGAATGTATTGCCAATACCAAGGAAAGGACATTTGGGTAGGCCGCAGAAAATACTCAAATTGCCAGACATATGCTAAAAATTACTGAAAAGAAAAGAGAGAAGGGAAAAATAATAATAATAAAAACTAATCCACATTGTCCTCACGTTCACAATATTAAAAGAAAAAAATATAGTTTACAAAATGTAATACTTAGCAAAGTATTTATGTCAAACATTAGTTAAAACAAAATATATATATATATATATATATATATATCTAATTGTAAAATTAAAATAATCTACAATGTCAAATTGTAAAAGATGAACATAAATATCAAATGGTAAAAAAAAGATTAATAATAGTAATAAAAATGAAAATAATTGCACAAAAGAAAAAAACAAATGAATTGCAGAGCGTACTGGAGCAGGTTAATCCCAAGCCTTTTCGTCCTCAACGTAGTCCTTTACAGTGGCAGTGTAAAAAGCCTTTTGGCAAAGTTTTCGCTTTACAAATGATTTGAATTTATTTAGGCTTAGTTGTTGAATATGACTAGGAAGTTTATTATAGAAGTGTATACATTGGCATCTAAATGAGCCCCCTATTTTTTTGAGCCTGGTAGCAGGAACTACAAATTTATGTTTATTCCTAGTATTAAAATTATGAATATCACTGTATTTCTTAAACATGTTTTTATTTTTGTGTGTGAAAAGAAAATACACATTATTCAAAAGTAAAGCGGAGTCCTAAGAACCTTTTCCTGAAACTTCAAAGATTAAGGTACCACTACCCTTACTGTCACTGTCTAGAAAATCCGCCCTATATAATCAGACTATCTTGGAATGTATGCAATAATACGCGTTTGAGCACACTGCCGGCATCTGATGCGGTGAAAACATGCATGCATCTAGTAAGTAGATTAAAAATACCGTACGTTCTCCTACAGTGTGTACCATATTCTCTTATAACAAATACTAACAGAGATTTATATACTTACTGACTAAAAACCTACCCCGTTCCTTTGTTGCATTTCATACCGGGGCTGATCTCACGATTTTAACTCTTACTTTTGACTAATACTGAGTTTGGGACCAAGGATCCAAACAGAATCCTATTGAGCTTGTTATTTTTTTATTACCTTTTTGACACAGTTGTCTATTTAATAAGTGGACATTTTAGTACAGTTGACTATTTAATAAGTGGACATTATATGACAAAATGGCCACTGTATCTAAATGCCCACTGTCACTGAGGAAAAAGAACTTGTGACAGTTCACTTGTGACAGAGGAAGACAAGAGTTAATCAGTTAAACTGGTGAAAGCACAGTCTTTGAATATGTATGAAATAGTATCTTACTGACCTTGGATTGGAGGACGGTCCTTCCTTCTTTTTAAAGATTGGCATTCAAAGTACTGAATAGTTAGGTACACAATTCTTTTAAGACCCATATTTTGTGATCCAGATTTGCCAGTGCTAAGATATTCTGTATTTATGTCGAGAACTTGTACCTACAAGTAAAACGAACCCAAAAATAGCTGAAATTGGAAACAAGGACATATTTTTCGCTGTTAGCTTCAAGTGAAATGCTCCAATTTCTCAGATTTTTTCCCATGTGTAAGGTAGGAGTCAGATTAAAAGGACTGAAATATTTCGCTTTGCGCCCATTGCACACTCACGAATATTTTGGAAAAAAAAATCCTATTTTTCGACTCCATTATGTTAATCTACTGTGTGGAGTTATGTAAACATAAGACCTGGTGATAAATGACCTAAACAGCCAATACAAGTGATGCCTAAAACAGAGCGGAAATTCAATTCAGCAACGATTCAGGCATCTACAGACTAAATACTTACATATATAAATATCATCATCATCATTTAGCTGACAGACGTCCCCTGCTGCACACGCTCCCCAGAGTATCATCCCAACGAACGGTGCTGTGCGTTTCGCATCCATTGCATTCACGCGACTCTCACCAGGTCACCGGTCCACCTTGTGGGACATCACTCCTGAATCTTTCGGCACCATTGGCCATCTTTTGTATGAGCAATGTGCCCTACCTCTTAGGTTATAATAATAATATTCCACAACATTCACACATTCAACACAATCTATTTCTAAACTAAGCATGCTTTGGGTACTAGACAACTGATAAACATACTTATATATTTTTAAATACGTATCTACGTACGTAAATACGTATCATATTATAGATAAACATAGATAAATAACACCCAGACACCGAACAAATGATCGTGCTCATCTCACAAACATTTCTCTTGGGAATTGAACCCACGACCTCCAGCGTAGCAGTCAGGGCCAATGACCAACAGGCCAGTCAAGTCAAGTTGGGCTATGTCGGCGATCTAGGTTCTCCTGCGGATATAAACAAAACTAAAATTCAACTAATTAAAATTAACTAAAATAATCTAAAATATGGCGTCAAGAAACTCCTCCACATCGCCGTCGACTGGTGTTGTGCGCAAATAGACTGGCGACATTGCCACGTTGTACGGCAATACTTATGCTCTGTCCGACGTTTGGGTCACAAGGTGTGTGAATAAGAGTACTTTAAACACTAGTAACGATAAATTGAGTAAGTATTTAATTACCTACTATTGCATAGTTACGCAACTTATTTGCATATCATGGACTCCGAAGTTTCCGCGGATATTATGACCTTTCCGTTTCCGATTTTATCAGGTGCAGTGTACTATTGGAATTTCTATGACAATTTGCTATCTTCGTAGCAAAAGATAAACATGTATATGAATCTTAAGCATTTATTAGTTTTGAATGAACAGTAAAATAAACACCATAGATTAGTACGTACTGGAAGGCTTCAAAATACTTTTGAATTCTAAAAAACTCCGTGGTAATGGAACCTGAGAAGTAAAGGCAAAAACGCAAAATTTATTTTCAATACACTTGCTCAGAAAGTGGCCCTTATTGCACTACACTTAGGTACATAATGGTACCTGTTACCAAACTGTGACATTTTAATAACCATTACGCACTAGTGCTATAATGTAGCTATAACCTTTTTGTTCAACCTCTTTGTTTGCAAACAAATTTTGAAAACGAAAGAAATTCATATTAGGTCATTGCGTTCGTTCAATAGTATAGGTAAATTAGTGTCTTGCTTACCTACTTCTTTCATGCAATTTCGGCCATTTTAACTTGTAAAAACGATTTATTTTTTTTACAAAACTTATAATGAATAAATCAATTATAATAGTAGTCTATGGTATAAATCGTTCGTTCAAGTAAAAATGGTTTTTACTTTGTGGTTTATGGTCGCCATTTTAAGCGCCATTTTATGATGTGCGCGGTTTTTTTGGTGTGATTTTTTCGAGTGAAGTTCATTGTCTGTATTAATTAAATAAAATCAAATACTACAAAAACATTAGAAAATGTTACATCCTATTGTCACTAAAAATGACATTATCGTAAAATCTTTTCACGCAAGAAAACAAACAACGACTAGGCAATTTGATCAAAAGACTACGTAGCTATACTGCCATAGCCTTCAGCTATGGGTCAATTAAAAAAAAAAATTGATGCGTGCCTATGAAAACATTTAATATGTTACCGCCATATTATGAATTTTTTTCCTAGTTTTGCTGTTGTAATAATAGTTAGTAAAATTATTTTTCTTCACAAGTGTATTGAAAAACGTCGTATGATACACGTGAGTAATGTATGGTTACCGTTCTTGGCTCTCTTAAGACCCTCGCCACGGCTCGGGTCTTAATAACGCCTCAACGGTAACCATGTACATTACACACTTGTATCATAATGTACTATTATCTATCCATTTAAATAAAAATGTATAGCTGTTCGTTAGTCTTTGTACGAAATTGGACAGTAGCTGACCCGTCCAATGTACACCTACATGTAAATAATTTTCTGTTCGTTAGTCTCGTTAAAACTCGAGACAGGCTGGACCAATTTTAATAATCCCTTTTTTGTTTGGTTTACCAGCATACAATGAAGGTTTAGAAAAAATAGGTAGGTAGCTGGTAGGGTAGGTAGGGTAACTTTCTACTTATCCTACCTACTCTACCTATCCTACTACCTCCTGGTAGAGTAGCTAGGAAGTAAAGCAGGTAAGTAAGGTAGGCAGGTAGCGTAGGGTATTCAAGACAGGGTAGGCGCGTAAGTAGCGTAGGGTAGGTAGTAAGTTGACGGGAGCGACGCCACAGGCAATAGCTAGTTGTAAAATAATTTCGAGTATCATTAAAAATTATACTAGGAATTTTTATGTTTTTAGCTTTAGAATGCTTAAGAGGAATTCTTGCAAGCAAATTATACTTGAATAATTTAGTTGCATAACTATAACGTTCCCATTAGTAGAACCTATCTATCGCAAAATGGATAGGTAATAATTTCTACAGAAATCGGATATTGGATTGTAATATTATTAGCAAGAAGCCTTGCTTTGTTGTTACTATCTAAAATTTGTGGTATAACATGCTGGGAAAATTATTTCACGGTTTAAATTTTGAATATTTAAGTAATATTCATTATTTAGTTTAATATTCATTACAGTCATCGACTTACATTCTAAGTGATAGACAAGCTCGTTCATTGATATTATTTGTCAAAATACTGAAACTTTAAAACAAAAGTTCGCTGCAGCGCTAAATTGGCATTATGACGTTTAACAAAACCTTTTAAAACTTACAGTGCTTATATTCTGCAAAACTGCACTAATGTGATCAAGTCATCAGTGTAAAGAGGTGTATGGCCTGCAGTACACTTAAGTCAAGCAAAGTGATTGTACAGCTCGCCTAATATAGTGCATAGTACATATATATCGATGATTACAGTAGTGATGTACACCTACGCAGTGTCTATGCAGGTGTTTCAAGTACCTGCCTACAAAACATTTACGAGTTACCTAATATTAGTTTATGGAAATAGAAAGAACACCGAGAACCTTGTCGTAAGGTCATATTTAATATGCTTTTTTGTAAACAAAGAATCCGAAATATCTTATTCCAATTTCGAATAATACCTAAGAATTATAATGTCTATTATTAAAAATCACGAAATTTATTTTACTGAAAGTCGTAAATGCGATTTGTTAGTTTCCGATTTTCATACATTCGAAGAATCAAATGCTCGAAGGGTTCTCGGTCCGAAAAACGACATTCCAATTTTCAAACGCCATTCCGATTTTGAAAAATTGTGTGGTGGGGAATTAGAAAGCTAAGTAGCGCGTAGATTGGTCGATCGGAGCATAATGCAGGTTCTTTATGGTCTATTTTTACTTGTTGTTGCTGTCCATTGTTGGCTCAACCACGGGCTGAGGACCCAGCCTCTGCAGAAGATAAGCAGGCCTCACCTCTCCGTGACCTCTGCTGTTACATGTTCCTGAGGTCATCTAATGCCACCACCCCTGAGGTCCACGTGGGATCTCAGAGCTGCCTTGCCTCAGCCTGGTGGCCTCTGAAGATTGTCGCGAGGCTACTCATCGTGCCTTAGACGTTCCAATCTTTTCGTGCCAACTCTTCTTGTATAAATAAAAAAATTTAAGCTCTACCTCACAATTGGGAAAAGCATTGCAGTGTCCTTGTGGGTGCGATCGGCGGCAGCGAACTCTCGCGCTGGGCCTTGATACGGGCCATGATCTGGAGCGAGGAGGAATGGCAGGCCTCTTTCTACGAAGCAGTAATTTTAGCGAAAGAGGTGGCCGCACGCGCGAAGAAACGGACTTTCACGCGCTACAGCTGCCGGGACCTAAACCCTGAATTCAAGCTACTATAGGCTTGCAGATGACTAGCACTACGTAGTTCGCCGTCCGGTCGTCCGATATCCATCCGGACCAAGCGATGGCGCGTAGTGTTCCGCGCGTATCTCAATGATATGTTAGCAAAACCGTAGGGGCCCAGCTGGACCAAAACCTACTGGGTCATGGGTAGTCCTGGAACCCAAGGTAAAAAACTAGACGATGTGATTTTAGTCTGTAAAAGTCAGACACGCCCTCCCGCGTCGCCCTAGAGCAGTAGAAGTCATTGGATGATTATACATACATACATATAGACTGATAAATGATGATTTTTCAAACCAAAACCAATCGGCCCCATAACAATTTTTTAAGTTTTTTGATATCGAGTCATCACTTTTGTTCATTGCAATTTTTGCATTGTAAAATGCAATTGCAATGCAAAAATGTATTGCAAATCTGAAGCTCTCTAATTTGTATAATTCATTTTCGCAGCAATCTATTCCCTGAGAGAAACATTATTGACTTATCAAACTAGATTAATTCAGAACGGTTTCCATGGCAAAAGCAAATTTATCAAAATTATAAATATGTATGCTATTTCCTGGAAACCTTTGTAAAGTACCTCCTTGTTATAAAAGTTTTCACTTTTATTCACAAATACGTAGAAAGTGAAATGAAAAATTATTTATGCATTTACATAGTAAAGTAATTTTATACTCTCGTCGTCGTCGTCTAAAATAAATAAAGTAAAACTCAAGCGAGCGTTTTATTTTCTACCTAGGAAATTTACTCGTGCACTTGGCCTTTATCCTTGGCCTGAGGAATTCTATGTATTTGTTTATAAACAAGCCAAGCTAAGGGTCACGAGCACAGCGTTCATTGTAACTTTTACTTTTTAATTTGAGTGTATAAATGTGTAGTAGCGGATGTTAGAAAAACAAAAGTTTGGCTGAAGTGGGGATGGGCTGGTCATGTCAAATGACTGCTACAATTTATCTTGTATTTAAAATATTAAATAGTTAAGTGCAATCGGGTACAACGACTTCCTTGTTTTAGGGCTTTTTCATGTATACTCAGAAAAGCAGGTGGGTTTTTTAGTTTTTTAAATTACCGTTTTTTCTACTACATCTGTTTATGTACATATCTTTTTTCTCCCATAGAATTGAATGTTGTGCCCGTAGTAAAAAATTAAGTATAAAACGAGTCCTTTACAATGGTATAGGTCGTAACTCTGTTGGGCAATGAGCCCAATTTGTCCCATGGTCCTTTATTTACGATCACGTTCGCGATCTAACTGACGGCCGCCAAACGGCTGTTTGCCAGAATGTGCCCTTGTTGAGCATGTTCCGCGGACGCGGACACGCCTCCTTGCCACTTCTCCTGATTTTTATTCTTAAACTTGTCTTTTTTGTTTTTTTATAGTTAAAAGGTTCTAACTAACCTAACCTAACCTATTTCACACAGTTCAAAATGACGTAGTACAATTTAAAGTACAAGTTAGTATTTTTGATCAAGGCTTCGTATTTTTGTTTTAGAATTAATAATTATATCGGATTTATGATTCATAAAAAAAAAAAAAATACGAATTCTCAAGCAACGAACCACATTAATTTTTGGTGGCCGTCCGCGAGCCCGCGCCTACGGTGGCCGGAAATCGGGATCGGAATCCCGGCGGCGGCGGTGGCGTGTACGCCGTTGCCTGATGCGGCCGGCCTCCTCCTTTGCTAGCATTACTGCTTCGCAGAAGGAGGCGACCGCCTGCCACTCCTCCTCGCTCCGGAGCATGGCTTGAACCAAGCCCCGGCGCGAGAGATCGCTGCCGTCGATCGCCCCCACAAGGACACGGCGATGCTCTTCCCAAGCGGGGCACACCTCGACTGTGTACTCCACCATCCGGGCGTCGTCTCCGCATGAATCTTGTACAGGTACGGTCCGAACTTGCCGTGTTCGGTTAGCACCTGCGCCAAACGGAAGGTGACGACGCCGTGGGGCCTTTCCAGCCACGCCTCAAAGAGGGGCCCTACCGCCTCGATCGTGGCGTGCCCAGCTGGAGGTTGCGACAATCGCTCTCGCCATTTCACCATGAGATCCCGCCGGAACTCTGTCCGCCATGCCGCGATTTGTCGCGGCAGCGGAGTTTCGCCCCGACGTTGCATCTCCACGCGTAAGTCATGCATGTGTGCAAGGACTGTTGCCCCCAAATCCCATGGTGGTAGGCCAGCAAGGAGGCTCGCCGCTTCGCAGGACACCGTACGGTATCCCCGGATCATCCGAATGGCCATGACCCTCTGGCAGGCCGGTTGTTCAGCCGGGCCGCCACTCGCTTTCGCAGCGTCGGCGCCCAGACCGGCGCCCCGTAAAGGGCCATGGACCGAACGATGCCTGCGTAGAGCTTCCGGCAGGAGGCGTCTGGCCCCTCTAGGTTCGGCAGGAGCCGCTTGAGAGCAGCCCCAGTCCCATTCAATCTGGGAGCCAAACGTCGGAAATGCTCTCCGAAGTTCCACCGGCTGTCGAGGACGAGTCCCAGGTACTTCATCGTCGACCCGACGCCGATGTGA
This sequence comes from Leucania comma, assembly GCA_958295575.1. NCBI lineage: Eukaryota > Metazoa > Arthropoda > Insecta > Lepidoptera > Noctuidae > Leucania > Leucania comma. The sequence goes on from OY282461.1 coordinate 15,320,917, forward strand.
ACTCCTCCTACCGTTAATTGGGAGCCCGGAGGTGGCGCGCTCCGAGGGCCGTGAAAACCACATGGCCTCGGACTTGTGCAGTGCCACCTCGAGTCCCAACTGCTCGATCCTCTCCACGACTGTCGCAACCCCGCGTGTCGCTAGTTCGACCACCACCTGGTATGACCGTCCCCGCGCCAGGACCGGCGTGTCGTCTGCGTAACAGACCACGCTGACCCCGTCGGGGAGGTCGGCGCGCAGCACGTAGTCGTACCCGATGTTCCACAAGGGTGGTCCTAGTACCGATCCCTGTGGAACACCGCACGACATCTCTCGCCATTTCAACTCCCCCTGATGACCGGGGTAGATGATGAACCTGTCCGACAGGTAGGCCTCGATCACCCGACAGAGGTAGTCGCGCACCCGGTGGTACCGGAGTGGCCTTGTCCTGGGTGGGAATCGAACCCACGACCTTCAGCATAGCAGTCAGGGCCACTAACTACTAGAACAATAGGCCAATCAATGGAGACCTATAAGGTCCTTGAGTGGCTTTCTTCTGATTTCAGCGGAAAATAATCACAAAGGTACTATCAACTACTATCAAAATAATAACTTTCGTTGTTAGTGGTCTCAGTTTGAGATAATTTGCAAGCTACTTAGCCACATTTTAGGTTTTTCATCGCGCTCAAACTACGTACATGTTTTATTAAATTAAGTCTTTCATTTTCCAGAAAATGAACTTACCACTCTGTGTCACATATCCTGAGGAGTAAAAGCTCTTAACTTTTTTTCATGTCCATATGGGTTTTTTTTATGGTGGGTTAAAATCATTCAATGACATCCCCCGCCCTTGGGCAGAGCGGGAGATAGTGTCAGACTCTTGCTGACTAAAAATCCACCCCGTTCCTTCTTTGCCTATCATAAGTCTTAAATTCAAAGAGATTGTAGTCGCTGCGCCGTTGACTAAAAATAACGATTAAAAACCGGAACTTTTTTGATAACACTTTTCTCAGGTTGGTCGGGGTTAGAAATGGTTTTAATTTTTTTTTCTGCATTTTGTCTAGTCGAGGTTAATAAGTAATGTGCACAATAAACTCAGCTACAGTACGGCTGACGGATCTTGGCGCACCTGAAGTTAGGCTCTACGAACTTTAGCACTTAAAATAAGAGCGCCAAATACAAGATTTATAAAAATAAATGCCAATAACTGTTGTTAATAGCAATAACAACTGCTATTAGCATTTATTTTTCAAACTATTTTTTTTTTTACGAGTGCACAAGCGCTAAAGTTCGCAGAGCCTAACTTTAGACGCGCCAAGATCCGTCGGCCGTAATGTACGTCTGTTTCTATATCATTTGTTCAATCATTAATTCAATCATCATCCTCATTCATCATTTCAGCCGAAAGACGATCACTGTAAGACATAGGTCTGCCCTAAGTATCACCATGACGACCGCTCCTGTGCGTCTCGCATGCATCCGGATTTCCGCGACCCTCCCTAGGTCATCAGGGTATGTGAAAATGGCACCCGGGGCCCTGGGACCAAGGCAAAGAATGGAACGGGGTAGGTTTTTAGTCAGTAAGAGTCTGACACTACTTCCTGCTCCACCCAAGGGCGGGATCTGTCATTGGATGATTTTACATACCATAAAAAAAAGCCTTGTCGTGGGCCTTCTAAAGCTGAGTCTTCCGATACGTGGTCCTTCAGAACCTTTCGTCATCTCTTGAAATCACTGATGGCTTTATAATATGTTTTGTAAAGGCCGAATGACAAAGGAAAGACATTATGTTTTTTTTTTTATATATACTATAAAAACGCACGCGCTAGTAAACAAAAAATAACTTATGATATTCGTTGATTAAAAAAGTCTCAAAACATCAATTACTCCTAATGCAATCGCGCCTGTTGTGCATTCAAAATTATTTAAAGAATGGTTTGCGAAATCAAATAAAGTATTATAAGGGTATTTTACAGCACATACATAATTACTGTCGTGTGATCGAGGCCTACCTGTCAGACAGGTACATAATCTACCCTGGTCACCAGGGAAATTGGAGACGGCGAGAGATGTCGTGCGGCGTTCCGCAGGGATCGGTACTGAGGCCGCCCTTGTGGAACGTCAGCTACGACTACGTGCTGCGCGGCGACCTCCCTGGCGGGGTCAGCGTGGTCGTGAACGACACGCTGTTTCTGGCACCGGGAGAGTCGTACCAGGCGGCGGTCGAACTAACGACACGCGGGGTTGCGACAGTCGTGGAGAGGATCGAGCAGTTGGAACTAGAGGTGGTGCTGCACAAGTCCGAGGCCATGTGCTTTCACGGCCCTCGGAACGCGCCGCCACCAGGTTCCCAACTAACGGTAGGAGGAATTCACATCGGCGTCGGGTCGACGATGAAGTACCTGGGACTCGTCCTCGACAGCCGGTGGAATTTCGAGGAACATTTCCGACGCCTGGCCCCCAAACTGAATCGGACCGGGGCTGCCCTCAAGCGGCTCCTGCCGAATCTGGGGGGTCCAGACGCCTCCTACCGGAGGCTCTACGCAGGCATCGTTTGGTCTATGGCCCTTTATGGAGCACCGGTATGGGCGCCCACGCTGAGGAAAAAGCCAACGAACCAGCTGAACGCGTGTCAGAGGATCATGGCCATACGAATGGTGCGGGGATACCGCACGGTTTCCTGCGAAGCGGCGAGCCTCCTTGCTGGCCTGCCACCATGGGATCTGGAGGCAACAGTCCTTGCACACATGCACGATAAGTGCGTGGAGATGCAACGCCGGGGCGAAAGTCCCCTGCCACGACAAGTCGAAGTATGGCGGAAAGAGTTCCGGCGGGATCTTATGGTGAAATGGCGACTGCGACTGTCGCAACCCAGTGCTGAGCACGCCTTAATTATGGCGGTAAGGCCCCTCTTTGAGGCGTGGCTGGAAAGACCTCACGGCGTCCTCACCTTCCGCATGACCAAGGTTCTCACCGGACACGGTAAGTTCGGGAGGTTCCTGTTCCGGATTCGTGCGGAACCGACGCCCGGGTGCCACCACTGCGTGAACTGCCCGGAGGACACGGTGGAGCACACGGTCGAAGTGTGCCCCGCTTGGGCAGAGCATCGCCGTGTTCTCGTGAGGGCGATCGGCAGCGGCTCTCTCGCGCCAGGCCCTGGTACGGGCCATGGTCCGGAGCGAGGAGGGATGGCAGGCGGTCGCCTCCTTCTGCGAAGCGGTAATGCTAGCAAAGGAGGAGGCCGCACGCGAGAGGCAACGGCCCTCACGGCCCAGCCGCCGCGGGGATTCCGATTCCGATCCTGATTTCCAGCCAACGTAGGCGCGGGCTTGCGGACGGCAAGCTATGGGTAGCTCGCTGTCTGACCGTCCGGTAATCATCCGGACCAAGCCCAGGTCGTCAACGGTGCGCACTGTTCCCGCGCGCCTCCAGGAATTGTCAGCAAACCGTAGAGACCCAGCCGGCTAGCTGCAGGCAGGCAGGGTCGAAGCCTCCTGGGGCCAAGGGTTTGCTTCCGAAAGGAAAGCCCGGCTCTGGTATCTAAGGCCACGAAGGAATGGGGTGGGTTTTTAGTCAGTAAGAGTCTGACACTATCTGACGCTCCGCCCAAGGGCGGGAGATATCATTGGATGATTTTACCCACCACCAAAAAAAAAATCACGTACATAATTAACTACAACATTCGTGTGGTACTACTGAAGATATTATATTCTGTAAATTCTATCCGTCTATTTATCAACAATAATACTACTGTTATACCTGTTTGCTCTTAGGGTGAGGACCTGGTGATCTGTAATACAGGTTAACACCTATAACAGACACCAGCTCCACACATTCACTTGACTGAAAAAGTTTCCTATATTTTGTTGATTGAATTTATGAAATTATGTATTATCATAAGGTCATGTTTTTGTGAGGAGAAATAAATAAAGATTATTATTATTATTATTATTTACTGTTAACTTCGCCTGCGGCATTGTTTTTAAACTTACACTCATTTACCTTGTTACTTTTTTGTGTATCCTTTTGGCTGCTCCACATTCATTTGAATTGAAGATTGAAAAAACATTCCCTTGCATGAAATTCTCAGTTTTTATTGTAAAACAAACACCAGCGTCAATTTCCATGAACTGAAATAACTGTAGAGTGCTTTACACTGCTCCGGGCAGCACAAACTGTGGAAGTGTTTAGAGTAGGTAGGCTTTGTTTTATATGAATACTCGTACAATTTTACATAACTTTTGCATCGTTTTTATTAAACCAATTTTTAAATTATTTTATGAATATAATAATACTATGGTGTGTCTTTACATCCAATTTAGTTATAGATAAACTATTAAGTTATTTGTATAATATATCAAACCTTTCCACTATTTGTAGCCCTTAACTCTTACTATTGATAATAAGCAAAAATTAAAAGGTATCGTAAGCGTTTTAGAATTCGCAGGAAATAATGGGGAGTAATAAACCTTTTTATCGGATCCAATCGTAAATATACTTAGAAAGAACGTGAGCATAGCATAAACATAACCGCCTTATTTTGTTTCCACAATAAGACGAAGGCTTCGTCTCTAGGAGAGGAAAAGAAAAAGCGTGGCTTGAACTAAGTAAAAGTGCAAAAACAATTTCCCCAAAAACGAGTCGTTAAAATTAAGTTAGGGTTTTTTTTTAAAAAGCCACATAGCTAAGATTTCTAGTAGAAAATGAAACTATAACTTTTTTTCAATTTATCTAAAAAGATCTACAAAATTATGTACCTAAAATTCATTAGACGGAAAATCGGTAAAGTGTTTCCAAATTATTATTATTATTATTTTGTTTGAGTTGTAGTATTATTTTTATACTCACAGTTGTTTTACTTTTTTCAGAAGCATTCACATTACTTTATCTTTGTTTCTAACTTTTTTTTACTGTATAAATGTCTTCTGTTAGTTTATAATTTTAATTTCTTACAATTTTTGTATTTCATGTTTATTTACTTTCTGTATGACATGAAGTTGTCAGTATCTAAGTTTCTTTTCCAATGAATGTTAGTAAGGGAAATCAAAGAGTATTATAGCTATTGTTGTATTAAATAAACATATGATTTAATAAAAATAAACTATTATGTTTCAATTAAGTTTTAAATGTCATTATTCTTATATGTATAAGTTCATGTTGAAAAGTATAATTGTTATTTTTTGTATTTCTTTTGTTTAACTGTCTAGTTTTTTCTTCAGACTTCATTTCTGAAATTCAAAAGAAAAGAAGAGATCACCTAGTTTGTTGGAGGAAAATTCGAAAACTAAGTATTGCGTAGAGTGGTCGATTGGAGTACAGTGTAAATATAGTGCAAATTGCGAGTTCTTTATTGTTTATTTTTATTTGTTGTTGTCCACTACTGGTTCTGCCACCGGCTGAGGAACCTGCCCCTGCATAAGATAAGCAGGACCTATTAAGATACTCCTGGACTCTTATGACCTCACTTCTCCGTGACCTCTGCTGTTACATGTTCCTGAGGCCATCTAATGCTTGCGGATGAGTATTTCTACCTCGTTGTGATTCCTGCGGACCGTCCCTGAGGTCCGCGCGGGATCTCGGTACTGAAAGCCTCTGAAGGCTGTTGCGGGGTTACTCATCGTGCCTTAGACGTTCCAATTATCGTGCCAACTATTTCTTAAATAAGTAAAACAATTTTAGCTCTACCTCACAGTGAACAAATTTTTTAATATTTACCTTTTCCCCTCGCACATTTCTTCTAAATTTACATACCTCTTCTCCCATAATGTTACTCATAAAGTTACAGTATCTCGCCTTCAAACGGCAGATTGACAATTTTACCATACGAATAAGGATTTGCATTAGTTAAAACTAAATGTTTTGTTGATCAAAACATTTAGTTTTAACCAAATCATCATTATTTCAAGCGGCTCCAGAGATAAAGTTATTGGTATTTTTTTAATTAATAAGACAAAATGGTTTGAAATCGTCAATAATTACGTAAGCATGTTTTAGTTATACAGCAAAGGGTAAAACTTTTTTTTTAATAAAAACCGACTTCAAAGAAAACAGAAAAAAATGCAAAATAGATTTAATTTCGGAATTCGGTGTTTCTATAACAGTTGGGTCTCTTTGTTATTAAACACCGACTTCCGAAATTAAAGCTACTTTGCAATATTTTTTTTTAATACGGTTTTTATTTTTTGGAAAAAGTCATCATATTTTTTAGTAGTAGTACCTGTCAGCCAAACCTAAATAGATACCTTCCGCCATTCGGTTCCATTATCAAATCATCATGACCATTCTAAAAACTGAGAACTTCCTTTTTTTGAAGTCGGTTACAATACCAAAACCTTCTCCTAAATGTGACAAATATTCTTCCGAAAACCGCATCAAAATCAGTTCATCCAAACGTGAGATAATCGCGAACAAACATACATACACATCAAACTGAAAACCTCCTTTTTTTGACGTCGGTTAAATATGAGAACAGCGCGTGAGCAGGCCGATATTATTTTATTTATTACCTACAAAACATGGAATATTCAGCTAAAAGCATGTTCTACAATAAAGATTGGGTAAGATTTTTTATTATTTAATTGATATGAACTAGTGCTTGACTGCAATCCCACCTGATGTTAAGCAGTCATGCAATCGTTGATGGTGGATGGTGAGGCGCACTAGTTTATTAAGAGCCTATTCACTCTAGACGTGAAGACACTTAAATTAAAATAAATTATAATCGGACGAGAAGATCGCATCAGGCAAACTGTTCCAGTCCCTCGATGTACGCAGTATAAACGATGAGGCAAAACGCTTAGTCCGTACCGTAGAAATTTCAACAACATAAGAGTGGATATTCGCCGTACGTTGGGTTGTCCGATGGTAGAACTGAGCTGGCGGAATCAGGTCATGTAATTCCCGCGCACACTCTCCAAAATGCATCCTGTAAAACACCGAAAGGCTGGCTACTCTACGCCTGTGCTCAAAGCTTTGCAGATTGGACTTAACCAAATCTACCAATTAGCCTCTTCGCACGCTTTTCCACCGAGTCCAAAGCTGCTAGGTGGCATTTTGCAGCACAAGCCCATAAGTGGCTGCAGTACTCCACACACGATCGGACCTGTGCTTTGTACAACATTAGAAGCTGTCCCGGTGTGTTTTTTTTTTATGGTAGGTAAAATCATCCAATGACAAATCCCGCCCTTAGCTGTCCCGGTGTGAAGTACTTTCGAACCTTTACAAAGCACGCCGTGCTTCCTAGCTGCTACCTTAGCTTTGGACTCAATGAACCGCCCAAAGTTTAGGTCTGAAGAAATTTCAACTCCCAAGAGCTGAAGGCGGTCGGTGCATTCCAAGGATATATTCTGAAAAGCAGGAGCCAAGGTGAACGGGCTCCTTTGGCGGTGAACAGACACGCCTGTGTTTTGGTGGCGTTGAATCCCACCAAATAGGCTTCGCCCCACTCAGAGACTGCCTGAAGTGAGACATTCGTCCGCTCTACCATACCCACTCTTTCAGACCGGATTAGCTCTTTACTAGCCCGAGCAGTTGGCAGGTATCTGTCTATAGCTGTGCTATCATCTGCATACCCATAGATACCGGGCATCAGCAGATCGTTGATATGTATATGTAGGAAGAGAGTTGCAGACAGAACAGACACCTGAGGAACAGTTAGTTAGTCGTCATAGGCTCCAAGACCAATTAGGCCGGGGAAATGCCATACGCTGGAAGCTTACTTAAAAGGCTAGCGTACCATACCCTGTCGAAGGCCTTCGAGACATCTAGAGAGACAGCAATCGCTTCCCAATTCTTCTTGAGGGCCTCGCCCCACAAGTGGGTGGCATAAACTAGTAGGTCCCCAGTAGACTGATTGCGGCGAAACCCGTACTGTCGGTCATTGAGGAGATCGTTACCTTCCAGGTAGGTATGCCATGAGGCGCGAGTTCAATACACGCTCCATAATCTTGCAGAGTATGGAGGTTATTGAAATCGCCCGATAGTTGGTAGGATCGGCACGACTGCCCTTTTTGGGCACAGGTTGTACATTGGCAAGCTTCCAGGACTTGGGCACTATACCAGTCCTAAATGAGAGGCGACACAAGCAAGTTAATACAGGGGTCTACTCGGTCGCACAAGCCTTGAGAACTTTTGCTGAAAAAGCTAAAGCTAAAAGCAAGTTCTATAAAGATTGGGTAAGATTAGCATTGTTTCAATATATTTTAGTACAAAATATCAGCAAAATTCTAGGGGACAATCAGGATTGATGCCTACCAGGAGTTACTACAGCCCTCAGAATAAAAGGCAACTGATGGAACAATGTAGCTTTAGTTAGTTAAAAAAAACTGTTTTTTTCCTGGAATAAAACGAAGATTAAATAAACCAAAATTTTCGGCCGAATGAATTTCGTACACCTGTGTATACAGTATGACAATTAAGCATTTTTCAAGGTCATTCAAGTTTTACAAACATATATACAATTGGCGCTCGAGGGGTACTCCCGCTGCCTAGAACAGGAGAACTTATTTGATGATTTTCCGCCTAAAAAAGACCTTGTCAATTTGGGTAGCGGGATTGGTCAAAAACCCTGAAATACGAAAAGCAACTAAAAAACACAGGTAGGTCTTAGTCAGTAAACACCTTATTCCAAAATGCGATCTAAATATAGTTCCGGGACTATTGCTGGGTTTAATTGGTATTAAACCTAATCCGTCTTATTACAAAAAAATGCTTTAGCACTGATTTGATCCAAGGTCAACAGTTATAAATAACTGTAGTTCGGGTCTTTTACTAGTTTTAATACCATGAATAAAGAAAACGTTATCATAAAATGAATTTTATTACTAGTTTCTGAACTATCTACATTAGTGAAGTTAAACCGCCGAAGCCCCTAGTTTAACGATTGTACCAACTTCGATATTAATATTATTTGGAAAAATGAATTTTTGTTCGTTAGTCTCGCTAAAAATCGAGATCGGCTGAACCGATTTGGCTAATTTTGGTCATGAAATATTCGTGATAGTTCAGGGAAGGTTTAGAAAAAAATTAAAAATATACGTGAAAAAAAAACTAATACAACAACATCTCTTATTAAAATATTTAATTTTGAAATGAATTATGGTGGTTCTGGTAGATGGCGTTATCCTTATCAGGCGCGTAGGCAGTACAAAGTTTGTCGAGTCAGATAATTATAATATATTTGTGGTTAGCTTTAATTATATATTATCGTTTAAAAATCGTTAAAAATAGATATAAATATATGACATAATATTTTTTTTTTCACCAGAAAACCCGAGTAAGCGCGAGTCAGACTCGCGCATTGAGGGTACCGTTCCGTACAAACTGGGTATATTGCGGTTTACGTTATAAGATGAATTAAAAAAAAACTACTCGTTCAAACCAATTTTCGGTGGAAGTTTGCATGTACGTCATAATTTTTTTTCTATTTTTGTATGAAAATCTTAATGCAGACCATAGAATACATCTACATACCAAGTTTCAACAGTATAGTTATTATAGTTTCGGAAAAAAGTGGCTGTGACATATGGACGTACAGACAGACATGACGAATCCATAAGGGTTCCGGTTTTTGCCATTTGGCTACAGAACCCTAAAAATGCTTCAGTAGGTTTGATCCAGGACCAAAAGATTTTGGTTTGTTACGGTAAACGGTCATTCTTCAATTCGGCGTTCTTTGCCTAATTACCGTAACTTTTTTTATTTTTCACTGATTTGACTTAAACACATTAAAATATGAAAGAAATCATAGATACGAATTCAATAATTAATGTGGCATGTAACAATTAATAGTGGTTTTCTAGTTATTGAGACTAAAAAATTTTATGAGTACGGTAATTAGAAAGAAAAAATGTTTTAATGTAACGGTAATTAGAAAATATCATCAAGTCTATGTAAAATATGATATAATGAAATGATAATAACACACACTAATAATTTGTACACATATAATTATAATTAAAGCAATAGAATTAAAGATGTCCCTCATAACCATAATAAATAGTACAAAAAAGACACTTTATCATTACTATAATTTATTAAAAATTAGACACTTTCAATGAAAATCAGGTAAAAACAAACTAAATAAAACAAACTTAACATTGTTTTAATTGGTATTTTTTTAGTTTGTTGAAACGATATTTATAAAAAAAGTTGAGTAGGATTTCCATCCTACTCAACTTTTTTTATAAATATCGTTTATAATATATATATCGATAATAAAGATAGATCTATCTTTCGCTTAAAGATACTCACAGCTCTTTTAAGATGTGCTTACATTAATATTAACATACATATATACTTGATAAAGAATCATCATAATTATACACTCGACTAGTATGTCATAAATTTCAATCAGTCTTGTTTTATAGTAATTTTCTATTTAAAAATAACAAGCAAACAAAAAACAATATAAAAACAGAATATAAATATTATCTAATGTTTTAAAAATAGATTCTTCTTATCTTTAATACTATTATTTGGAACGTTTGTCATTGTTTTAAAGGAAAATCAAGAGTTGGAATCAAGAGACACGGAGCCCAAAAACTGTCTGTGTTAGATCATCATCATTATCATTTCAGCCAAAAGACGTCCACTGTTGGACATAGGCCTCCCCCAAGCGTCGCCATAATGGCCAGTCCTGTGCGTCTCGCATCCGTCGGACTCCAGCGACCCTGACCAGGTCATCAATCCACCTTGTCGGAGGCCTTCCAACGCTGCGTCTTCCGGTACGCGGCCGCCACTTCAGAACCTTTCAGCCCCAACGGCCATCTGTTCTGCGTGCAATGTGCCCTGCCCATTGCCACATAAGTTTAGCAATTCTACGTGCTATGTCGGCAACCCTGGTTCTCTTGCGGATATCTTCATTCCTGATTCGATTACGCAAGGAAACTCCAAGCATAGCCCTTTCCATTGCCCTTTGGGTGAGCTTAAGTCTTCTTATGAGGCCCATTGTAAGCGACCACGTTTCAGAGCCATATGTCATCACTGGCAACATGCACTGGTTAAATAAATCGCACTATGTTAGATAAATTTACGCTATTTCCCGCCTTTTCGAACCTCTCAAACCTCTCCTGGGCGGAGCACCGCCGTGTCCTCGTGAGGGCGATCGGCGGCAGCGATCTCTCTCGCCAGGCCTTGGTTCAGGCCATGGTCCGGAGTGAGCAGGGATGGTAGGCGGTCGCCTCCTTCTGCCAAACAGTAATGCTAGCAAAGGAGGAGGCCGACCGCATCAGGCAGAGGCAACGGGGCGCTCGCCCCAGCCGACGCCGGGATTCCGATCCCGATTTCCGGTCACAGTAGGCGCGGGCTTGCGAACGGCGTGCAATGGGTAGCACGCAGTCCGATTGTCCGATAACCGACCGGGCCGAGCCCAAGTCGTCGACGGCGCGTACTGTTCCCTCAAGAAGCTGACCGTAGAGGCCTGTTTGGGTCATGGGTCAGCTTCCGAAAGGAATACCCGGCCCCGGCACGATAGGCAACGAAGGAATGGGGTAGGTTTTTAGTCAGTAAGAGTCTAACACTACTTCCCGCTCACCCAAGGCGTAAAAAGTATTAATTTTACATACAACGGTAATTATAAGCATATGGTAATTAGTATACGGAAATTAGAAAACGACAGATTTTCTTAAAAATGTCAAAAACCGACACAGTATGTAAATATTAGCTTATTACAACGTAAGGAGGCCAAAATACTGTCTCCATTTACATGATTAACTTGGGTCTAACTTAAAAAATCAAGTGTTAAAATAAGTACAACGGTAATTAGAAAAGTTTTTAACCAAGGCCACGGTAATTATACACTCACGTGCTTCATTGGCGGTACACTAACGTTAGAGACGAGCAACTGCTGATGGGCTGCGGCACATGCTGAGCAGACGTGACACATACGGTAGTGATGTGCAAAATATTGTTATTTAGGGGTGTGCACCCGAGAACAGAAAATGTCACGGCAATTATAACTTTCGACTGGACATGCGGTTACTTAGTGATAGTTAATTATAGACTGGTTCTATTGAGTCCACATTTTGATAAACGATACACGTTGCTTAATACCGTTTCAAACGTTGAATGGATCAAAGTAAATGATGTACATTACAAAAATTACAAGCAATTTTTAACATTAAGTTGGTGTGCGGACACACCACGGTAATTAGAGAACAGAGTTTCTTTGAACATAGGTTCAATTAATTTAGTCTTAACTACTTAAAACAGAAGCCAATGTTTTTGTTTACAGCTAGATATGGATACTATCTAACATATAAAAAAAATCCATGATTGAATATGATAATATTACGGATTATGCAAGCCCGGACACGTAAAACTTACTTGTCGGAGAATGGCCGTAAACTGTTCTTATTACAAAACTAAGACTATTCGAGGATCTGGTTGTACTTATACTATAGAGAGACTGTAGTTTCAATAATATCCTCAGATAAGAAATAGAAATGGCATTCTTTATTTTATCCATACGGTCTTAATTTGAAGCAAACATTCCGTTTCTTTAAATATTGTTGGAGTAAATGATAAAAATAATAATTATTTATAAATACTAAAATATGTCGTAAATTTTTATTTAACAATCTATATTACAGTATTTTGAATAATTTTCTTTCGAAAACCATACTTTTGTTGCGCTTTTTACAATCAAGTTTTCATGTTTTTACATTTCCAGCATGAAGTGGAACGACTAGCAAATGTCAATGACACGCATCAATTTGATCAGATGAGATCATTGTTCACCTTTTGCGTACTTTTTAATTAATATTTTATTAATTATTGTGACTGTTAAGTATTACATGTTGGTTTGTTTACGTGTAAGTCACATCTGTTGTGTTGTTGTTGTGTATTTAATTGTGAGTTACAGTACATAGTGGAAAAAATGAAAAATGTTATTGACTACAGCAGTGATGCATTGGTAAATTAAATTCCTTCTATAAAGCATACAGCATTCAATTAAAATTGATTCATTAATGCTTGATTAAAAGTGGTTTGTAAAAGAACCACTGTTTTTTCTGCAAATGTTTCTTGAATCTATACTTATATGTAAAATCTCCGATACTCAATTTCATCAGAATGCTCATGATAACAAAACAATGTCCGTAAGATCGCCGAGACGGTTTTAACATATTCATATCATCGTGATCGATCAAATCAATCGTATTAATATCCATTTTTAACGATTTTGATATGAAATAAAACACAATAAAAATCAAAGATAACCACAAATATTATAGTTCAGAAACAAGTGATAAACTTCATTTTATAATATGTATTTTTTTCTTTAGTAATGGTATTAAACCCAGTAATAGTCCCAGAACTAAGCTTAGATCGCGTTTTATAATAAGGTTTAATTAGACATTCGTGGGTTTAATTGGTATTAAACCTAGTAATAGTATAGCAACAACATTTATATTTAATTATTTATTCTTCATCGCAACCAAAGGTACAAAGGCGGACTTAATGCCTCAGGCATTCTCTACCAGTCAACTTAGGGTGGTGGAGAGACAATATGGCATAAAACAAAATCAATCAATTGGTATTAAACCTAGAAATAGTCCCGGAATTACATTTAAATCGTGTTTAAATGGTAGTAAACCTAGTAATACTTCCGGAACTATATTTAGGTTGCGTTTTGGAATAAGGCGGTAAGAGTCTAACACTCACTTCAATTCCACCCAGGAGTTGATAACTAGTCAAAAAGGACTATGTCATTTTATTTAGCCAGTATTAATAAAAAATTACACTTTTCCGCCACTTACACGTTTAATTTTTGATTGGTAAGAAAAACTACGAAGGAAAAACCTATTGGCCGAATATTAATGCTAAAAATTGTGGATCAGCGCTAGAGTTAGCGGGATTCTAAATTTTGAAAAAAAAAAAATTAATCCTACAAGCTATTGCAATGGCCCCTAGGCAAAAAAGTAAGGTAAAGTTAGTTTATTACGAAAAAATGCTTAGCTGCTATATTTTTTTGCAAACATCCAAAGCGAGAGAAAGGTATTTGATGATTTCCTAAATAAAAAAGGTTTTAATGAAAATCATCTTTTCATAGCAAGCTTTTTTATAGCGTGGTATAATACCCATATAATTAATACTCATCAAAACCATTGCAAAAAGGTCAAACACGATAAGGTTATTATTGCGCTTATTACCGAGTCCCTGGCTACCTTCTAGCACCAAAGTACTCGTCAAGACGGATCAAATGCATCCAAATTCGGTGGGGTTGTCTCGTTTATCTGCCGAGTGGGCACCTTCCGATTCCGTCAACAGATCAGCTCCATGTCATCATAATATTACATTGTCACGCGATTTACACATGCATACAAAATTTCAGCTCAATCGATAACCAGGAAGTGGATCAAATTTCATTTGCAAGATTTGATCACAGACAAACATCGGTCAGGTGAAACTATTTAAAACCTTGTAAAAAGATAAGGTACAAAGGACTTAGTTTAAAATGAAATAACAATACAAATCATATATTATAATTTATTGGATCACAGAACTAAATTTCGTACAATGTAACTACTTGTTTTAAAGTTATTCAGTTTGAGCAACATCATTAACCACACCAATACCATAAAATTTAGTTTTGCATCGAGGAAGATTCTTTAGTCACAAATTCAACTTAGATATTAGACTTTTCAATAAATTAAACAAACGTTACACAACTTGTTTTCACATTGATAAAACTTTTTTTTAAACGATCACCATGTCCATATGTTTCTTAACTTTCAGCCTCAAACAATAACAAACTACCTACATTATTATTATGTTTAGAATTTGTTACAATGTCAGTTTCATTAAATAGGTTTTATTTTGTGGAAGCAAAGCACTGCAGACAGCACATTTGGAGATCAATGTATTCGCTATTGGGAATACTTTTACTTATGCTTACTGGGAATGATTCTTAAATTGTTAAGTAGGTACTTACTTACCAGTAGAAGTGCGAGTATGCCTAGTAACATTTAGTTTTAGAAGTGGAAGCTCAGTGGACCATGCTTACAGAGTCACAACGGCCTTAAGAGCCAGTTGTAGACACTGAGTATTTTGTATGAACTTCGCCCGCGTCTATGACGACTTCGCAGCACCGAAACAGCGGTTTTAATTTTAAAAAAAAAACTACTATTCAAGACTTTTGTTTTTGAGAGGCCCTTTTAAAAAACAAGTATTGATATTTTTTGTGACTTTCAAATATAATTTTGTAGACGTAAGTTAGGGTCAGATGCTCGATTTGTTTTTGTCGAGGCAACTAATTTATATCATGTTTTGATTTTTGTTCGGCGGTTGCTCATATAGTCAATTTTAATAAAATAATTATTCATGGTGTTTTCTTTAAAATTTTTGAATTTCCAGGGGTTTAAAAATGTTCAAAATGAGTAGAACCTGGTC
Source organism: Leucania comma (assembly GCA_958295575.1). Taxonomy (NCBI): domain Eukaryota; kingdom Metazoa; phylum Arthropoda; class Insecta; order Lepidoptera; family Noctuidae; genus Leucania; species Leucania comma. The sequence continues at coordinate 15,336,286 of OY282461.1, forward strand.
TTAAGACCTTACCATACGCTCTTAACGCGATCCATTTCACGACCTACACTGGACCTATACCTACAGAGTGTATGGCTCCATCCCTTTTTCTTGCTTGCACGCTTGACGTTTTTACACGTCATGGTAAGCGTCTTAGAATGCAAAAAGCAACTAAAGATCCAGAGATGGGCTTTGGTCAATAAAAGTCAGACGCTCTACAGCAGGAACAACTGTAAGATCATCTTACAGTTCTTCCTGCTGCTCCATCTAAAAAAAAAGATTGGCTAGAACATTTACAGCACTTGCTTGATTTTTAGTCGCTTGAATTTTTAGTCGCTTGAGTTTTTCTTTCATTTGTATTTGTGATAAACTAAGTATTTCAAACGAAATAACTATCCCGTTGAACAAAGTAAAGAACTTTTTTGAACTAAGAATACTCACAACTTCTACTGACAAATATGAATAAATTATAAGTTTACGTTTAAAATCTAAGAAGTTTTGTAGTTTCATTAATGAGCAAAAATATACAACTATTAGGTATTAACTAGTTAAAGCTGTAAGGTACATAATAATATTCCACTGAAATTCTAATAGTTTTGATAATTCAAGAAACGGACGGTGTAATGTAAAGCTGCACAGTCGTTTACAGGTGTTCAAGAAACTTATAATTAAAACCCTATCAACCATAAAACCGTTTTAAAAACATTTCAAGTCAAATAAAAGCTTATACAAAACAAGTCTGGTGAGTTAGTAGGAGAGAAAGGGGCTTATTGTAACGGGGGTAAGTAGTAACAGCTTAATAACTCTGCCAGTTTCAAATATTTTGTTTCCATTTTGAACTCAACGTGCTCCTATTTGGGAATTAATTTATGGTAGAAACTTAAATTATGAGAAAACTATTTCTTAGTAGTGGTAAAAAATATTTTCAATTTTTGGTGTCAGGTCTTTTCGACGAACTCAATATCAAATACGCTTGCTTAAGAGCTTTATTTGCTGATACTATTTTTATTAATAAACAATTATGTATAAATCTGCTATGGGCTAAGTTAATTACTTACTCATTTTTTTTTTTTTAGTCGGGTATTAAAAGGAACTCAAAATAAAATAGTCACTGATTGTGCAGTTAGCAATTCTCTTTTAGTTGAAACTAACCTATTCTATTGCAAACACACCAAACAAAATTTTGAAGCTTTCAAAAATTTGAACAAATTTTATAGACGAAAATGGAGACTTTTACGCTGCAACTTAAGTTATAGTTAAAAGTTAGCCAGAAAACAATAAGGTTTAAAGTTAACAGCTTATGTTCGTTAACTTTATTATCTGCAGGTAACTCTAGGAACTAGAAATTTCATGAAAATCCGTCTACTATAAACTTCGTACCACTTTTTAAGGCTAGTGTTATATGCCCGTGCACTCGGCTATTATCTTTACTACAAGAAATGGTTTTACACAGTTTCACACTTTTTACTATAGGTATAGTTATTTTCAAACAACTTTTATGACTGGAACCGATATCTATTGCAACTAGTTCAGCAATAAAAATTCGATGTTAATATTCAGGCGTTGTTATAAGTAAGGTATGTGGTTTAATAATTATTGTCATAAATATTTGGTCGCATTTTTTTTTAAACCTTTAAGGTAGAAGATTTTTTAGTGCTAAGTTTTATGAGTAAGCTGTAACAGAAAAGATTGATATTCTTTTTTTTAAAAGACGTCACTCACACGCTTGGAAGAAGAGTCGGTGACAAGGTACAGGCGGCATTTTGACTAAAAAGCGAGAGATATAAAGCAATAACTACCACCAATGTCTCTTTAGTCAAACAGCATCTGTACATCAACAAGAACTCGAGTCTTCAGTGTGCGAATAACGCCTCCTAAAGATTCAAAAATTTTACTAACATTAATACCTAGAATAGGTTAAAATATTTCAAATACCTACTGTCTAAATAACCAAAATACATACAAACAAATATTGATAAAATATTCATGTGCCTACGCACTTACAAGTTTTATAGTAGGCACAAAAACTGAACTAAACACAAACATTACTTAATTTAATGAATAAAAATATTTAAAGGCCATTTTAAAATACGATCAAATAAAAGGCTTTAAGAATTTCTATCATACGATATGCCTCAAAAATATCGGATCCTAATAAAAAACACTAACAATACGTATAAAAATAAGCATCATGATTATATTATTTAAAATATCTGCATTACATTACACTGTCTGTAAATGAAGTTCTATTCCATGCAGGTTTGCAGGAGATAGTACCGCTTGATTTTTATTTACAATAGTGGTATACATGACATACTCGTGCACAACAACAAATCATTGCTCCAAGTCAAAGGGGTTTATAATACTGTATATTTTATAAATATATACATCACATTTTTGATATCTAATATCTAGGTATATTTGGATTAAAACATAGGTATGAAATATCTAATGAGACTGACAGTTATTTTATATTAAGGTTATTTAGTAGATATGGCAGAAATACATTTTCGTAATAAAGGCGAATAAAAATTTAAAGCCTCGCATTTGGCACTATTTAAGTCCATATTTTCTATTATTTATTAATTCAATTTCTTATAACATATTATTTCTCTGATGCGGTAAAATTTTCGAGTCGGCTTTCTAATACAAATTGTAAAGGTTGTTACATAAACATAACGTGGAAACAATATCTATTGGTAACATCTAGCAGCGCCTAACTCACAAAGAGGTTTGAAAAAAAAAACATGACACTTTTGATCTGAGTCTATATATATATTTTTTTTTTTTTGAAATGTATTTGGAATTTTAATATCTAATTTATGTTGCGACACAACCATAATCAATGAAATTTTATTATAATCTCCTTATACCGTGAAACTTAAATAACTGCTCAAAGCATCTAAAATTCTATATAAATTATAACTTTTCATTTAAACAAATTCCAAAAAAACCTCACAAAAATAATTGATTTTCAAACAGAAATGTCCTAAACGTGTCAGGGGCGATATTAAAATTATTAATTAATATTCTCATTTACTGAAACTATTAGGCTATAATAAGTCTTAAGGATAAAGGTAAATATAGACAAAATTTCAAATTTATATCTCATCTATAATAGAGGTTTATTATTTTAACAGACGTATTTTGATGCAAAGGGGTCGGAACCTCATTGTAATTATCAGTAATAGAGGTTTCTCACATATTCATGGCCCACTTAACAAGATTGATCGCTGTTTGCTTGATTTACCACCACCTGATCATTTTCAATGGGATGTTTTGAAAGACAAAGGTATTTATAGATTTGGTGTAATTATTTATTCTGTAAATTCAAAATGTAAACTCGTCACAGCCATAAAAAGTATGAGTGTATTCGCCATAGGCAACAACATACTGTTGTTAGTTTTAACATCAAACAAAAAAGCCCCACACCTGGGAACTGATTTGGTTACAGTTCAATCAACTATTTAACAATAATAATTTAAAAAAAAATTAACTAAAATAAAATTCGATTTTTAATGCCGTCTGCTGTCAATCAAAAATGTAAATTAATCAAGCAGTAAAAACATTTAAAGTTATAAAATTGTAAACATACTGTCAGTAGCTTCCAGATAAACAAAACCGAAACTTAAAGTGCAGCTGAATAATAGATTAGCTTTTGCAATTATTACAACAGACATAAACTAATACTGCCATCTATTTAAACCAATTACATTAAATAAGATTTCATACTATCAGGATGTTGATGGTTAATAGCAAATTTTGTCCCTTTAGCTGTATTTTCGATTCAGCAACTAGAACTTGTAACTTTTCATAAAAAAATCCCAGCAATTTAAGAAATAACTAATTATCTTTTATAATACTATGTTTGATTTTATGCAGCCTGTACATAAAAAAAAACAAGTGTGCTGATGTTTCAAAATATTTGAGTGCAATAAAACAAAAGTATGACGATTTTAAACGTGTACTTTTTCATGTACTTTTTTCTGTGGCGAATCGACTATGTGGAATGTTTATAATAATCCAAGTTGACGTACCCCTTCGCCGAGATAAATTAACGTAATTAATAATAAGCATGACAATCAGGGAGCTGAAGGTGAATACCGGAGTTGAAAAACGGAACTAAACCCTTCATGTTCTGAGAAAATTAATAAAACAATGAGAGATGACAAAAAAACTGTCTTTGTTTGGCTACTAACCACATTTCCATAGTATTTTAACAGGTACCAGAAATTTCCTCCAACCCCTTCGTGAGTTATGCGCCAACTTATACTTTAAGACTCATGTGCATATTGCAGGTCCTAAACCTCAACGTGCAGCAACATAAAAATAGTTTAAAAGCGAGTCCCTACCTATTCAAAGTTCGTCCCAAATCCAAATGCACAAGTGACGGTATGTTATGGTTGTTGCTTATAATTATTTAAAAATCTGTATTAGTTTAGAATATTTACTTTCGACAGCCTTTGTTGTATTTGGATGATTTAAAATGATTCTTTCACTACGAGTACTTTATTAATTCATCAGTGGTCATTGTGAGTTATTTTACATACTCAATTGCGTTAAAGTGAACGTTAATTTGTACAAAAACTGTATATGCGCCATCTGGTGACAATAACGGACTAACTTTTTTTTTTCTGTTTAATTTAAATGAAAGTTTACGCTAACGCGATCATGTACCTTGAAATACTCACACTATGCCTTCTGAACACAGTAAGTCACTTGCCAGAACAGGCCTAAGATATCGTCAAAGAAATTCTCAATTGTATCAATAGTAATTAGTTACTGCTAGTGCAACGAAAAAAAAATAATCGTGGTTCAGTTATACGAGAGTGGGTACATACTAATCTGAGAAACGTGATAATATATATAATGTTATTGAATATATTACTTGATACCTATATAATAAATTATCATCATCATCTTAGTTCTAAATTGATTTTACTCACACAGTATAATTTCTTTAATTATGCTAGATTTTATTTAAATGTGATTTAGAATTTGGTTTCGCGAAAGAGGTTTGCGGGCAGTGCGCGCTTGAGTAAATGTATTTCTTCTTGACTTCGAATCATGCACGGTGAGACGCAGGCCTTCGGTATCGTCGCTTGGCTAAACTCCACCGTACAATTGCCCCGCTTCGCACCGATCTCAGAAGTTCTTAAAAGCACCTTCTGACTCATCCCATGCCCGCATCGCCCGCTCCCCCTTACGCTAAGCTACGCTACTTACTTACTAACTAGGTGCAATATAATGCGAATTTCACATCTTACATTTTTTTTTCATAATCATTTACATTTAATCCATAGTTCATTTTGAAGGTCGATTAATAGTTATCGTTAAAGATACATTTTATAATTTTTGGCATTTTAACTGCTAAAAACGCAACATTTTTATTTATAAATATATATTTTAGAACAGAATCTTTTTGTGACCACCGTTACAATAATTCTGTTGATCCTTTTTTTTTATTTATACAGTATCTAGAAACAGAAGAACACATACATATGTCAAGGGAATCTTGATGGCTGTCATGTTCAGTAATATTGTACCTAATTATGAGGAACGAAAAGAATATTGACTCAGTCTTTATACAATTGTTAGGATTAATTGTATTACTAAATAAATTTTAATATATTTAGAACACAAATAGACCTTCTGAATAATACAATTTATAAACACTAGTCTTAATGCACAGTCTGAGTATGTGGGTACAAAATAGGAGGCAAATTATAATTATTTTAAATATAACTACCTAACCTATTTGTAACAATTCCTAGCCAAATCAACTATTTGCACTCCCTTAAATATATAAATATATATAGATATTTATAAATAGTGTCTTTGAAAAACGTTGAGCAAATTCAGAAATAAATATTTAGGGATCTTTCTAACAAGAAATGGCTTGTAGCTCAAATCTAAGAATACTCCAAAATCATATTGTAAACATCTATAAATTGGAGTCACAACAAGTATCATATAGATAATGAAACATGACAATAAGTTTACATAATTAAATAACACGTGAATATAGAGTTTTAATCACCAGTACCTACAAGCCCTTGTGGATATAAACCACGTAGATACAAAAACAACGAAGAATTGTTTCCCTTTAAGATTAATAAATACAATAAAAGCCTGTTTCACCATATCTGATAAGCCCACCGAAAAAACTAACAATAGAATTCTTATGACGTTACCTGCCAAGTTGTATATAGTAGAAAACTTACTCAGAGCTGATGAACCATACTTTTAGTATCTTATATTTATGTATATATTTAATTAATTGTGAGATCAAAACTTAGAATAGTCACAGCACTAATAACGGTACTCTACGAAATCTCCTCAATACTTTTGTCTCATTCATTCTTATTGATTATTGTACCTACTTACTAAATATCATGTAAGACGTACATTAAGTTAAACAGTAATTTTGGCCATTTACCCGCGTATTATATATTATACAGACCGATAAGTAAAAACCCAAGATCAAAATAACCAATCTTAATACATATTTAGAACATATCATGACATGTCACGTCGTCAGATCTAATACAATTAGGTACATTAAATACCGTACAGTAAATATTTAGACTACGTAGAAAAAGTGTTCTGTGCACTAGATTTAATTTGAAGTGTAATACCGGTGTAATAGGTACATGTTAATTGAAACGAATAACAATTTTTATTTAAACTAGAGCAATCATGTTTGTGTATCCTAATCGTATAAATGTAATATTATGTATAATTATTTACATCTTGCTCTACTAAGGACTCATGATCATTATTGTGGATATCGTATGAAAGTCCTTTTTAAATTCTCTATTAATCTGGTTAGGTTGCTGGGACTATGATTGTCTTAATGTCGACTATGTCTAATGCAGTGCATACTTATGTTGTAGTCCGGAAACCTAATTTTGGATTTTGGATTTTCAATAGAAATGTGTGCATTTAAGTCATTGCGTATTTCATATTTGTCGAGCAAAACAAATTTTTAAACATGATACAATGAATGTGGTTTAGAAATCATTTCGATTGTGACACAATGAATGTGGTCTGGAATACATTTCGATTGTGAAAAATATGGGATTTTATGAAATATGCATATTATTTATGATATTTTAAATCTATTGAATTCTAATTCGTTGGTTTTGGTTTGAATCCATGTTTCACTAATTATGAAAATTTGACTTTTTCTTTTAACACTAGGCAATGATAACAATACTTTAACAGTTGAATTGAATTTGAAGGCATACCTGTTCTTCTATTAATATGCAGTTAATGTTATAAGTATATTCTATGTAATTGCTACTCAAATAACTAGAGAAGTAAAGACAGCCATCGTTGGAAGTTAATAACAAAAAGCATATAGAACTGCCATTAGTACTTTGTATATTAACTTGGATTCATATCAGATTAAAAACTAATTCAATCTAATTATATGGAAACAACTTCAAAACTGTGTAGTATTTGGATACACACACGTTTACTTCAACACTGATAACTATTGAAGATATATTTTGTCTCTTAGACAGATTGACTTATATTTTGAACTTTATATTATTTCTATGTTCTAAAGAATTCAATATTACCTGTGTCAATATACACGACACGTCTTCGTTACAATCATAGTGATCTTTACTGTTATATTTATAAGTTTAAGGAACGCTTATAGTTTACGAGCGTTTCTAAGATTCAAAAGCACTTGACCGACACTTGATGGATGGTTGACCATGAGCACCCTAAGTTTAAACAAGTCCGGTAGGTACAGCTCATTATAGAAATATTAGTTTTCTTCGCCTAGTAGTACCAAGTCGTCAGCCACAACATCGGAAACGTGGAGATAAATGATCCAGTACATTAGGTTAAAACAAACGAAGCATACAGGAAACACGATGCGTGAGTACTTGTCGATGTCCGAAGGCGTCGTGCCGAGAAGTTTGTTGATGCCCTGTAAACATCATTCACCTTGACTTCTATAGATAATTTGTGTTTAAATTTAGTAATTCAAACCAATTCGCTGTTGTTAATACATCACAATCGCAAGGCAAATGCAACAATAATAATATTTCTTTATAACTCGCAAATGCAGACTAATTAATTACCTGTAACAATCGCTTTAAAGAAACTAGATTAAATATTAGTTACTAAGGTGTCTGATAGTACCTTGGAAGCATGAATTAGATGCGGAGGTGGTGCAGCTTCTTCATCGGGCTGTGCGGCTGGTCCAGGAGCTGGGCCCCGAGCCCCATTGATGGTATTTTCTAAGGTTCCACCTTTTGAATATGCTTTGGGATCGTGAACTTTAAATCGAACTTCCTGTATAAAATACAAAATTAATGTTTAAAAACAATTTGATGTAATACAAAGATAAGAACTAAAAGCTCACCAGAGAAAAAACTAGGTTAGTATCCTAAACTGCCAATAAATAGAGCTTGTCGAGTACTGTTCATGGTTTTTCGATCACTTGACATATTATATTATACATTCATAATATATTATGAGGCTGTGCTGACTTTTTTATTTTTATATATATAGTTAGAAATTACTCGAAATATTACAGTCAGTAAGAAAATATGACATTTAAGTACTCTTAAATTTATTTGACGATCAAATCTAATTTAATAAAATTTATATGTATTTTGTACTCTAACTATAAAACCTAAAAATGCCTACCTTTTTCAATGTCTTTTCTTTTTTTTATTTGATCTAGTTTTAACTAACCGGAAAAAATTAACAAAGCAATGGAAAGCTTATCCATCAAAATAGATTTCTTAATTTACTCGTATGTTTGTACGTTCCACCATAGAAAGTACAAAAATACAAGTACATAGATTACCAAAATAATGGACCTTCCAAAAAGGAGTTTAGGTATTTTTGTGCTCTTACCGATGATCTGCTTGGTGGTGGTGGCCTTGACAGAGTACTAGATCTAGGCGGAGGTAAAGGCTCTGATGTCCCTGGGGGACCGTCTATTTGCATTTTCTTTTCAGCAGCCATTTTTTGAACTGCCGTGAATCTTTGTTTTCTCATTTGTATCCTTTTAGCCATATAGCCAACCGTAGCATATTCTGAAAAGAAAAATTAGCACTTCAGCAGATTCTCGGATTACATTCCAGTAAAAATATCGCCTAGCAAAATTGAAGAAGTTAACGGCGCAGCAAATTACGAATGATAGTTCATGTAAAAAGGAGGAATGTAATTATTATTAATTCATTAAATTCAGAAATAGTCCATAATATATTAAAATTAACTGCTTGTAAATGCAATACATATTTAAGTATCATTATGGTTACTTATATGAAGTTACACTTCTACACTAAAATAGATATAATTCTAAAGAAAATGTTAATATTCTTGTAAGTAGTTTTTTGCTCTGGTTTAAGACAATGAGCTAAAGAAACAAAAAAAAAAATCATTAAGATTTTCAAAAAATCTTAATTAAATATTTATAAGAAAAAACTGCTTCCAATTTTATTGATCATCTGCCTTATATTGTTACCTAGAAGACTGGCGAAGACCATCACGAAACAGGTTCCCAGGTAGACATCAATGGATTTGACGTACGATATCTTTGGTAGAGCAGCATTAGTAGACGACATTAGCGTCGTCATCGTCAACACAGTGGTGACACCTAGTGACACCCTGGCAGGTGTCGCATTTCGGTTCAACCAAAATGACACCCACGATATAATGACAATTAGGCCAGATGGAATGTATATCTGAATTAAATAGTATCCCATTGAACGCACGAATTGAATTTCACACGCCAGTCGTGAGTAATTCCCTGCAATTAAATTCCAAAATGTAACAACCAATTTAACGTTTGATAAAAATGGTGATCATAAAAATTTCAATCTCAATACACTAGGTCCAGGATTACCGCCTAAAAATACAACCTCTTATGTATATAGTTTTATTTCAAATTAAATACTGTCCAACGTTAAACAAGTATTGGTCGCAAATATGTGAAATTAATAATAGTGGATAAATTTAATACCACAGATATGAAATATTTATCAAAGTAAAAGTATTTATCAACAAATATATTTAATTGTTATAAAACATTGCTTGCACTAAGTAAATGCAACATTTCAATCAAATATAGAACTGAGTTTACAGCTAAAAGTTAATTTTAAAAATTAAATATGTAGCGAGTCCTAATTGCGGTCCTGTAACGTCGTTATAAATATCTTTTATTTTTACATCTCAATTGATTACATTTTAAATTATTATATTCAAATCAATATTTCTGCACCTAGGTACTTATTTAAAAATAACTTTATTTTCAAGTATATTTAAGCTTTCTTTTAAAATATTAAAACGAATAGAAGGTTTTCGACCTATTGTTTTTTCGACTTATGGTATGAAATCCTTTATGCCTAACTTACAATTTCAAAAAGACGTTACTTTTTTAATTTTTGCTTATTAATCTAGAGATTTAAACACAATTTCATATTTTTACCCACATTTTTATTGAACTATAAGAACGTAAATGTACTTAAAGAGTAGCCAGTTAAACAATCCATTTTTATTCGAAACCCAGTATCTAGTGTATCGTATTGTTCATCAAAGCTCAAAATTACAAATTAGATTTATTAAATCGCAGTCAAAGATCGATTTTGCTTTACCAGGTCACCAAAGGAAAGTTAGTAATTGATATATTTTGGCGGAAGCAAATACATGCATGTCTAATTCTGATAGATGAAGTAAACAGAATGCGTTAACGATCGGTATTCGATAAATTATTGTACGTTTCAACGGTGCTGTATACCTGTCGTAAGTGAAATCTCCATGGCCCGCTGCCGATGGCCCAGCACCTTGAATTGGGGCAGGGACACTTCGCTCGACACGCCCACAGAGTTGGGCCCCTCGTTCCACTTGTATCGGATGTCCCGCATGGTGTAGCCGACTGTACCATGCAGAGATATGGAACGATAAAATAAGCACCCATTGCACTGGGGTTTCATAAAATTTGTATATGGTGAATGAATTTAAGACTACCATTCTACCGAGGGTGAGAAATGTTACGATAACTGCTTCGCCAGATAACGACGATCGTAGTGCAAATTCTTAAGCGTTTTATACAATTTAAGTTAGATTTTATCTACCGAACACAAAAGCATCATGAGACTGCAGCTCAAGTACTTAATAAATTGTTGTTATATTGAGAAGGTACGTCATTCGTTTCATAAAGCAAGACGTGGAACTTTATTCAAAGTAGGGACTCTAAGGCTCTCTCGGTTTTTATAAGTATTGTAAGCCTATATATTCTATGAAGGTGTATTCAACTCACAACTTTCGATTTCAATATTGCATAATTGACGGTCCATCGGAAAATACTGCAAATCCATCGGACAAGAAGCGGTGATAGTCAGTCTGTGAACAAGTGCAAGCTGTTTAAAAAATCTTGTAACTTTTACATTGTAAAGAGATTAGACGTTCAAGGTTGTCAGTTAGAATGTATACAAATTTATTGGTTACCATTCTCATTTACATAAATTGTCACCTTTGCAATCGTTTGATATTTATTACAGATAGATTTTAACACCATTGCATTAATTTCAGTCATTCAATTCATACGATCATTCTAAACGGATGGAAAAACTGTAGTAGGTTCAATAATGGCCTTCATTTTGGATGCACAGTAATTGTTAACAAAGTAAAAATTAGGGTAAAATTTGCACTGTTCTTCTTAAAATCATAATTTAATATAGGAGTTGCCCGTGCTGTATTTGCCCGAAAACATACTAGGGATGCTACGTAAAAACAAGGAATAAAGACAAAAAATCTTGATATTGAGGATGTATAATGTACGTCTTTTCGTGACTATACCACAGAAGTATATACATTTGTGTAACTACGCCTAAAGTCACTTCTTTTTGTATTACCGTGACCACGCTACTTCAAAATTTTGACACGCTTGGTCCGTATTTCAAAAGAATTTTCTCGGAAGGTATTGGTAATAATCATAGATCGGAATAGGTAGAGCTGTTTTATGTACTTGCCATAGGTTATAATAATATGGATATTCCCCAAGTCCCGGGATTTGGTTTGTAAGTAGTAAAATTATAAAAAAAAAACTATTCTCGCCTTCGGGACTAATGAAAGATTACTCTTCCTTTCTGAAAGTTCTCGTCTAGTCCTTCCTTTGTAAATATAAGAAGGACGGGATTAAGGATAGTATAATAAATAGATAAACTTGATTCATTACACCACATATAAATTTTTACGTGACAATTTCTTATACTGAAGTTGTACAAAAAATTTGTATGGTAATATGTACCATACAAATTATTTGTTCCTCAGAAAATCAAAACATTATCAAATAGAACAATATGTATTTATAATAAAATCATAATTAAAATAATCAATACGCTTTGACAATAATTCACTTATGACTAAACAAAAAATGTCATTGTTCTGGTTCGTCCTCAGCTTCCATTTTAATACATATTGACAAAAATAATGAAATTCAACAAAATCCCGTAGTATCAGTCGGAATTCCTTGGAATATCCATATTAACATCAATGTTTGCGGTCAATGAACCTAAATAGCTCTACCTATTCCAATCACTGGTAATAATGTATTAAACTAACAATTAATAAAGAAATCTCGATGTTCTATTTAGTAAATCCTTGCAAAGTATAGGTGGACTGCTAATATAATTAACTAACGTGATAACTTTTCGACATTTTGATCACACTAATAACAGACTCAGTGTATTTTCATATCACCTGCCCGAAAACGTCAAATTGTCGTGCAAACCTGTCCTAATTGTAGATTATGCACCGAAGAGATAAAGCCACTGCGAAATATGGCGCTAGTAACATGACCCCACTTTTGCGTTGCGCGGCGCGTCGGGCGGTCTGTCGTACATTGCCATATGTTTGTGTTTGCGCGAGCGATGACGCGGCCCGCTGCTGCAATGTACGACGAAACGCTCAACGCGCCGCGCAACGCACCGCGTCTACGTAAACACGGGGTTTCGCCCCGGCGTTGCATCTCTACGCGCAGATTGTGCATGTGTGCAAGGACTGTTACCTCCAGATCCCATAGTGAGCGTAACCTCACTTTTCATGCTACGAGCGCCATATTATATCTCAATCGTAAAGAATGTTTTTTTTTTATTATTATTCACAAAACTGATGTATAATTACACATACAAAAAAAATCGCAAAACAATATATCTGATTGACACCTACTAGATGTGAATCTTATATGCAAATATAAAAAATAGTCACTTAAACATAAAAAACAACAAATATACAAATTTTTCATATGAAGAAGAAAATAAAATAAAATAAACTTTAATTAATACCAATTTTAGTTATAATAATAAATCTCTCAGTTTAGTTTTTACTGAGGCTACAGTACCAGTAAAGACATCAACTTCGCCACGAATAGAGTTGGCAAAAGAAAGTATACGGTTTATGGGTTTTTTTTTATGGTAGGTAAAATCATCCAATGACAAATCCCGCCCTTGGGCGGAGCGGGAAGTAGTGTCAGACTCCTACTGACTAAAAACCTACCCCGTTCTTTTGTTGCCTATTGTGCCGGGGCCGGGTATTCCTTTCGGAAGCTGACCCATGACCCCAGCAGGCTTCGACCCTGCCTGCCTGCAGCCAGCAGGCTGGGCCTCTACGGTTTGCCGACAGCTCCTTGAGGCGCACGGGAACAAAATGCGCCGTCGACGACTTGGGCTCGGTCCGATCGGTTACCGGACGATCGGACAGCGTGCTACCCATTGCACGCCGTCCGCAAGCCCGCGATACAGTTTATGGGTGAAAAATTAACTATGTTAGTTCGACTGTGAGGCAGGATGAAAGTTCTTCGGTTAATTAAGCGACTACTACTACGAGGGATACTAAATTTTACTTTTTCTAACAACTCCGGAGAATCTATTTGGCCATTAATTAATTTAAACAAAAACATGAATTCTAAAAATTTACTACGTGTACTTAATGATGTCATTTTATAATGACTTAACCCTAGAGTTGTACGAGTTCAATCTAAGACATCTGTTATCCGAGTAGCATGATACAGAAACCTTTTTTGAACTCGTTCTATTTGATCTGAGTGTACCTGATAAAACGGGTTCCATACAATATTCTAGAATACTGCGAATAACACTGTTTTATATAGAAATAGTCAGGGTGGGTTCTCTGAAAATTTTCATTTCCCAGACGATGAAACCTGATAGTTTAGATGCTCGACTAATAATTTGGTCGTAATGACGCCTAAAACTTAAACTGCTACCTACCAAAATACCAAGGTCCCTTATAGAATCATCTTCTTGCGTGCTGCTGGCTGTTATTGATTGAGTAACAAGTTCGACAAGTTTTCTTTATTCGACTAAATTTAATGAAATAACATTTGTTTTTATTTAAAAGACATATTATTCTCTAAACACCAATTGAACACGTTATTCAAATCTCGCTGAAGCTGAGCAATGTCATGTTCATCATAAATAATTCGATAAAGTTTTAAATCATCAGCAAAAAGTTTATGTTCTGAGTTAATAATGTTACCCAAATCATTTAGAAAAACTAAGAAAAATAAAGGCACCAAGTGTGAACCCTGGGGCACCCCTGATGGTATATAACACTACCTGGATTTGAATCCCTTGAGGTATACTAGCTGTGAGCGATTTTTTAAATAGGATTCACACCAACGCAGCAACGATCCATGAACACCCATACTTTCCAATTTAGTAATGAGTATGTTGTGATCTACTAAATCGAACGCCTTTTTAAAGTCAGTGTATATTGCGTGAACTTCACTACTTTCATCCAACGCTGATGATATAAGAAACATACTCAGCTAAATTGGTTTGCGTAGATTTCTTTGGCACGTTTTTTATGTGAGAAAACATTTTCTGGACAAGCGATTCAATAATTTTACCACACGTCAAAAGTATTGACACTGGTTGGTAATTTGCAACATCGTCAACATTACCAGATTTAAATATTGACGTGATGTGTGTCATTTTCCACTGATCAGGGAAATAGCTCAGTGATAAAGAGCAGTTAAATATAGCTATAGTAAGAGGATCAGCTAGATTCGCTGCACACTTTCTAAGGAAGAGAAGAGGAATTGAATCAGGTCCCTGGCCTTCATCACAGTCGAGGGAGGACAGAAGAATTTTAATGTACTCCATATAAATGCCCAAAAGTGTTTCGGCGCATTACACTGACATGCTAGCTACCTTTGACTGTAAGAACATCCACGCTATCCTTGTTTCAGAGTCTTGGCTAAAACCATGTCTCCCTTCAACTTCATATTCTTGCTAGGTTTTCAAAGCAATCGAAAACTTCCTTAATGTCAAGTTGACAATGGCAGAAAGTATTATTGCTGCAGAGAGTGGGTTCAACTACCGCTGAAGAGCGTGTACTGCTATTTTCTCATTACTATATATTTCATAATTACTGTTTTAAGCTTCGCATTATGTATCATAGTATTACTCAATTTTATCTGTTTATAGGCGAATACTTAATTAGGCATCCCACTATTTAAATAACAAATATTTTGTTTTTATTTTTCTAGATTAATTCTAACGCAAATTTAGAATTCCTGGCGTGATTTTAAAGATCTATCGATACACTTCCCAAATATAATAAATTGTTCGTTTATAAATTCACATTTTGTTTCGGAATACAATTATCATGGTCTCAAAAACTTTCCAAAACAAAATTGCAAATCTGTAACTAAAAATGAAAATTGAAATATCTTAAAATAGCAAAAATTGGTCGCACATCGACATGGAAACGATAATAAAAACTACAGTTATTGGATTTGGCCATCCTACAGTTGTAGTCATAGGAGTTATAGTTTTTTGAAGTCCATAGCAAAACTTTGATTGTTCAGTTATAAGAGTCATATAATATAGTTTGGTAGGTATTTACTAACGTACGAACTTTTCAAAGCAAGAAAATAATGGTCACGATTAATGTGGAAATACACCAATATATACTTTAAAACTGGTTTTAAGCTGACTGCAATTATTGAGAAGGTAATATTAATATGTACATTTGATCTGTACCTTCACATAAGCTAACAAAATTATTGGTAACTAATGATAATGAACCTGGTGGGGGATGTGGAATGTAAAAAAAAAGAACCTGTAGGTACCACGTGAGGATGCAGCACAACATGCACTGTTATAGTCATTTAATACGCCTTTGGAATTCCTACGTATATTGGTAAGAGTGACTAATCTTTCATCACTCAGTACATTTACCTACTGCTTGTCACGATCATCGTGCAATTCTGTGAATGTGAACTAGGCTATTCTTAGTGATGGTGATATGATCTAGATACTCATTGTAGGATTTGTAGATGACACTCGTGATGTCTTTGCACGAGACATCACACATGCAATGTAAAGATATTATTAAAAGTACTTGCCTTATACTCCTAGTAATAGATCCAGAATGATGAATGCGAATGAATTCATTGCTTGTGGTAGCTATGTGGAAATAAGACTGCTTTTCGTTAACAAAGAAGGTGTCTGGAACCCATATGTTTCTAATAAATTCTGAGCCGACGGAAAGTGTCTCCACACCCGTCCTTTTTTTGTAAGCGAGCCTGGGGTCTGTCCAAAACTGCCTGAAGTAGAAATCCAGGGTGAAATCCTGAAACATTTTCTATTGTTATAGAAAATAATAGCGGCACTTGATTGACTTACAGTGGCACAACAATGGATGTAATCCGGCAGTCGGGCGCGTTTGTAAGGCTGTCTACCGCCTGCTTAAAATGTTAATTTGTTTTAATGAATGCAACGAAACGAAACGTTATCGCCGAGGCACATTCATTGTCTGCGTGATTCGAACGTCAGCGAAATATCAGCAAACAAACTTGGACAGAACACCAAACTCGTACCATTTAATTTCATATCAACGTCATAATTTCTTCATATGTGTGAATTTCATGCATAGAAAACTTAAGACGAAAATGAGTTAAATAATAGAACTGGCAGTCAGTTGAGGAATACTGGTACACTCGGGTGCTGATACTGATGCTGCGTTTTAAAGGTAGCAGATACAGAGTTTTCATGTTTCATCCAAGTGTGCTGTTAATAGAAATTATGACTATCACAAAATGATCACACATCACTTAGCGGCAATAAATGTACCACAAACCCTAAACGAATTCTCCAAATAAAACTAAAGCTCTATTCTATTCTGTTTTTGTTCGAATGAGGATAGGTACCAAGTAACTGCTTTTGCTGGTTTATGTCAATAATATCATAAGATTATAAATTGATATCCCTCGATATCCTTTCATTAGGAGCTCCTGACTGGTTTAAAACGTAGTGAAATACCGTTTTCTTCTTTCGATGTAGCGGTAACTCTTTGGAATACCTAATCTTTCTCAAGAAACATGTAACAGAGATATTTGTTATACATAAAATGATTGAAAAGAGTGTCCATGGAGTTTCTTGCACATTCTTCTCCATAGAGATCTAAGCTTTGGAATGTGCAATTAGCATCATTTTTTTTTTCTGACAGACTGACACCTTGACCTTTCAAAAGTGCCTGTAAATGGTTTATTTGAAATAAATGCATTTGAATTTTAAAATTTTTGAATTTTTTAGTTTTTAGTTGCCACGTGTTGCTTTGTTATGCTTATTCACACCAAGTACAGATTTACGAAGGGTATTAAGAGTAACAGTCTCCTGTCGCTAAGATCGTCTTTTGAATGATTAACATAACGCTATCTGGCATCTCCGATTTTTCAGTAACCGCAATAATGTATGAATCAATAAGAAGTCGCAACACGTTTCTTTCTTCCATTGATTTGTCGATATGCCCTTGAATAAGCGACCCTGGGTACCACGTAGGCGCGGGCTTGTGGACGGCGTGCAATGGGTAGCACGCTGTCCGATCGTCCGGTAACCGACCGGACCGAGCCCAAGTCGTCCACGGCGTATTCTGTTCCCGCGCGCCTCAAGGAGCTGTCAGCAAACCGTGGAGGCCCAGCCTGCTAGCTGCAGGCAGGGTCGAAGCCTGGTGGGGTCATGGGTCAGCTTCCGAAAGGAATACCTGGCAACGGTTTTTAGTCAGTACGAGTCTGACACTACTTCTCGCTCCGACCAAGGGCGGAATTTGTCATTGGATGATTTTACCTACCATAAAAAAAAAGACCCTGGGTACCAAATTCGGAACAAATCAGTATTTCCAACAGAGGCGGCGGGAATTCCAGTACGAGCAAAGGGACTAAAGAGATCACCCTAAACACAAAACAAATATTTTGTTTTCGTTTTGCTCAATTGATTAAGCCGCTGTTAGTGGTGCTCACTGGAGACCGGATAAGGGTCATCAACAGTGCATATTACCCAGGCATTCCTTTTTCCTAAAAGCCACAAAACCTACGAGGTACCCAGTTGGGCACGCCATAATTATGGCGGTAAGACCCATCTTTGAGGCGTGGCTGGAAAGACCTCACGGCGTCCTCACCTTCCGCATGACGCAGGTTCTCACTGGACATTGTAAATACGGAAGATACCTGTACCGGATTCGTGCGGAAGTGACGCCCGGCTCGGCACGGTGCAGCGGTGGAGCACACGGTCGCGATGTGCCCCGCTTGGGCGGAGCATCGCCGTGTCCTTGTGGGGGCGATCGGTGGCGGCGATCTCTCGCACCATGCGTTGCTACAAGCCATGGTCCGGAGCGAGGAGGAGAGGCAGGTGGACACCTCCTTCTGCGAAGTAGTAATGCTAGAAAGGAGGAGGCCGACCGCATCAGCCAACGGTGCTCACGCCAAAGCCGCCGCTATAATTCCGATCCCGATTTCCGGCCACCATAGGTGCGAGCTTGCGGACGGCGAGCAATGGGTAGCTTATTGTCCGTCCGTCAGGTAACAGTCCGGACCGAGCCCAAGTCGTCGACGGCACTGTTCCCGCGCGCCTCAAGGAGTTGTCAGCAAACTGTAGGGGCCAGGGGGTAAAAGTGCACACCAGGGCCCTGGAACCAAGGCAACGCAGGAACAGGTTTTTCTTTTTGGTGGTGGATAAAATCATCCAATGGCATCGCCTGCCCTTAAACGCAGGAGTGGGGTGGGTTTTTTGATCAGTAAAAGTCTGACAATATCTCCCGCTCCACCCGAGGCCGCGAGTTGTCATTGGATGATTTTTACCCTTTGGAAAAAAAATGAGGTACGCGGTTGTTTGTCTTTTTGAGATTATATTATATAAATACCTTAAGAAAGTTTTTATGCACATATAAAATAAAACGAGATTGACGAAATACTGTCTTCTTTTAGCTCTCTTCTCTCTTTTAATAACTTTCTTATAGGCTGTTATAAGTAGTATCTTCATTAGCTTTATCCTTCTAATTGTAACACTCAAACATATCACCTTTGTTTTTTAAGAACTGCTGTTGCACCGATCATCAGGTACAGCTACTTCTCACGACCACTTATTGAAGGGCAAAGCCAACCACGTCTGTTTATCCACCAGAAATGACTTCCGGTATTCCTTCTGGAAATTATCATTCTTCATTCCGATTACTGCTACTTTGACTTCATCGATACTAATCATTCTCATTATCTCAACATTTACCGCTTTATTCTCTAAAACCCCTTTCTATTTGTTTTCCTCATTCATCTGTCTTTCACAGTAGTCTTTCCACCTCTCACCTCTTTGATATTTTCATCATCCAATAGAACCATTCCAGCTTTATCTCTTATCTTATTTAACTGTAATGTAGAAATAAATATGTATGTACTCATTAGCTCTAAGACGGATACTCTTTCAAGTACGTCGTCTTTCTCTATCTGGTACAAGCAAACCGGCATTAAAGATCTTTTTTGTCTGCTGGACTGTCTAGTGTATCGTATAATTTGTCCTGTGCTACTGCTTACGCCATTGCCACGATTTTCTTCACCTTTTCTTAGTGCATTATACTCACTCTTTTTAAAGCTCACAATATTTCTAGAAAACTATATGTCATACTTAATTCAGCTCTGGCAAAAACTCCTAATGTGAAATTATAGACTTATACTACCAAAAGAAGCTTCTCGGCACCTATTCAAAATAAAATATAGAATAGCTTTAGATTATTTACAACTTTGCATTTTTAGTTTCGGTCATATTTATAACCGCTGAGTGAATGAAAAAATAAGAACTATTAACTTAGAATGAAATATTGTAAAATCAGTACAGTTTATGTCGAAAATTTAATTACATTATAATATTTACTGGGCATTTGAAAGTGTGTATCAAAATTTTCACGAACCAGGTATACAAATTACCTACATCGTTTCATTCCGTCATAACATGTTGCAAAATTATCTTGTAGTATAAATATTCATTTAATTTTGAATTAATACATCCAATTAATCGGCGATTACGTATATGATATTAATCAAATGTTAATTTACTGTGTATATTCGAAATTAAATTATTGTTTACTGAAAATTTAACTATTCGGTGATATTAAATAAAATAAATTACAGTAGGGAAAACAGCTGTTACGGTTTCTTACAGATGATGTAAAATATTAATGCGGTGTTAATGTTACCATTATTAATATTTTACACGTTAAAAGTACACGTAAGGGTACGTTATAACTGTTTACAAAAATTAGATAATTACATAAAGAATAGAATTCGGTTAACAATACTATTAACACTTAAATGGACTAGCCATATTTTATGTTGTTAATTGACTGTATACTCTACGTACCCTAAGATCATTTGTGCACTCGTATTCTGTTAGGATTTTTCACATTGTTCATTATTTCATACGAACATTGTAAAAAAGGGTACATAATGGCGAATACAAATAAGTGCACCAACGCCATACAAAAACCACTCCTACGTGTACTTATAGATGAATTATAATTAAGAACCTATATCAACGGGGCCAAATTAAATGAGCGGCATAACTCTGCACTCATGATGGGTAGCAATATGACATATTATAATACCGATAAAACAGTATCATCTGTAGTCGATTTCCATACATTTGCGGAGCTGTGATATTCAATATAATTTGACCCTATACTTCTAGTATATTCGGGTAGGGTCACGTCCAGAAGTGACTTTAAGAGTCCCATGATTTGGTTTCCACTAGGGGTCATACACCCTGGTCGTAGTTTGATATTTGCTCGTTGGAACCGTGATCTAGGGTATTTCATTGGCTTGGTTTACGAAATTTTAGAATCATTGATCTACGATTTAATTAATTAACAATTAAGGATAGTCTATTTATAAAAGAGCCATTAAGCACATCTAGACCTCACAATTATGGTATTGTTTTTGAGGAAAACCATGTACAGTAGGAAATTAATTGATACTTTTGTATTATACCTACAAGGGAATTTATTACCTACAAAGATAACGGTTGAAATATAGCAACCAGTTGTCTGTGTTCCCATTTTGTTCACTTGTTTAACAGGAACTAACTCGACAACGGCACAAAAACTAAACTACTTGAAGTAAGAAAAGGCGAGCACCTCAGTTTCTCATATGAGGTGTTAGACATCTTTTTGAGAGACAATAGCTTTCGGATATCCACAATCACAACAAATACCTAGTCATGAACATAAAAAGCTTAAAATAACAACAATGGAACAAAACGACAGTATCTAGCTTGGAGGATGCTTAATGGCAAGGTACATTTTTGTATGTCTTTTTGAAGACACACCCAGAAACGCACACCACCACATCAAACGAAAGGGCCAGCAAAACCCTGCACCAAAAATTCATGTTATTGGACAACAATAATAACTAGTGGTGTGTTGCGTCGCTTTCCGGATGGTCGGCTCCATAACGCCGGCATGCTCGCAGCCTCGTGTCTGGGGCTGCTCGGTCGCAGCGGCGCAGCGCGCGGCCGGAGCGACCGAGTCAAGCGTGAGCTGACTGTGGCGAGTACCATGAGCACTTCGGAGACGGAGCTGATAGAGAGCACATACATGGTGACGCCCACCTCCACTGGCGGACCTGCAATCAAGCCCAATCGTGAGTCGCGCGCTCGCCTCGCGCCGTGAAAACCAAACCAGAGGACGGTGACGTGACGCCTTAAGTACCTCGATCGAACGAGGACAGCATTCTTCAATCAACTATTCAGTACTGAAAATTCCTTAGCTCGACCGAGGTACGCTAAACAGTGTTATGTCATTTCTCATTCTTACAATGACAAGCTACGTAAAAGTAGTTTTGCTGCATTAAATACCATTTTCACTTCAGATAAGGAGCTGATGGAGAGCACGTACATGGTGACTCCCACATCCACTGGCGGTCCTGAAATAGTACATCAGTTACATTTCCTGAGGCGACCCTTTTAAAAAATGTTTATTCGCCCATTCGTAATTTTTTATCATATCAAATTGAAAACGTATCCTGAATACTTCAGGATAACGCTATCACTTCACATTAATTGAGACGCTTGTGTAATACTTTATTAAATTATTTGATGTAGTAGTGTAAGCAGGAAGATAATCTTCAACCCACTTGCTCGAAAAATCGTATGTTGTTGTGTATTGCTTTTTATTTTATTTTCACACATGACCCGCGCTGTTGAGCGAAAAGTCACAACAAACAATTACATTTTAATGCAAGTGGGCTTACTCTGTCATTTGTAGGAGGGGCGGGCTGCCAACCAGTCAAATATTTTAATATAATAATCCAAGAGTTAATGCCAATTGAAAAAGCTTCACTAGTGAAATACGCTGCACTATGTGCCTAAATGCGGTGCAATATCAGATCATTTTCGAGTTGGTGAATTGTAAAGTCAACTGCGTTGGTGGTTGACGGCTGACAGCGGGTGAATGTCTGAGCCCTCCCGATACGCTGTCAGGCCCCTGCCAGGACCGTGCAGCTAGATACCTAAACGTTAGAACATACCTAATTTTGACATGTGCTATTTATTTTCGTCTCAGCAACTTACGTAAGTTCATCTCTGTTTGTACATACAAGTATTTTTAAACTGTGAAACATAATTAACTGTTCTTTGGTTTTGCTCTTGTGACCTATTACGCAATTGTTGCCCTCGAAATAAAAAGTAACCAATGAGAGTAGTCGGTGGTGGAGCTTTCATTAGTTAGGAAAAAAATGTATTCACATGAGTATTTCAAGGAATAATATCCTACATGAAACAAACGACTTGTTTTTTTATCCATACTTCCATTATAAATAATACTCGTTTTATAAATACCAAAGCAATTCAATGTCTGTTCGTACTGTCTTTTTGTTCCCTTTTTACGTCTTAACGAATTTGAAAAATACTTGGAACATGGTAGACCATGTCCTGAATTAGGGTATGAGGGTATACCCTGCATTTATTCTCGAAGAATATCCATTTATTAATTACATACTGCATTTATTCTCAGGTAAGATACTTTTGGATACATGTGGGTGAACCGTTAGTAATTGTATAAATCAACGAGTATAAAAGTTGGTAATTTCATTGCATACGAGGTAGACTTGACTATTTTTTAAAGCAAAAGTCTAATGACAAAATAATGCTCACGCGAATCAAACGGCGGTTATCAAAATAATTCATTAAAAAAACAAATGGTTTTTAGAAACGTAATATTGTTAGCGCGGAATCATAGCGAAATGGCACCAATCGACGGCGACGCGGCTAGCGCTATAAGAGACAAATAGTTTTAAACTTTATTTACATCCTTAAAGGACCAGTATAGCTTGAAATATTCATAAAAGACGCTCTGTGCCACGAGCAGTCAAGTGGACACGTACGACTAATCTGTGGTCCTGTCAGCGGCCCTCTACCGGCCTCTTCGTGTCGCTGCTAGCCGCTGCCATTCCGGTGTGAAGTCGCCTTTAGGGTTTGATTAGCGACAACCGATTAAAAAAAAATAAAGCACAAGGAATCGACATGCGATCGTAAAATACCACGTGGTGATATGGATGAAACAACAACGGTAGCCATTGTCGAAATAATAAAATGTTTTTAACTATATTTGGCTTTTGGTCTTTTTAGATAGCCAATTCGCAATTTAATTCCTATTGTATAATTGTAATTTTAAATTGATGTAATTTTGTATCTCTAGTGTCTACACAACTGGACAATATGTGAAATCATCGAGATAGGAGCGATCTAGGCCAAATAGCGCTGAGAACTTTATTTTGCCATTGACTATCTCAGCAAACCTTGCCCATAAAAACTGGCTTGATACATTGGTTGTCAAATACTGCGAAAACATTAGAATGTGTAATACGAGTATACTCATTGTATTGGAAAATAAAGCAACTATAGCTGAAATCCAAATAACTACTTTTTATTAAACTTGACACTGGCTAAATGCACAAACCGTACAAAAAAAAAAAACAAAAAAAATTAAATTAGAATTTCAATAATAGCTATCTCCGATAGAATTTCAAGCCCTACTTACATACATCTTTATATCGACATAAATTTTGTCAAAACCGCGCTTTGTGACACGGACCAGACACTCGTGGGGTGAAGACATTGACGCAGAGATGATGCGGAAATCTTAAAATTTACATAGTATACCGACCCCTATCTCCACAACGTAATGCACACATTTCTATGGAGATTAGTGCCAATATGCCTTGCATATTTTTAGATTTTATGCCTCAACATGCCTTGACCCAAGCTTGCAAGGTGGAGCTCTGATCGACTGCTAGAGAAAAAATTAGGCAGTTGCTATCTGTAACCATCCAGATTTCATTTAAAAAAAGACGTACCTAAGAGACGTAGGTAATTATTTTTTACCGAAAAACGATTATCAGTACAAAAAAGGGTGGCGCAGGCGTATTTTATTTTTTTATTTTAAACTTTATGGACAGTATCGGTACTTAACGCAATAAAGCATTGTCTACCAGTCAATATTTGGGTTAAAAAAAAACTGCACTTTGGTAGGTGTGCACAATAAATAAATATATAATGTATTTGAAATAGAATGAAAAATGATAAACAATAGGTAATTACATAATACTAATATTGCATTGCATCAGCTTTATAATGTTTCCACTGCTGGAACTCAGGCCTCCTCTCTAGGAGAGGGAATGGGCCGTAATCCACCACGAGGGCCCACTGCGGATTGGTGGATGTCACACGTCTTCGAATTTTTAGTTCTAGGACAAGCCAGTTTCCTTACGATATTTTCCTTCACCTTCATCATTATAATCAAGAGTACTCAAAATATAATTATTCTGAAAATAACGAAGACCAAACTAAGGTTGAGAGAAGACTTTGAGTAGTAGTTCCGAATTTAATCCCTCATGAAAATTATATTGTCCAATCTGGCACGAAAATTAAAAAAAAAAAAACGGTTAAGTGCGAGTCGTACTCACGCACTGAGGGTTCCGTACAAACTTACCGACAAAAACAGTTCAATTCCCGAATTTAGTAACAAAGATTTTTCTGAATCAAAAAAAAGTTTTTTTGATGACCTTTTCAATTTTTTCCCTATACTTGTGCTATGAGACTTTGATTCATGCCAAATTTCAGGATTCTAGGTCATTGGGAAGTACCCTATACATTTGATTCTCTTGAGTGTTGAAATAAACCTTCGTTATTTGCGATATAAACGGCCGTATCGTTTTTTCGTTAACTTACATGTTTTATTTTTTCACAGCTTTAAGGGACTTGAAAATATGGTTTAAAATTTTAGTCTATGGAGGTATAGGCCCGCGTTCCTGAGATAAAGGGTCTTGACAGACAGACAGATAGACAACAAAGTAATCCTGTAAGGGTTCCGTAACCTATTTCCTTTTGACGTTCGGAACCCTATAAACTTTGCACCACACTAGGAATATCTCATGTGTCGTGGGTGCATTCAGAAACACGTAAACTCAATTCACACAAGACACAGACCC
The DNA here is from genome assembly GCA_958295575.1 of Leucania comma. Taxonomy (NCBI): domain Eukaryota; kingdom Metazoa; phylum Arthropoda; class Insecta; order Lepidoptera; family Noctuidae; genus Leucania; species Leucania comma. Next base: position 15,362,069 of record OY282461.1, read on the forward strand.
AGAACACCTGTCTGTAGACCATAAAAATATTTGATCCGTGCGAGAATCGAACCCGCGACTCGCAGCACAGCAGTAAATCCCTCCACCTCCACCTCCACCACCTTATTAAAGAAATTAATTTCGGAAATGTATAAATAAATTCGAGTATAAAAAAACTACTTTATTTTTTAATTTTCTCTTTGCAAATTGATAGTATTTCTTGTACCGAATCGACCCTCCGCGGGATTAAAACAACCAAAATGTAACGGTATATGTATGACCAACAGATGTTTGTTCCTGTTCTAGGTGTTGTAAACGCACTCACGATTCAGGAATAATTTCGAGTGTGAGGCAACATGTACTTGAAAACTGTATAATAATCCTCGACACACAAGTTGAAACATCATGGCGGTTGACCTAGAATGCGCAGTAACGGATTTTGAAGTACTATCAGCCATACGATTAAGTGTCCAAGGACAAGGTTATCTCCAACAAGATTCCTCGGACAGCAAGTGAAGCCTTTGAATCCTATAGCTATTTGTAGATCTTTGGTTGTCGTTACACATAGTCAGAAACCAGCATATCTGCCATCAGTCTTGCTGAGATGTATTATGTTACCCAATTATGCCGTCACTCCATCTGGCTGTATCCAGTTTGACTGGAAGTTCACCCAACAACACAGTTGTTTTAGATACTAAGCATATTGATTCATTTACAAATTTCATTTGTTCAATTCAATTCGTCTCCCGAGAATTTTCTAAGTAACCTGCAAATGGCCATTTTCTGTTAACCTAATTTGACGCTATTAGCGCAATAAGATTTTGGATAAGACACTTTACTGTACCTATCTTGTAATCAACACATTGCTCTTAGAACAGATGGTTAAAGGGGCCTAAAGGTTCTGGAGAGGCGACCACAAATCGTAAGATTTCGCATTGGAAGGTCTCTCACAAGGTGGACCGATGACTGGTCCCCCTGCACAAGTTACGATCGTTTCGTTAAGCGTGAACGCTGGGAGTTGGTCATGCCCCCAATTCCTTTAGTCTGACGTCATCTCAACGCTCAGTCACGTAGTCAGAACAAAGGAATTGGGGGCGTGGCGAACTCCAAGCGTTGACTCTTAACGAAACGATCGTAATTTAACTAGGGGCCTGGAGAGGTTTACAGGAATACGATGGATAAGCAAAGCACAGGACACTTTAGGGGAGGAGCGTCATGTCCAACACTGGACATGTTTTGGCTGAAATGATGATGATAATGACTGTAACGCTTTCATCAGTTGCTGCTACATATGATACGTATTATACCCGACGAGATACAGCTAGGACTGTATCTCATAGTTTTGTTTGAACGGAACATCCCCACTCCACAGGATACGATCATTTTCCTGGGTTAATAATGCATTGTCCAACTCACAAATAATGTTACCTTTCTCCACTGGGCACCAAAATGTCAGAATTGGTGTATTCTGACTTCTAAATACCCGTAACGACTATCAAAAACCTATGTTATGTTTTTTTTTTTTTGTTAATATTTTTAATCATTGATTCGAGTTTTTGTAAGTTCTTCTAGACATTAATAATAATAATAACGTAAATTATATTTGTTTGCCAGAAACACAGTGTCTAACCAAAGACTTATGGAGCGCCTGTAGGTGCCTATACTTAAATTACGATTCATTTTGTCCTCCATCCTGGAGCAAAATGAAACTTTTAATGTTTCCTCATTAGTACCTCACAATTCGCAAAGCTAATTAAAATTTAAATAACAATATTACACACTGTTTAACCGCCTAACAGAGAAAGTACCTGAGGATGCTGCATGATGTGGGAGGAGTGTTTATGTAATGTGGAGATGAGAGCTGATGAGTGTCTACGCCCTTCCGCACCACGCAACTCCTCAAGCACCGTTACTATCCAACAGAAGCCCCATAGTATAAAATGCTGAAAAACCCATTTAATCATACAAACCTCCATAATTCGGCCTCACTCTTTTGTCGTAGCTTACACTTAGCGAATCCAAAATGGCTGAAATATTGACGTCACCAAACATTCCCCCTCCGCCAGCTCCCCTGAAATGCAAATTATAATATACAGTTTCAAAACACAATTAACTACAAAGATAATGAGATGTAATTAAAAGATTAATAGCTTTTATTAGTACCGGACTAAAACAGTCGTTCTCAGGGGACTTCAAAAGCTAATGACTCTTGAATTTGTATAAAATCGATTTGTTTATTTGAAACTAGTTTTTACCTTGCAATGCATTGTTTAAATCGAAATTAATTATGTTCTCTTAATATAACGGAAAAGATTTAATTGTAACAGTAAACAACATATGTTGGCTAAAATTTTCAATTTATAGTAAAATTCTTACAATCTCTCCTGTTCCACCCAGAGCGGGAGAGATAGTCAAACTTTTATTGACATAATCCCACAGTTTTCATTCAATTATCTTTTATTCCGAGGGCTTAAGTAACTCCTTCATACAATTCACAGCCCTGACAGAAATTGGCAAGCCCAAATAATACACTATAATAAATAGACGTCATTGGCATGGCGATCTATTTCTGCTTGTAACAGTATCGGTCTTAAAACAATGAAAACAAATCAATGGATCAACTCAAAGTCCGTTGCTATGCTATCTATAAATATCTTTAACCAGCGTCACTACACACCTCGGTTGCTACGTCATTTACTTCATGTTAGTGTAATAATATGAATATATTGTTCTGAGCCTGTGTGTGAAGCTTCCTCGCACATTGCAGTTTTTATCAGTCGTTTTATTCAACAATAGCGTAGATAAGAGATACATGACACTTGTGACTAGGGTTGCCCACTACACAGGGGTTTTCATTCATTTTTACGTTGCGTAGGTGTACTACAAAAGCAATAAAGTGCGCTTTAGTGCTCTTTTAATATTAAAGGCGTAGTTTTTATGAAATACCAGTGTTATTTTAAAAAATACCAGTTTTATTTTTAGAAATACCTAATACCGACGATGGAACGGGTTTTTTGTTGATGTGGGAAGTCGTCCCGCTCCTAAAAGTTGAAAGGTGAGATGACCGTATTCTTAGTAATGATGCAAATTAATGAGAGGTCCCACCACGAGCACTTGACGCGATCCATTTTACGACCTAAACTGAATTGTTAAAGGGATAGAGCGATAACGTATATCCTTTTGTACATCCTTCTTTGGAGATATACTTGAAAAGAGAGGATCCTTCAATCAGACTTGTGTTATGTCTGGTGGGCAACTGCCCGATAGTTTATTTTGGGCTGTCGTAAATGTTCCAATCGCGCGGAGAACTTTGCCTACGCGATGCAGAATTATATTTTTCTGACAGTTCTTATGTGGTGCCATAGATGTCGCTACACCTCTTTCTTGCTCGCACGACTGACCTTTTAAATTCATGGTAAGGCCCCTGTTCAGCCATTTGAAGATCATTAGCTGTTTTCTAGTTGATTTAGGAATCTTTGAGGGCGTTAAGCGAGATTGATCAATATCATAATGTATTCACATAATTAAAAAAATATAAATAACTACAGGAGAATACCGTAATTAGAGACACAGTAAGTGTGTGGACACCGGTGTCCTCTTGGTGCTTGAGAGTTGAGATTCTGTAAAACGGATTTTTTTTCCATAAACTTTTAAGACTTTTAAAGAAACATGTATTTTCTGGAAAAAGTTTTGTTAAATATTCAATTGAATGACTGAATTGCCGAATGCCAAGAGAACATTCAGGTGGTATCTCTGTTTTTTTTTTGTTACCTATTTATTAAATATTGCGTTAAATGAACCAACAAGGTTTTAAGCCATCCTCAGGTTAACGATAGTCGGGTCAGGAACCTCCGGGCCCTCCTAAGTTTTAAAAATAATTGAAAAAATACCGGGCCAATGTGAGTCGGACTCGCGCACTGAGGGCTCCGTATAAACTTACATATGAAAATAGTTCAGTTCTCGAATTGAGTAAAGAAAATTTTTCGGTATTGCAAAAAAAAACAAAATTGTCACATAACTACGAAATTACATTTTTCTGATTTTTTCCTATACATTTGCAATGACCTTGCTTCAGAATTTAAGATTCTAGGTCAACGGGAAGTACCCTATGAATTTTGATTTCCTTGAGAGTGTCAAAATAAGCGTTTTTTGCGACATAAACAGCCGTACCTTTTTTCTGTTAATTTGGAAGTTTGATTTTTTTCACGGCTTCAAGGTTCCCACGCTTTCTAAAGGGTCTTGACAGACAAACAGACAGAATCAGAATCAGAATAGTTTATTTCAAATAGACCAATTACAGGCACTTTTGAATTGTCAAAATGTCGGTCTGTCCAAAAAAAAACTAAATTGCATGTTATAGCATAGATCTCTATGGAGAAGAACGTGCAAGAAACTCCATGGACACTCTTTTAAATCATATTATGAGTCACATAAATCTTGGTTACATTTTTCTTGTCGCTTCTATTATGTGAACACAATGTAGATAAGTAATGAAAAAAAGCTAATTAAAAAATAGAAATTGAATTACGCTACTGGCAGTTAAGAGATGACCAGTCCCAACTGACAGCAGCCCCACTCAGCTCAACCATTTTGAAGGGAACTGAATGACCCAATAACACGTGCCACCATCAGCGAGACATTTGAGTGAGCATGAAAAACTCTCAACTACCATGCTTTTAATGTCAAACAAGTTGTAACCTATTAAAATAAAAATGCTCCATGGTACTTCACATTCACAAATTAGAAAAAAAAAGTGCTTCTACATTATACAATCTTATTGTTGCCAATAACAAAAAGTAATAATTAAAAATTATTGATCATAAGCTCCATTAAAATAAACAAATAAAATAAAAAGATAATAAAAAAAAATACATTTCGAAAGAAGTATTGAAAAAAATACATTCGAAAACAATAATACAAAAAGGGCCCCTGCATTTCTTTCAAACTTAAAAAAAGTACATAAAATAAAAAAAATTGTAGGCAAATGTGGCTATGGGTATGGAACGGGACCGGCATTTAGCCAAGCATTTTTATCAAGGATGTAATCTTCCAATTTATAATATGCTTGTCTACATAATGTGCGTTTAATGCATGTTTTAAATTTTGACTCATTTAGATTTTGAATTGCAAAAGGGATTTTATTATAAAATTTTACACAGTACCCCATAAAAGAACTACGTACTTTAGCCAATCTGAATTGGTTCCTATTCCTTGTATTAAAATTGTGCCTGTCACTTATAGAATCTTAGTAAAAAGATGAATATTTTTCCAAACATACATAGTTTTCATAAATGTATTGACAAGGGACCTTCATGATGTTTATTTCCTTAAATAGTTCCCTACGCGCCTGCGAAGATTATACAGGCCTCTCATAGCTCTTTTCTGCGGAATAAAAATACACTCTATGTCTGCAGCCCGTCCCCATAGTAAAATACCGTAAGACTATGGAAGTAACTAAAATAGACTAGTCTCGCGGTATCGACATCAGTAAATTGACGGATTTTTCTAACAGCATATGCTGCTGAACTAAGCCAACCTGCCAGAGATGTTAGATGAGGACCCCGTTGTAGCCTCGAGTCAAGCGTGATCCCCAGGAAAATCGTTTCTGTTCTTTAATACCTATAGTTATGAAGCAATTATAATTATTAGTTTGCAGAAATATTTTTGGGAATGGCTCAAGGAAAGGGTTAGGCGGTAGGGCTGACAAAGTCCGGCAATTAGATTTTTTAGTTAGGAAATAGGAAATAACTTTGCCCTAGGGTGGAGCGGGCGTATGAGGCTCAAACCACACCTGGGTACATTTAAGTCAAAAGCATTGCCGTGTAATCATCGGTCCTCCTACAAGGTGGACCGATGACCTTGTAAAGGCTGCGGGAATCCGATGGATGCGAGACGCACAGGACCGTTCTTTGTGGCGACATTTGGAGGAGGCCTATGTCCAACAGTGGACTTCTTTGGGCTGAAATGATGATGATGATGATTGTCGTGTAAATATAAAATAATTAAATAAAATAAAAATGCATGTTTTTTCTGTAATCATTAACTTACGTATACCTATAATAAAACTTTAAAACTCAGGAATTTTTTCAAGTGATTTTTACCCTCTGAACGGATTTCGATGATACTCTTTAAACGTATTTAAACTACAACCTAAATATGAACACTGAGATATTTTCTATCCCGGAAGAAACTTTCCTAAGGTTAAAACATAAAATCACACGATGAAGCCGTTGATTGCTGAAGCTAGGTATACACATGATTTTAATATACTAGCTCTCGCCCGCGGTTTTATCCGAGTTCTTAGTTACTACTCCGCTCATTTCAATCGTAGCTTTCCTCGATGGGCTATACAACACTAAAAGACTTTTCAATTTAAACCAGTAGTTCTTGGGATTAGTACGTTCAACCAAAAAAGTTTTTTAGTATTATAATATTAATTTGTAATTAATATAAATTCATCATCATCATCATCAGCCTGTTAATGTTCCCCCTGCTGGGACACAGGCCTCCTCTCTAGGAGAGGGAATGAGCCGTAATCCACCACGTGGGCTCTATGCGGGTTGGTAAATGTCTCTTATCTTCGAATTTTTAATTCTAAGACATGCCGGTTTCCTCACGATGACGAATATAAATTAGAAAGGCGATCGGGCACTTACGCTAATTAAATTAGTGAAACTATAAAAAAATCTATTACACCACTCGATATTCAGACCGGTCTTAGTGGACGTCGCGTAGTGTAATAAGGGTCAGATTGTCTTACTCGGAAGTAAACTTTAAGACACTCTGTTTAGACGCTTTATTACACTACGCGACGGCGACTAAGACCTGTCTAAATATCGAGGGGTGTATTAAGCTTTTTTAGCTTACTCAATTTAATGAATTTTAGTTTTCGCGTAGATACGACGCGACTATTTAAAAATATAATACACCGTTTTTTGATCGTTTTAATCCCGTGGAGGGCCGATTCGTTACATGAAATACTATCGATTTGTAAAGATAAAATTAAAAAATAAAGTACTTTATTTAAACTCGAATTAATTTACGCATGTACGAAATTAATTTATTTAAGTAAATATCAGCTGGGCGAGTTCAATGACCTGTAGGTAGTGAGTACGCATCTATGATAACTACGTACAAGGTCATTGACTCGCTTACTTAAAGAAAGTAATTTCGTACATGCGTATATTAATTCGAATTTAGAAAAAAAGTACTTCATTTTTTTATTTTATCTTTACAAATCGATAGTGTTTCATGTACCGGATCGACCCTCCACGGGATTAAAATGATCAAAATTTAACGGTGTAAATTTCTTTATTTTCCTTTCTTAATTTTATATTTGATATTTATTAGTTTATTAATTGATATTGTATATATGTATTTTTATTATTATATGTATTTAATATTATTTATGATTTTTGTACACTGATCGCCCCAAATCAATCTCCTCTTGTTTCAGTCCATCCTAAGGTTGTCTGTAAGAGATTGCCCTGTGCGATAAGACCGCCCATTGTACACTTAGTTTTTGAAATATTTATCCTATGTTCATTATGAGGTGTACAATAAAGTATATAATAATAATAATAATAATATATTTAATCCAAACTTTATTTATAAATGTCAAAGTAACTCCTCTGTCTGTTACGCTTTCACGGTTCATCTTTTGAAATGATTTTGGTAAAATTTTGTATGGAGTAAAATTGGACCCCAAGTAAGAACATAATAGGTGACTTTTATACAGCTTCAATTTCACAACATTGACACAGACAAAATTACGAGCAAAAGCTAGTTGTAAATTAAGTTCTGATAATTTTTAAGAACTTACGAACAAAGGCAACCCTACTGGCCCCCTTAGTACACATGCCGTATTTATAACCTAGTAGACAAAATTCTGTAGGATTTATAGTTCTTTTGCGACGGCTACTTACATTACACTTGGAGGCACCGTGTATTTGTTCGTTTACAGTTTCGTTGGTAGACATTCGGTCTTCATCTATTCTATCGGTGATATAAGCGATCAGTACAATAAGGTGTGAATTGGGGGCGTGGACAACTCCAAGCGTTCACGCTAAACGAAAGGATTGTAAATAAGCTAGAGGGTGGCTTTAGTCAGTAAAAGTCTGATAAGTTGCCGCCCCACCCAGATCGGGAAAAGTCATTGGATGATTTCCTACCTCAAAAAAAGCCGTTATCAATTTGAGTTTTAATAATGTAAATACGTCAAAAGTTAGCGATAACATAACGTGTTCTGTACCTCTACCATGAGTTTTAAGCAATAGTATTCGTCGCTACTCGATATCGACGCCGTAAATATTTTGTATGGCAAATTTTGGTTCTGCAAGTGACCGCTAGAGGCGCTGCAAAATTTGCCATACAAAATATTTACGGCGTCGATATCGAGTAGCGACGAATACTATTGCTTAAAACTCATGGTAGAGGTACTGGGTAGCAGAACAACTAGAATTGTAGATAACTACAGGCAGCGGCAGGAAACGAGTCCACAGCGGTTAACTTCCTACAGCTTGACCTATCTATTGGCTTTCCGTATCGAGCCAATATCGGCTTACATAATAAAACACGGTGCTTTTTATTTTTCTTTTTTCCGAAACGGTTTTTTCAATTATGCACTTATGTCGGTCAGACAAAAACAAGTGAAGCAAAATTGCACGTTCTATGGAGAAGAATGTGCAAGAAACTCAATTAATTTTATGGTACATTTAATCTTAGTTACATATCTCTTCTTCGCTTCTATTATGAAATATTGACAGGCGAGTAAGTTTTGACTGGTGAATATAATAATATAATATTCGACAACTATTACGCGCCCCCTAGTCCCAAACTAAGCAAAGCTTGTGTTATGGGTACTAAACAACTGATATATATACTCATATATTTCTAAATAAATAAATTACACCCTGACACAGAACAAATGATCGTGCTCATCACACAAACATTTGTCCTGGGTGGGAATCGAACCCACGACCTCCGGCATAGCAGTCAGGGCCACTAACCACTAAATATGCTAAATCATAAACAGTACTATTAAATTTATTTAGTTAATTGATATCAAAGTTTAATATTATATTAAAAATTTTGTAAAGGCAATCTCTGGAAGTTCTGATTCAATAATAAAATTCATTCATATTTTTATTTTTCCCAAGTTATATTCATACAAATTTTATATATATTCCATTAGTGGTAACGGCAGACCATGCTGGTTGGCCGTCAAAAAAATTCAAGCTTCTATTTTTTTTTTTATTAAGCTTTTAGCTTTTGTAGTTTTTATTTATTTAAGCTTTTAGCTAACTAGTTTTGTTTTGGCCAAATCTTGCAAATGAATTTTGAAACAGTTATCGCAAACCGATTGAGCTGTAATTTTACAGTAATTTTCAGTTTTAATGACAATTCATAATCAGCTAAGTGATGTCATCGTCATTTTAAATCTAATATAGACGACTTATGAGCCAGGCGCATTACTTTGTGTAATTTATTTCATCACCACTGCTCTCAAAAACCGTGAAGGAAAACATCGTGAGAAAACCGGCATGTCCTAGAACCAAAAATGCAAATACTTGTGACATCCGTCAATCCGCACTGGGGCCGCGTGGTGGATTACGGCCTATTCCCTCTCAAAGAGAAGAGGCCTGAGTCCCAACCGTGGAAACATTATAAGGCTGATGCAATGCAAATGTAGCGGACTTGGAATGGCGGACTAGTAATTTTTGATGCCTCCCATGATATATGAGTATCAATGAAAATGTTCAAATATATACAACCAAGTCAAAAAAAAAGTTGGTAACCATAGAAATGATATAAAAGCTTGTCACATAATTTTTTGCCTAAATTAACAGACAATTTCGTAATGAGCATTTATCTATATACTCGTAAATGAAAGGAGAAACTGACTGACTGACATCAACACTCAGCCCAATCTACTGAGCTTCCTTTTATGATGTAGGCGAGCCGAGCGAAGAACCCCTTCTAAGAAGAAGGGGTTTTTGAAAATTCAACTTTCTCTTCACGCAAGAAAATGTTCATTGCCTTTTGAGTGACTTTAAGCGCGCTGATGAAGCCCAGTGTGTGCGATCAAATTTTGGCTCCATATTGGCTACGCGCACTTATCATAGACTTTTGCCTTGAAACACACTAGTATGTGTAAGATACCGCGCAGTGGTGCTAATCTCTAAGAAAACGCAGCGCTGCCGCAACGTCGAACACCCAAATAGGATACATTGGATTGTCAACCTTATGCACCTAAACATTGGATTGTTAATGCAATGTATCCTATTTGTATATTTGACGTTGCGGCAACGCTGCGTTTTCTTACAGAATAGCAACACTGTCCAGCCTTGTCGGATTTGACGGTTGACCTATTTCTCAAAGTTAGGTCTACCTAACTGGACAGTCGTTTGTCCCAGGTAAATGTTATTGTAAATTAAAACGTCCGCAAGAGAACCAAGGTTACCTAAAGAAATAATGAAGTCACAGTTAGAAACTAGTAATTTTATTAGTGTTTAGGGGAAAAAAAATTGTTTTATCTCACATTACTTAGAAGACATTAGCTAGTTTATTATAATTTCAATTGGTAGTTGTCTAAAGAGAAGAATATAGCAAAAACTCAATGTTTACTCTTCAAAAAAAAAAAACCATCAAGTGTGAATCGGACTAGTTTGAAATCGCTGAAGCATATTTTTTAAGATGATAAAAGTTGCCACATGCGATGACCATATGACAAGGTTTTATACGCATTACATTCTTAGATCCTAGAACTTACCAAGCGCTATAAAATTTTCATTTAATGAAACTGGAGACTGTAAACTTCTTCAGAAAAAATAAGAGTATATTTGTACTTACAATGTGTGCAGTTTCATAAAACGACATTTCTCCTATGTAATACCTACCCAATAATACAAATCAGCTTTTAACGGACGTAGAGAATGGAACCGAGCAATACCGTCACTTAATTGACTTACTTATCTGTAAAAAGAGACAAAGCGAATGTAGGTCAATATCAATATCTGTCATAGTGGTAATAGAAGAAATTGATACTGACAGTCTTACCAGTCAGTGGACCAATCTAAATTCTTGGAAATGATAATACCCGAATGCACGATAGCTTTGTTAATATACTATTTATATTCCAACCATTTTCGTTTGACAGCCAGAAAAGGTTAACTTACTCTCCTTCATCAAGTTCTCTATGTCTAGAACCATCAGAGGCCCATTCCGATTCATGTTCACTTTAGCGCAATTAAGAATGTTAAAAACACAAAGGCCTCAGGTTTTTTTTTATGGTAGGTAAAATCATCCAATGACAAATCCCGCCCTTGGGCGGAGCGGGAAGTAGTGTCAGACTCTTACTGACTAAAAACCTACCCCGTTCCTTCGTAGCCTATCGTGCCGGGGCCGGGTATTCCTTTCGGAAATTAACCCATGACCCCAGTAGGCTTCGACCCTGCCTGCCTGCAGTTAGCAGGCTGGGCCTCTTCGGTGTGCTGACAGCTCCTTGAGGCGCGCGGGAACAGAACGCGCCGTCGACGACTTGGGCTCGGTCCGGTCGGTTACCAGACAATCGGACAGCATGCTACCCATTGCACGCCGTCCGCAAGCCCGCGCCTACGGTGGCCGGAAATCGGGATTGGAATCCCGGCGGCGGCTGGGGCGAGCGCCCCGTTGCCTCTGCCTGATGCGGTCGGCCTCCTCCTTTGCTAGCATTACTGCTTCGCAGAAGGAGGCGACCGCCTGCCATCCCTCCTCACTCCGGACCATGGCCTGAACCAAGGCCCGGCGAGAGAGATCGCTGCCGCCGATTGCCCCCACGAGGACACACAAAGGCCTCAGGTGGGTTACACAGCTCACGTCAATGCTCGCCTCGCCAAGTTTACACAGAGAATTTCACAGATAGGTAATATATAAGACTACAATCTTATCAAGGAAGCAAGCCATTATATACGATCAATCCCATAAAATGTCCCATTTTTAAAAGCTACTTAGAGGAAGAGTTCTTAATCACGTTGTTATTCAAATTTCGAGAGTCAATATTTCATACCATTACAAGAAAAGCTTTACACATACAAAGTGTTAATCGGGGACCAAAGGAAGAGGCTCTCGATACAGGCACCCTCAGTCAAAGGGCCCTGAGGGCTCGTCGCCCCACCACTTGTAGTTGGCTTTTAAACTCTTCGGCTCAATTTCCTTAAAAACAGAAACGAGTTGCCTTTATTTGGTAGATATTATGATAGGTAATAAAATTGTTCAACGATAAAGTGGGTATGAATCCAAGTTTTTTTTCTGGTGGGTAAAAATCATCCAATAATATCTCCCGCCCTTGGGCGAAGCGGGACATATTGTCAGACTTTTACTGACTAAAAAGCCCACCCGTTCCTTCTTTGCCTTGGTTTCAGAAACCTGGTGTGCACTTTCACATTGTCACAGTTTGCTGACGACTCCTTGAGGCGCGCGGTAACAGTGCGAGCCGCCAACGACTTGGTCTTGGTCTGGACGGTTACCGGTCGGTCGGACAGTGAGCTACCCATTGCTCGCCGTCCGCAAGCCACACTTCCGGTGGCCGGAAATCGGGATCAGAATCCCTGCGGCGGCCGGGGCGTGAGCGCCATTGCCTCTGCCTGATGCGGTCGGCCTCCTCCTTTGCAAGCATAATGAATAAATAAGTTTTTAAGTAATAAAGTGGTACAAGTTATTTCACCGGCACAAAAGAACTCAACTAGCAAAAAAGGCAAACTAGGGTTTTAGTTGGCTGCACTAAGCAAGATCATTTTGCAAAGTTTTGCCATCGATGTTGACATTATCACCAACTATTTCAACTCAACCATCACTAATATTCTATAGATATTTGGTTGGGAGGGCTTCTTTCTATTTTAATTCGTAGTTCACGAAGATTGTCTTCTTAATTGGGTTTTTTTTTGGCACGAAAAATTTACCTGGGCTTATTTTTGCACCAAATTTTATAATAAACAACAAAAAACACTAAAAATAAATCTTTTTCTAACAGCATTGATATTGGTTACTAAATGCAGCAATTAGCCCTAAGGTGGTTTGAGGAAGACTGGGGGCGTATCGTGGAAATATCTCACTATCTCTTTTGAGCACACGTAACCTAATAGTGTGACGTCACATTTCGTCGTGCATCCTTCTACTGTTATTTGACAGTTTCTCCTTCTACCAGATTTGAAAGGTTTCTACGAGTAACTTGATTAATATTGAACGAATTTCAAAATTTCTTCCTATTTCAGATTTTGAATGATGTTACATTTTGATACAAACATTAAAAAAAATTAGTTCACCAAATTCTGGGAAGTTTCCATACAATAAACCGTAGAAAACAGATTTACTTAGAACGTGATAGCATACACAAGATTCAATCTTCTTTTTATTGCTGTGTACTTAGCACGTTGTGAACATGCAGCTACGCACGACTCAATTGACTCGCTACCGCAGAAATAGGCTATTTGACAGTATGAAAAATAAGGATTTTAAAAGCCACATACCAATTCTTCTTCCTGTCCTTATCCCATATTACTTGGGATCGGCACAACACGTTTTTTTCTTCCACTCTATCCTGTCACCTGTCACACAATCACTAACTCCCTTTTCTTTCATATCACTCCTCACAAATTCCATCCATCTCTTCTTTGGCCTCCTTCTTCCTCTCCATCCATCTACATGTAAACTCAGAACTCTTTTAGTAACATGCGTTTCATCCCTTCTCTTCACATGACTATACCAAGACAAACGATTTCCTTTCAACTTTTCAGTCATTGGCGCCTCTTTCAAACTTCCTCTAATACGAGTAAACTCATTTCTCACTTTATCCATTTTCGTCACACCACACATCCATCTCAATATTCTCATCTCCTCATCTTCAGCGAGATATTGATGCCGTTTTTGATTAGAGTAGGAGAAATAAGCTGCCGCTAAATGTGTCTTAGTGTAAAACCATAACATTCCCTAGGTCTCGTATTCCAGTATCCACAACTTACAGACTGGCCGATGAAGAGCTTGAGCGCGTTACAACAATACGGGACCTTGGACTTACCTTGGATAGTGGTTTCAACTTTCACGACCATATAAAGAATGTCTGCAAAGATGCAAACAAAGCGTTGGGGTTTATAATTAGGACTTCCTCCCAATTTCATGACGCCAGAGTGTAAAGTTACTGTATAACGCATACGTGCGCAGTAAACGGGAGTACAATGCAATCGTGTGGGATCCTCAGGAAAAACTGTATGTACTTATGGTTGAGAAAATACAAAGGCAATTTTTCCGTTATGTGTATAGACGCACCTACGGATATTATCCTTTTCTGTATCCCTCATTGTTTGTATCGGGAATGGTCGGCCTAGACACTTTGCAGCTTCGGCGTAAATTAATGCATATTATGCATTATTATTTGTTATTAAATAACAAAATTGACAATTCGTCGGTGCGAGAGCATGTTTACTTATAAATATGTCCCACAGCAATACATACGTGGCACTGGACGTCGGCGTCATCAGCTCCTAGCATGCCCCCCGACATGGCACATTCGTCAGACCAGTACCAGCCCAACAGCAAGGGCGATTGCTCTCATTAATGAGTATCTTGAACACAGTCCGAATGCCGACATTTTTGTTGATACTATAATATATGTGCTGAAGAAAGATGTGTTGACCTTTCTTAACAAAATGTCATACTAAAGAAGTTTTTTTTTTATGTATATACATATAATATAATTTATAATATAATTTCCACAAATATCACACAACACCGTCTAGTCCCAAGCTAAGCAGAGCTTGTGTTATGGGTACCAGACAGCTGATAAACATACTTATATATTTCTAAATACAAACATATTATAGATAAATAACACCCAGACACAGAACAAATGAACGTGATCATCACACAAACATTTGTCCTGGGTGGGAATCGAACCCACGACCTCCGGCATAGCAGTCAGGGCCACTAACCACTAGACCAACAGGCCAGTCAAATATAGTATAGTATGACTTTGATATAATCTGAAGTGCTATTTTTGTATAACTATTTGACAATTTTATTTTATATGTGTTTTTTTATTTTATTCTGTAATTTATTTTATATGACAGTTTATTGGTATGATTCGTTTTACATTTTTATTTCTGTTTGGCTAATTTGTTCTTATCAATTGTAATTAATTCCAATTTTATTTTTATATACTAGTTATAAGCGTTTTGGTCCCAGTACTGTTAGCTTGTAATGTACATATTTCTAAATAAATAAATAAATCTCCGCTACGTGCAGTTTTTTTTCATCCATCTTTTTCACAGCCCAACATTCTGATCCATGCAGTATGACAGGTCTTGTAAATTTTACCCTTCAACTTGAGGGGCATCCGTGGGTGACAAGTTGTTCCACCAAAAAGTCACATACCAATATAATCTAAAAAATAACAGACTGGATGGAAAAAAAATACGAAATAAACTCTATTTTATTTCACATAGCGACATGTTTTTGAAAACGGTGGCTATTAGCTGAATTTATTCAAACGTCACAAGTCTGTAAATATATCTGTGATTGACTTCTATTCCTTTGCGTAACTATGATACATATTAACAGTTCGTACGTGTTATTGGCAAAATTGTGGTGTCTCTTCCACAAAGGCCATTAATGAAGAGTTGAAGTTGAAGTTGAACTATAATACAATTTTGTTTGGTTACCTATCATAAGTTCGAAAAACGTTTGACCGAATGTCATTTCACCTAAAACTTTTCAACTATTATCATTTTGATTTTTTTTTTATTTCATCGAAGTCACGTCTGCCACTGTAACAGTTGACCTATTCTCAATTCGAATTTTTTCGTTACACCAAAGTTTCATTTGATCGAAAAACTTTTCACCGGTTTTACACTTAGCGGAACTATCATTTGTTCGAAATATTATGTTTCTGATCATTCATTATACCACATTGACATTGACTTTTATGACAAAATTTTAATTTAATATTGAAAATGCTACCAATTATAGTACGCGGCAAATAAGTCGAACCATCCGACACGGCTACGCGCAGCTCCCTTCCTCGACTGAGACCCGAAATCGGTTATAATCCTTGTCACACAAGTTGAACCATCATGGCGGACGACCTTGAATGCACAGTAACCGATTTTCGGATCCCAATCAAAGTGAAGGGCTGCGCGCAACCATAGCAACGGGTTCAAGTTATTTACCGCGTACTATAACCGTCTGTATATTTGTGACCAAAATTCTGTAAACTGTTGTTTCAGTGTGATGAAAATATGGCAAATAAATCATTTGGCAAATGAAAAAAGTTCAAGAGAGGCTTCGGCCAATAGCAATTCGGTAAAATGATACCTATGTCACATGATACTTCGATGATATAAAAATATGTCAAATAAATGCATTATTTATTATAGCTAAAAAGACGTTGGCAAATAGTTTTAGGTCACATGAAAATTGAAAAAATAAAATAAAAAAGAAAGTGATCGGTTCCCATTTTGTTTATTTACTGGCCTTTGACGTAGGCAAATACAATTTGACGCGTATTGTCAAATATGGCATTTTGGCGGCTTTTTTTTTAAATAATACAGCCATAGATGCTATTTTTTATGTTAATATTTACAAAAATTTAATTAGGACACTTTTTCTAGACTCTATAAATAATACTTAATAATATGAAATTGATTCCAAAAATCTGCCAAATAGCCTATTCTCAGGTGAGATGAAAATCTTCACGTGGAAATCACCCGACGATAGCATAGCGGGCTCGAGGTGATACACTCGGGTGCGTCTCATATCACATAAACTTATTTGGTATATTTTCATTTCAATAACGTAACAACTGTTGAAATAATTTCTTTACACAACATTTAAATATTCTTAAACTTATTCTGTATAACGTTTTTAGATATAACGTTTATTTAATCGAAAATCATTATATATATCGTATACATTATATAATATTGATAGACAATTATATTTAACACCCCGATTTGGAGATCCAATCAGTTTTTCGAAGTTTTTTTATTCGAACTTCATTTTACAGAAATTAAGTGACAGAAAGTGACAGAAAGTGACAAATCGCAGCAAAACCGACTTTAAATAGTCTTGTTTGCCCTACTCCTAGAGTGTAATTTAAGCCCGCGTAGGTGCGGAGGATTAGTGCAGCCCGCGAGCTAAGGAGCTGGTGGTTTGAAGTCCCACTGCCGCGGCTGAGGCCGAAGCAGCTGTGGTGAGCATTAAAACCATCTGCGGCGATAAGCTCGCGTGGGGCCACTCAAACCCCGTAGCGCCGGAGCTGTGACAGAAACAATGCTTGCTGCATGTTGCATGCCTGCTGCATGTTGCTTGCCTGCTGCATGTTGTATGCCTGCTTGCATACTGCATGCCTGCTTGCAAATTGCATGCCTGCTGCATATTGCATGCCTACTGCATGTTGCATACCTTCTTGTATACTGCATGCCTGCTTGCATATTGCATGCCTGCTGCATGTTGCATACCTGCTGGATGTTGCGTGCCTGCTTGCATACTGCATACCTGCTTGCACAACGCATGCCTGCTTGCTTAGTGCATGCCTGCTTGCACACTTGCATGCTGCATATCTGCTTGCCGTCGAGCTAATACAGAAATAGGAGCCCCGCGAAGCGCGAAGTGGGGCTCCGTCGAGCTATCTTGACAGGTAGTAATCAGGTACAAGTAATCTATTCAAAAATTGTAAAGTGTTTATATGCAACTTTGCTATGCGTTTTAACTAGGCGTCTATATCATATTAGACTAAACAGGTGTTATATTTTTAGAGTTTTATATCTAACGATTTTATGTTCAATGAATGTTATGCTTACAAAAATTAGTTATATTAAAATTATATCAATCCTGATCGTATATCAAATAAAACTATAGATTCAGTTGTTATATCTTGTAAATATTAGAGATTTTGTAATTATATCATATATTACTTACCCGATACACTCACTTGTAGCGGTGGTGCATTAGACATCTTAGTAGTTACTTTAATTTATTTATTAAACTTTTACTTTAAATACTAGCTATCCCGGCAAACTTCGTGCCGCCTAATGAGGATAACGCCATCTACGGGTATTACCAGAACCAGCAGGATTCATTTCAAAATGACATTTTATTAAGAGATAGCGTTGTATTCGATTTTATTTTTTTTCGTGAATTTTTCCATCTTTTCTCACCGTTTAAACCTTTCCTGGACTATGACATATATTTTAAGACCAAAATTGGCCAAATCAGTCAAGTCGTTCTTGAGTTTTAGCGAGACTAACGAAAAGCCGAAAAGTAAACGTCAGCTAAGCGAGGCCAATGAACTGTAGGTAGTTAGTACGCAACGACCGACAACTATCTACAAGGACATTGACTCGTTTACTTAAAGAAATTAATTTCGTATATACGTATATTAAATCGATTATGCGATGAGGGACACACAGATAGATGTTTTGAAATAAAGGAACAACCTGTATCACTCTAAATAGATCTACTGTGTGAATGATACGCGGCTAGCTCGGTCACTGATGTTACGCCCATACCGTTCACTCGTCAATGTTGTATTTATTTATACCCTCTTCGGAGATATGTCATTGATCTAGTAGAATGTATGGATAATAATATTTTGTTATTTTTTGCTGTGTTTTGGTTTAGTCAAAATTGTGTGTCGATGATTATGATGCACGGTAAAACTCTAATGAGTTTATGATTTGCATCATCTGTAATTTAACGACTTGTATTAATGCTGAATAAATAAATAAAAAAAAATAAAAAAAAAATTAGAGTTTTTGAAAAAAAGTATTTTTTTTTTGCTTGGATATAAATTCTGTTATTATGTGCACCGTTATAAAAAATGGTCTCAGACTAAACACATTGTAGAAAAAGGTTACACATAAATCAGGACTTTTTTAAAAGCTAACGACACACAAACCTACGTCACTAGTACATAATACAACAGCCCATCAGTAACCATAGAGCATTTATGAAGCCACGTAAATGCTCTATGGTTGCTGATGGAACCCACGGGTGTTGTGCCTTATAAGACACAAAACCCTGAGAATCCTCCTTTCTCTCTCAAAACTAGATAGGCTTAAGAAATGCCGACTGCAGTGGGAGTAAATGTACATACACAAATATATTTAGTTATATTGATCAATTACATCAGAATATTTTATTTTTTATTATCAAAGTTTTATATAATTGTTTTTATTTTATTCTATATGCTGTGCTAAAGGATTGTAGTGTTGAAGGAAGAACACTACAGTCCTCTCTCTTCCACGGCAGTCCAGGTTTTTCCAGCTGCTTTAATCAAGTCATCTTTCTATCTCCTGAATGCTTTTCCTTTCTTTCTCTTTTCCTCTTTTGGGTAGCATAGTGTAACTACGTTGATCCATTTTTCTACTCACCTAATATAAGGCATATTATATTTATAATACTTCAGACTGCGTGTTTATAAAATAATGTAACTATATTAATATCCCTTGATGTTCAAGTCAGTGCGAGTAGCCGACATAGATAAGAGCCATTGACAGGGCCGTTGGCAGTTGGCAACTTAATCTCTAGGCGGTCGGAATCGGTCTTCCGTGCATATCCGAGTAAATAAGGTAAGGTCAGGCACTCTCAGGACAGGTTTATTTACTTATTCAATGGCAAATATGAGCATTAGAGCACTGAATACGGTTGTCTTTCAGTTGGAACCAGTCTATTGATTTGAACTTAGCACAAATTAAAAGAAGACTACTTATAAAATAAAAATGAATTCCAGTGAGGGAAGTACTCTGGAAGTGTAGACTACTAGACTAACAAAAGAATTCTCTATGAACCTTTCTGATCTTCATCATCAGGTGTTCGTAACCAACTACAATGAACAATAGCTATGAAGGTTTAACTTTTTGTTGGCAATAGCCAGAATAAAATTAGCTGGAGTAAACAAAGGAACATTTTAATCTTCAACAAAAATAAAAAAATCGTGATTCTAAATATTTGTGGATGTAAAGATCGTCACGTCATTCGCCAAATTGGCTATGCAAAGGGTTTATAAAAAAAATCCATTAGCATTGGCCAACCCTATCCAACAGGCTACCGTTATGAAGCGGTAACCTCATCAACTCAATCGTGAAAAACCCTATCTAAAAGGTTCTTAAAACCCTATCAACGGAGTTTTTAAAACCCTATCGTGGCTTCTTGTTTGTCCAAAATGAACTCTAATAGATAATCAAACGTGATTTCAGAGTTGCTTGAGTACCCAGCTGCTCAAGTCGCTAACGTCAGTGGTGCAAATCTCTAATATATAAAAGCGAAATACCACTCACTGATTAATCACGAAATCTCAGAAACGATAATTCCTACAAACTTATAATTTGGCAGGTAGGTTCCTTATAGGGTGTAGACGTCCGCTAAGAATGAATTTTACGATAGGAGTTTAGACCCGTAAGGAGGTATACCGACATTCGCGCGGGCGAAGCCGCTGGCTGAAGCTAGTTTGTATATAAGTAGAAACTGACTGACTGACATATCAACGCACAGCTGAAAGTACAGGGACCAGTGGTGCTATTCTCTAAGAAAACACAGCGCTGTTCGATGTAGCTGCAACGAAGAACACCCAAATAGGATACATTGGATTGTCAACCTAATGGATCTATACATTGGATTGTTAATTCAATGTATCCTATTTGTATGTTCGATGAATAGCATCACAGGAACGTAAAATTTTGTACAAGACTTCCTTTTATAAAGTAGGCGAGTACTAAGAAGGGATTTTTGGAAAATCAACTTTTAAAAAGTTTGTATGGAGCAACCTACTTTACCTTTAGCGAAGCTGCTAGAAGAAGCTAGTGTAATAACTTCTCATTATCATCTTCCTGTCCTTTACTATTTTATTTGAGCTTTTAGGTTTTTTTTCTTCCATTCTGTCTTGTCACCCGTCACGCTTTCACTAACTGTTTTTTCTTTCATACGACTTCTCGCATAATCCGTCCATCTTTACTTTGGCTTCCCTTTCTCTCTCCATCCATTCATATAGACACTCATAACACTTTTAGTAACAAGCCATCATCGATATATATGTACTCATGCCATATATTCATACCCCTTTAAAACTTCCTGTAATATATAAATATATAAAATGAGAAATGAGTAATTTCTCATTTTATATATTCTCATCTCTGCTACATGCAATCTTTTTCATCCGATTTTTTCATAGCCTAATATTATAATCCTTACAGAATGACAGGCCAAACTTCTATTGTATAATATTATAAATCTGACGAGTTTGTTCGTTTGTACGCGCTTATCTCAGAAACTTTGATCCAGGTTCGTATTGAAAAATAATCTTTAATTTTGATAGCCCCTTTCTATAACATCACGCAACGAGCCATAGGATAAGAGCTGTAACCAAAAGATGGCGGATGAAACTGCAGGGAACGACTAGTTATGCTATTAAATCAGAACAACCATAGTGCAAATTGTAGTGGATTGGAACTGATGCTATTGAGAATTAGCAATTTTTTAGAGTGGTGCTCGTGGTTATACGTCATCAGATGCTGGATAAACACTATAGGTACTTTAATCATGTAGTGTACACAAAACAGATGATTTTTTATTTATTTTTCTCAACTGACGGTAATAAAACCAGGTTAAAAATTACTTCCACAGGCCTTTTTATGAATGACTGAACGTTTAGGTAGTTTTTTTTTTAAGTTGATCGCACTTTGGCTTCAGTGGTCACGCTGAGCTCAGTACTTATATTGGTGTAAAACATTCTGACATCATTTTTTTTATTGGTGACCTTTTTATCATTTTTCTATCCAAAAGCTTTTTAACTTAATTTTCTGTTACAGCTTGTTTAAAGGATAACCATAGCTACATTTGCAGACGATACTACTATATTAGCAAGTAATAAAGATCCAAAACTTTCATCAGAGAACCTGCAGAAGGGCCTTAACAAAGTTAATGAATAGCTCCAAAAATGGAAAATTAAAGCTAATGCCGAAGAGTCAGTACAGGTGACATTCGCTCTCAGAAGAGGAGACTGCCCACCTGTAAAGGTCTTGGCTTACGCATTGATCGTAGATTAACCTGGAGGCACCACATCAAATATAAAAAGCAGGAGCTACAGCTAAAGTACAACAGCCTACACTAAATGCTGGGAAGGAACTCAAGACTTTCTTTGGACAACAAACTGCTTATATTTACAGTCATCCTAAAGCCCATTTGGATATAGAGATTCCAACATAATATGCTCTAGTGCTAGCAGAATAAGTTCTTCAGAACAATCGCAAATGTACCATGGTACATAAGAATGAAGTTCACGAGCATCTTGAAATGAGAACAATCGACGAGAAAATTCAAAGCTTGGCAGCTAAATACAAAGAACGGCTAATCCGTCACCCGTCGTAATGAACTCGCTCGGCAGCTCACCATGAATCAGTATGTGAGTTCGGTCATCTCATCCTCAATCTAGAAGACAAGCAGAAGCTACGGACAGCAGATGAGTAGATGCTTCCAATGGGAAGCCACTCCGCATAACAGCATCACAAAACAGATTTGCTCATAGCCTTAGGGCTGATTGTAAATACAAATTAAACAAAAAAAAAACAAATTCTGTTGTGTCATTCAGGGTTTTTGATTTCGGGCACTTGTTATAACCGAGACTGAAAACCATAAAAATGACACCTATGATCATCCCATAACCAAAATTGGATTTAAATTTCGAGCGCGTTGTCGTATTTACAATTTGAACTCTAGTTACTTCCAATTAAGACCAAATTGCTTGCTGCGTAAGTCTAAAACATAAATTAACCCTTTTGATTGGGTTACCTTAATGGTTGAAGTAACCTATTTTATATCTGCAGGATAACCAAAGTTACCGACATAGTCGGAAGAATCGCCAAACTAAAGTGGCAGTAGGTTAGGCACAATGCTCGCAAAACAGAGATTGCGTAACGGAAGACACAACGTAGAAGGCCTCCCAATTAGACCGATAGCTTGGTAAATGTCGTGGGAATCTGATGGATGCGAGACGCACAAGACTAGTCCCTGTAACGTGTCCAACTGCGGAGTAACGTATCCAACAGTGGAGTAACGTGTCCAACAGTGGATTAACGTGTCCAACAGTGGACACTTTCGGCTGAAATAACGAACCCTATTGATAAAGTTTTTAAAACCCTATCGAT
Source organism: Leucania comma (assembly GCA_958295575.1). Classification (NCBI taxonomy): domain Eukaryota; kingdom Metazoa; phylum Arthropoda; class Insecta; order Lepidoptera; family Noctuidae; genus Leucania; species Leucania comma. The sequence goes on from OY282461.1 coordinate 15,385,219, forward strand.
GTAGGTTACGAAATCAGTTATTAAATGATTTACCAATTAAAACGATTACCATTATTATTGGATTCATAAGGATCTTTGTTTAAATATGTTACCATTGTCATAGAACAGACTTTTACCTGCTCTGTGACTATTACGATTAGGTTTACCAAATGAATAGGTTATCGTTTAATCGAGTTAATTCTAAAACAGGGCTGTAAACTCCCTGGAAAATGCAACGCTAAGATTTTCAGGTGACTGAATAACAATTTTACTCTTCTTAAAAATAATATTTAAACTTATTATTTAATAACCATCTCAAAAATATAAAACAAATAAAAAAAAAAACATGTTGTGAGTTGTGTAAGTATAATCCCTTCTCTTCAACACAGCTGATTTTATTTATATATTTTATATCACCAAGAAATCATAATAAAAGTAGCCAATTATTTAACAAGATACCAATAACCAGAAGAACAGAATTGAACTTCATAAAACAAAAAGCTAGTTACAATATTATTTATGAGTCTTTTGTCTTCAAGCAATCTGTATAACTGTAATTATTAGGAGTTTTTCTTAAAAAATTTGCTTCTACATATTCGTTAACAAAACGGGAGACCTCGTTGTGCTATTCTAAAATTCCTTTCAGTAATTACAATATTCATTCATACATAAATAAACTCATTTTTATCAATATTCATATCATTGTCAGTATTAAAATCCCTGCCTATGTTTATTCATTATGGGTGAGTTCAATCATTTATTTAAAATTCAAGTGTTTAATCTTAGAATTTGCAGAAACACAAAAAGCACATTATTTTTTCAAACTTCGATTCAATTACCGTTCTCAAAAAAACAAGTCTCAACGTCGCTTCAGCTAATGGCAAATTTCGCTCATCTGCATCAAAAATAAAAACTTTACGGAGCTCTCGATGTGAGATCACGAAGCACTCTAGGCGGCTTTTTTAATTTAATTTTCAGTGCAATGCAATTCGCAGCCACATATTTTTATAATTAAAAGTTTTGTACCAATTTAAATACTGCTCAATTCTTAATTTTGGATAATAAACATAACCTATAGCTATTTAAGTTAGCAATAGGGTAACCAAAACCAAAAAAAAAAACCTTTTCATAAAATCATACGTACACAATACAGGATAGAAATTAGCCGAGAAGCGAACCCGTGACATTTGCAAGATTAAAGGGAGGTGGAGAGAGTGTCGACATCCAATCAAGAAAGTGCATCGTAGCGCATAATCCGAGAACCCGTCAGGGATATACGAGTATATCCATCTTAGTACAGTTATGTAGGAATTGAGCAAGTTACCCCTAGTTTGCACAAGTGTTTCTAAACTATTATAAAAACTAAAATATTCTCTTTAGTTTAATTAATTAATCCAACATCAATCAATTTTCTTCATGGCATGGCTGTATCATGACTATTTGTGTATCTGTATGTAATAAATAGTCAGATTTCATCGTTTATCGGTCTGTAAAAACCGTATATTTCGTAATTGTGGGAGCACCGGGATTGTTTTGGAAGAGTTACCGCGACTCAGAAACTTATATCTATGGATGGGACACAGGATAGTTTCAGAGAGTAAAAGTCTCACTCTCTATAATTCCACCAAGAGCAGGAGGAATCAGGCTGTCTTGATTTCAAAACTTTGAATGCATGATTAATATATTATGAACTTTTTTACTTACACCTATTTCTATTCAATCCACTTCAAATCAGATGAAACTATAAATTAAAAATAACACCAAATCAAATACTCAGGGCACATACCATTAAAATTAATAAAATAAACGAAAATTTTGAAATGAAGACAGCCTGACTGTTTTCATTTCTGAGGTGTGATCAATAAGTATATGAACTTTATACGGATGGTGCGGGGATACCGCTCGGTTTCCTGCGAAGCGGCGAGTCTCTTTGCTGGCCTACCACCATGGGATCTGGAGGCAACAGTCCTTGCACACATGTACGATAAGCGCGTGGAGATGCAACGTCGGGGCGAAAGTCCGCTGCCACGACAAGTCGAGGTATGGCGGAAAGAGTTTCGGCGGGATCTCATGGTGAAATGGCGACTGCGACTGTCGCAACCTAGTGCTGGGCACGCCTTAATTAGGGCGGTTAGGCCCCTCTTTGAGGCGTGGCTGGAAAAACCTCACAGCGTGGTAACCTTCCGCATGACCCAGGTTCTCACCGGACACGGCAAGTTCGGGAGGTTCCTGTTCCGGATTCGTGCGGAATCTAAGCCCAGGTGCCACCACTGTGTGGACTGCCTGGAGGACACGGTGGAGCACACGGTCGAAGTGTGCCCCGCTTGGGCAGAGCATCGCCGTGTTCTCGTGAGGGCGATCGGCAGCGGCGTTCTCTCGCGCCAGGCCCTGATACGGGCCATGGTCCGAAGTGAGGAGGGATGGCAGGTGGTCGCCTCCTTCTGCGAAGCAGTAATGCTAGCAAAGGAGAGGCAAGGGCCCTCACGGCCCAGCCGCCGCGGGGATTCTGATTCAGATCCTGATTTCCAGCCAACGTAGGCGCGGGCTTGCGCACGGCGAGCTATGGGTAGCTCGCTGTCCGACCGTCCGGTAACCTTCCGGACCAAGCCCAGGTCGTCAACGGCGCGCACTGTTCCCGCGCGCCTCAAGGAGTTGTCAGCAAACCGTAGAGACCCAGCCTGCTAGCTGCAGGCAGGCAGGGTCGAAGCGTACTGGGGCCAAGTGTTTGCTTCCGAAAGGAAAGCCCGGCCCTGGTCTCTTAGGCCACGAAGGAACGGGGTGGGTTTTTAGTCAGTAAGAGTCTGACACTACCTCCCGCTCCGCCCAAGGGCGGGAGACGTCATTGGATGATTTATCACAAAACGAAAAAAAAAAAGTTCTTTTTTACGAAACTTACACCTATTTCAATTCAATCCACATCAAATCAGATGAAACTATAAATTTAAAATAATACTAAATCAAATACTTAAGTACATAAAATTAAAATGAATAAAATCATCGAAAATTAAATCGTCCTCTCCTAATCAGTCTGAATATTACCAAAGGTAAGGACAATCCAGCTGGTCTGTACTATGTTCCCATGCTTGAAAATCATAACAGAGTTGTAAAATTGAACAATTTCGTTAATTCATAATGTTTTGCAAGAACTACAAAACACGAACCTCCCCCTAAGCTTGAAAGCGGGACATGTAATAAAACATTAGGCCTGACTTGTTTTTATAAATAGAAAGATCTGCTTAGTAGTATTAAAGAATGATCAACAGTCAACTGTGTAGCAACCATTCATCAATACCTATACTCTTTATTCTTTATTGTACATACAATTTTACACATAAAAAAATAGGACAGTTGATGTACAAAGGCGAGCTTAACACCTATACTATAAGTTTGTGTTAGTAAACACGTCTTAACATTGACCGTGAGCAGCATCAATGTAAAGGACATTGATACAGTTCAATGTCAATGCCAATCAAATGTCAGTGCTGAGTAATTGGTTAGTCAGTAAAGAAGTAGTATGACCTTCTATACCACGTCCTCCTATCGCTATCGGCCATACGAATATAGAATTAAGTTACTTATATATAACTATACGTAGTAAAATTGCCAACTGTAACATTCTATAATCTAATAACTTCGAACCAAGAAAATATGCTCGGAGAAAATCTGGAGTTCTCATAAACGTCATAAGCGTTTAAAAACTTCAATCATTAATTGCATGAGGTTTTTTTTTCAGTCTTGATGAATCTGTGTAGAATTTGTATAAATAAATACCAAAAAATAAAACTTTCCAGTTAATCAACTATCTTAATAAAGCTTAGTCAAGTAAGCAAATAAATAAATACAGACTGACTTTGTTGCTGATCAAGATTCTTAAGATTGAAGATTTACAGACCATACTCGAAGAATTTCCAGCATGGACCTTTGAATTGCGAGTCCTAGACGGCATAACGGAGTGAGACCTGTGAATGCTAGTAGTGGTAAGGGTAATCCCTTGCTGCTGCCTTGCTGCCATAAATAAATGGATAGAAATAACCTCTTTCTTTGACAGCCCTAAAACTTGATCGTCAGACAAGAAATAATAATATTTTTTCAATACACTTACTCGAAAACTGCCCTTGTATCGCACTACGATTAAGTTCAATATGGCATGTTTATCACCCGCGTACTTTTTTAAATTTATCAAAACAAGGGCTTTTTTCATTCCTATTTCGTCACGGTTAATGATTATTATTATTTTTTTAAATCAAAGAGGCGGATATTTTTAAGATTTTAATATTTAATGAAAATTTAAATTGTGTTTTTGAACAGACATGATTACGTAAGCAACAATTTGTTAATACCAACAAATGAACAATTATCTGTATTCTAAATTCAAAAATATTGAATTTTTATATTTTTAATATTAGGATGTATACGGTTTGATACCTTTGCTTCTCCTTCAACCTGCAAAGGTTTTGCGCGGGAAAAAAAGTAAACCATCATCTAATATTAACTAAACTATTTAATTGGTGATAGTTGTGAAAAATAAGATTTGAAGAGAACCCATAAGATGCTACGTCGCCAGATTGTGATTGATGTAAATAGTACATTTTTATACAAGTGGGGAAAGTTTGTCATTGCTGCCGAGGCGAAATTCACCCGAGCCGTACAGGCGAGGGTGTTATGAAGCCGAGTGCTGCAGTGACAAATCTCCACGTATATCAAACGACGTTTTTCAATACACTTAGGAAGAAAAATGATGAAAAATCCACCAATAATCTATCTTCTATCGGAAAATTACGACGCATTTTTGTTCATTTTGTACTGAAGATTATTTTCCAAAGTTATATTAGTTAGTTTATTATTCCAAAGATAATTTAGTTTTGATTTGATGGCAGCAGACTTTTTTACCTCAATCACATAATCTGGTAGCGTAGCAACTAAAGGATTCTCTTCAAATCTTCTTTTTCACAACTATCACAAATGAATAAGTTAGTTAATATTAGGTGTATTTTTTCCCGCGCATAACCTTTGCAGGTTGAAGAAGAAGCAAAGGTATCAAACCGTATACATCCTAATAATAAAAATATAAAAATTCAAATATTTATGAATTTAGAACACAGATAATTGTTAATTTGTTGGTATTAACAAATTATTGCTTGTCTATTTATTTTATTCTGTTCAAAAACACAATTTCAATTTTCATTAAATATTAAAACCTTAAAAATATCCGCCTCTTTGCTTTGAAAAATAATAATAATCCCTCTTGACCATGATGAAATAGGAATGAAAAAAGCCCTTGTTTTGATAAATTGAAAAAAAGCACGCGGGTGATAAACATGCCATATCGAACCTAATCGTAGTGTGATAAAAGGCAGTTTTCGAGTAAGTGTATTGAAAAAATACTTGCGATAGCCTGCTGCAATCAAATCAAAACAAAATTGTAACACTTAATTGGTTACGTGGTAACTTTCCTACAGAATGCAGGAACTTATTTTTCCCTACTCTATTGCCACAGAGGCGAACCCGAGTGAAGTTCAGACGCCAACATTGAAAAAGTTGTCGCTGCGACGAGCGAGCGACCGCTGAAATGACTTGTAATCGAAGTACCACAGTAACTTTTGTAAAGTGATCTTTCTTCGTCTAAAGATCTTACGCTTGAGTGTTCTGACTAACTTATTGTTAGGATTTTTAAGCTACTTAAATTTAAACTTATTCTCGTATGTTAAGGTGGACGATAAAGAATAGTGTTACGTGCAGTGAGGACCAATATTGAACCAAAATGTTAATAAGTAAGCATTAGATTCATTATTAGATACTTATAAGCACTAATATAAGCTTGAAGTATTAAATAAATACAATTTATTTATGACAAGGTTAAGTTTCAATTCATGTCATTAGGGGTACTTATAATTTTAAACATATTTAGTACACAGCTAAATTATCAAAAATGTTAAAACATTATTTTTTGTAACTCCTTAAACGTAACTTGTAACTTTTTAAGCTTATGAATTAAATTTATTATTACTTTTAATATTTTTTTGTGATATTAATAAACTTTAATTTATATTTTATACTAAATAACCACGTCGTAACAGACACAAGTTGTGAAACAAAGTTCTCACAGAGAGACGTATCTGCTTCAAATTAATAGAAATAAATAAATAGATGCCTTAGGGCTTTTGGGCCACTACTAACTTAAATAATAAGCGAAAAGCAATATAAAAAACTTATTACTTAATTATTAAAGCCACAACTAACGCAACTACAGTATCATGATTGTAACGCCCGACCGAAAAACGGTTGCGGGAAAAATAGCAATTGCTACTTAGGACAGTTAGCAAGGAGGGTGACGAATTGAATGATTGCAGATAAGTATGGTCAACATCAAGAACCACCAGAATCAAGATTGTGTCTCTCTTGTCCACTTGTCCTTGTTTATTTTATTTAGATCCCAAAACTGAAAAGCTAAATCGAACATACATTTATATGTCTGCACGAAAGATACCTCAGTGATTGTCACATTTCGTCAGGTAAGTAGACAAAAATAGTGTCACATGCATAGACCTCCGTTGCCGCTAAGAAAAGCTAACATTTGGCCTCAGGTGATTCAGTGTCACGGCATCAAATATGTATAAGAATAAGTCTGCCGAGATGTCAATGCCGGCAATTCTAAATTCAAGTCTAAAGTATTTTTGTATTCTACGGTACATCAGGAACAAGGACATTTAAAATAAAGATTGCCAAGCTTGTAACGGATCTTGTATTCGGATCGAACCTAATTGGATGCTATAAAATTGCAAAGTTCTTTTATACCGGCTAACTCGACTAACGTTATTATGTTTAGATTAAGTCATACAACCCTATTTTTAGTATATGCGAAACCCGAAACACGTGTATAGTATTTTTATGCAAAGAATCTATGTACAAAATTTCATAACGATATCGTGAAAAATCACTAAGTTAGAAGCTTGTTATGTTACCTGGTTGTCCTCACGAACACATGGTATCCGGGCCACTGACGGGTTATTTTACTCCCACACCCAGCTGTGCGCTGGCACCTAATGCTTGCTATGTATTGTGTATTGTACTTAGTCACGGTGGTATCCAACTTGTAACCTTTTTTAAATATGTTTGGGAAAAATTATAACATAGTGTAAAAATGATTGAAATCGATTGAGTTACTGATTTAGAAACAATTATATTCAGGATTCGCATATACTAAAAATAATGTTGTATAAAATAAAAGCTAATAGGTAATAGTACATTTTGATACAAACTGTTATTGCAACAAACGAAAACATTATAAATCAGTGAGAGTGTTATTATTATAAATGCCCCCGTGTATCGAACGACATTTTTCAACACACTTATTCGATAAACTAATTAACATGCTATTATTTTGTATCGAAATACTTATGAGAAACGGTTTTATGACTCGAAGATGATTTTTTCTTGTGACGTCATAGATTTTTTGAAAAAAATATTTTATGTAGGTATGTTATGCACAACACATATAAGATAGAAATAAATAATCTAATAAACTGGCTTCTCTTTGTAGATTTTTTTTTTAATAAGTTCATCTCTAGCTATAAGAAATGAAATAATTTTGTAGTTCTATGTGGTCACAATATTGCATTTAAGTTTAAAGGGGAAAACCATGTGTGAAAGTTATCAACTTACTGCCTGTCTAGCCTTTTCAGAACTACATTGGGGTTGGCTCTTAACCTGTTGAGTATCGTAATTACAGACACAATAGAAAGACAATAGGTGTGCGGACGCCGGCGTCCTCTCGGGGAATAATTAATTAAACTGAATGCCGCTAAATATTATTACTTTACATTGAGCTTCTGCCAATTTGACCAGGAACTCGGACCCAGGAACTCTGGGCAATACGGTACCCTTTGGCAAAACTGGTACGAACGAGTGGAAATTTATTACTACAGCACTCGGCTACAAAACACCCTCACCTACGGTTCGGGCCAATTCCGCTTAAGTCGCAATGATAAAATTTATCCACTTATAAATTAAAATTTACTATTGTTATCTAACCAGTATATGAGACGACCGATATCTCCGTTAAGCTGGGCCTTTCCCACTCGCGTATCGTACCTATATCAACGTCGAGCATGGTTTAAAAACTTGTTGTTTCATCTAATGCAATACAACACGATGTTTGATGAAAAGGCATCCCGAAAAAAGAATGATAATGCCTGAAAACTCGTTGGCAATCGATAATTCCATGATTGACTCGAATATTTCACAAAACTTGATCCAGGAAACACGTATCTTTTTAAAACCCTTAAAAGTTTTTGAAAAAAATTGTCATGATTTAGAATCTCGATTAATGTGCAAAGCTTCTATAAAAGTATTTTTTTTTAATATTTTTAATACTTTGATTACATTATGGAGAGCCAAAGTTCACATAAAATAATTTCAGACAGTTTCAGACTTTTAGAAGTCTTTATTGGATTGGTTTTACACAAATTTAAGTTTTTATTTCTATAGAAAACTAGATAAAACGTACCTCGGGTTGGCAGAATATATGAAAAAAAGTGGTCTGATAAATAATTAGGATTTGAAGGAAGCTTCTATCTAACTGTAGAACAATACGGTGTAATTATAATAACTAGTAAAAAAAAATACTAACTGTAAAAACCGAATAAATATTGATAAAACAGAGACAATTTAAAATAAATATTTTTTGCTAAAATTTCGTTTTTTATGCTGGGCTTTGATATCTGAGTCCACGTCGGGCTTTTCTTTTTATAAGCTGCTTTAAAGCTTTATAACTTCGTTGATGATGAAGTTAATTTAAAATAAATATACTTTCGTAAAATTAATAATGATATTATTTGTCGAATAAAAAGCGTATTCGCCGTTCAGATCACGATGAATGTTTTTAACACTCGAATGAAATGGCTACAACACTATAAATTGAGATAACTACGTAGTACGTGATGTTGGTCTGCTAGAATAATTTATACTATTTTCTGTCAGCGGCTTCGCTCACGTGAAAATTGATTTTTCCATACAATCTTTGGATCCCTATTTCATCCATAAAGTGTGTAGTGCTCATCTACGTCATAAAAGGAAGCTCTGTGTGAAATTTTAGGCCCCTAGTCCCGGTAGTTTTGGCTGTGCGTTAATATATCAGTCAGTCAGTTTCTCCTTTTTTATAAACAGATTGCTAAAAGCGTATTCCAAAACTTTGAGTAAGTACTGTACCACAATAATTTTAATGAACGTCGTACTGATCACACTATTAACTTAGCAAACTACGTTTTGGCTGTATGTTGATATGTCAGCCAGTTTGGCAATCAATATAATCCGATATTCTATACAATACTTAGGCAATGTATAGAATAGGGTTTAAAGTAAATAAAGCTTCAGGTGGTGATAAAAAAAAAAGATAACCCTAACCTATCCTGTCCGTGTCGGGGTGACCTAAAATTACATCAACTCCTCTGTTCTCATCTTTTACGAACATTACTGGCTGCGCATTTGGTATTTTATAGAATATCTTAATTATACAGATTGTCGATAACATATACACCGTTAAATTTTAGTCGTTTTAATCCCGCGAAGGGTCGATTCGGTACATGAAATACTATCAATTTGCAAAGAGAATATTAAAAAATAAAGTACATTTTTTAGACTCGAATTAGTTTAAGCATGTATGTATGAAATTAATTTCTTTAAGTAAACGTCAGCTGAGCGAGGCCAATGAACTGTAGGTAGTTAGTACGTAACGAGCGACAACTACCTACAAGGACAGTGACTCGTTTACTTAAAGAAATTAATTTCGTACATGCGTATATTAACTCAAGTTTTAGAAAAAAAAGTAGTTTATTTTTCAATTTTCTGTTTAAAAATCGATAGTGTTTCATGTACCGAATCGACCCTCCGCGGGCTTAAAACGACCAATTAATTATAACGGTGTATACAGATTACTGTAAGTGTACCAAAACCTCTTTCTTTATCATTAAATGATTATCACAATGTTAACTTAGCAAACGACTGGGAACTAAGATACTCGTACAATATGAATTATTGTTCATATATATTAGTTATTTTTTAATTATTATTCATAGGCTTGCGTTGAATATTATTATGTATCGTGTTAGCCCAGAGGTTGAGGTGTCCATTCCAAATGCATAAGGTTGCGGGTTTGAAAACCGGGCAAATACCAATATGAATTTATCAATTCTTTAGTACCTACTTTTTTTAATTTATTTAGAACATTGCTGACAACCCGTGCTTCGGAAAGCACGTAAAGTCTTTGGTCCCACTTGCCTTTCGTAGTTCTTTGACTGTCATTACAGGACTCCAAAAAGTCTGACAGTTAGTTCAGAAACTTAGTTATTGAAGTCTAAAAGGTAGACGCCCCATGGAAAATACTAGTATTTAGACGCATCTGGTTTGACTGGAAGCCAAATGGATGAGGAGTTGATTATTATAAATTATTGATTAATATTTACATACAAATTATATTTTTAAATATTTAAATACAAAATAAAACAGTAAAATTAAATATATAATATGTATCATAATATTATATAAGTCTATATCAATGTCATATCAGCCCGGAAACAGCCCTTAGCAACCGTAGTTGAAGAAGATTAAGGACCTCATAAAGCTCTCAACAAACATGATGTAAAAACAAACAACCTTCTTCTCCAATCTTTGTTCAATAAAGTACATAAAGCGAATATAAATAATCAAAACTGAACGTGATGATGTCAAGAACTCGGTTCAGGCTTTGATCTCGATTCAGAACACTTTCTTTTTTCTTATATATACATATTTCAGTTTATGTCTTTTTTAAGCTTATGTATTATTTTTTGCTGATATATATAAGGTGACTGGTAATTAGTGAACGATACTTAAAAACGTGATGTAGCCATGATAACGAACAACTTTTACTATGGGACCAAACCTGAAATCACGAAAAATACCTGCTAGTCAGTACATTTGTTTTCGCCTAACTGGTCAAAATGTACTGAACTTGGCTGATTTTTTTCGCGATTTCAGGTTTGGTCCCATAGTAAAAGTTGTTTGTTATCATGCCTACAATCACGTGTTTATGTATCGTTCACTAATTACCAGTCACCCTATATATTTTATTTATGTACCGTTTTGTTTTTGTTTTTTTTTATTAATATTTGCTAGCAGTACACCGCACTAACCTTTTTTTAGGTTAAGTTCTTATAGTCCATCCTAAGGTTGTCCGATAATTATCGTTGTCAGCGAAAAGACCGCCATTATATCCATCGAATTAAGTTTCTGTAAAATTATTACTACGAGTATTTTGGTGCACAATAAAGTTTATTCTATTCTATTCTCTTTTGTTTTCACCAGCACGAAATGAACTAGTTCAAGCTAAAATCATTTTCACTTTTGACCGGTCAATATTCGGCGTCCAGACTCTCTAAACCGATTTCAAGGGCTTCAAGCATTATATTGTCGGCATTGTTTTTGTATTACTTAAATTCGTTTTTAAGTTGTTTTGTTCGGTAAATTGAAGAAGTCAATAACTTGTCAATACTGTACAAAAAACTTTTTTAAAGTTTATAATTAATTGAAACTGCGTTTATTATACTTCATGTTCTGGTTTTATTTTCTTACTAACCGTAGAAGACGTGTATTAAACGCGTTTGGACCAAACAATGGCTTTTCCTTACGTTTTGTTTGTTTTTATTGATCGTCTGTTAATTCTTTATAATAAGATCTATGTATTGTAATTTAGCATATAAGTATATTATACATTATAATAAATATGTATGTATCCGAAGCTCTAACAAAGATTAGGAGTTACTTTTGTTTAGTAACCTTGTAATGTGGTAATTAAATATTTCTTCTAAATTTAGAATCTAATTATAAATTAATATACTACTAATACAGATCACAGCAGATAAGCACATCATTTAACAATTTTATAAATAAAATATACATCTATTTTTAATAGGTGCAAGGTGACACATTTTTTTTTTTTTTTTGAATTCGTAATACTTACAGGATTCTTTCCCTGCAAGCATAGATCCTACCTATTTGAAAACTGAAATAATATTGGAACGGATATTTTCATTCAATAAATCTTCACAAAAGCACAATTTGCGTTTAAAACTTCAACTCATAAGCCAAAAAAAGTCCTCCATGTATTTTAAATAAATTATAAAACCTTAAACTGATCGTACTTTTCAAAGGTCATAAACAAAAAAGCTATGACCTAAAACACAGCAACCCCACAGTGGCACCAAGTTCACTTTTATTTAGCGAGAGTGAAAGCGTATCGTTGCAGCAAAGGTAATATTTAATACCAAAATGTTCATCAAGGTCACTCGGCACCATTATTTATTTACGTACCGAAAAAGTAAACCGAAAGGTGCAATTTATCGGCACTGGGACAAAATGACGTCATATATCTTTCAAGATACATACCAACAAAGGTATCAGCCATTATCATTAGGTCATTAATTTCGTTTCTTATTACAGAGGGAAAGTAGTGAAACCTGACATTTACACCTAGTTAGCAATTTTTTTTTTTTTTAATAAATAAAATTTTAACACAACAATTGTGTGTGTGTTACAATAATTTAAAGTAATGGCGTTACACTTTTATGACAGACAGGGTCACATTATATTAAATATCAATCAATATGTCAGGGATCACCCAGTGACGGTAGAGGAACTAAATAAAAAACAATACTTTAGTGGGATTTCTGTCTATGAATGGCTTCATTTGAAAGTTCATCATGTTACCACTGCAATAATGAATACACAGCCACAACAAAAACTCAACATTAAAATAGATATGGGTTAGTATAACCAGCAGAAAATATATATTCATCGTTTTGTTGTCATTTTCGATAAAAACTAATTCGTGAATTGGTATTTTAGAACGCTTTCCAAAACGATCATCCTTATTCTTTAAATATATCTAATACGTAATATAAAAGTGACAATATTCAGCTTTTACGATATCCGAAAAAAAATCACTAACATTTTCAAAGATGAACGTCCCAGGCAGGAGGTGGAACAGATCCACACAATTTACATAAACTGGTTTATTCTTCACTTATTTATATCATGATATTATGATTTCTACGTCAGATCCATCTGTCTCACCGCTTAAGATTTCTCTCTCTGTCTTTTACTTACTCAATAAGTTTTTCATTTATTGGACAGATTATATGGCGGCTTCAGCTGGGTATGGCACATAACACCTTCGACACTATTTCAAAGAGAATCACAAGATAAATCAGCGTCAATGACGTAAAATCATTCCTTGTCGGTCTAATGGCGATCTCAATTTTCTTCGATAGTGTTCTAACGAGTTCTAAACTAACTTTACACATAACTACGTGAGTATTCAGACAATAACGTACACTTCAAAATTAAAACCAAAACAAGAAATAAACTATTTACTTTGTCCAAGTAATTAACTTTAAAAAAATGAAGGTGAGCTTACAAAGGTGTTGTTTTTTGTCAGTAGATTATTTTAATAAGCAAGTAACTAGGCTCAGAAAGCCTTGGGCTCCAACCCTTTCCTCTATTAGCTTATTTGCGAGGGATTAGCACCGAGGTCGTGTTATAAACAAATCAGACGCGCGTCGAGCAATGTGAACTCTCGGCTTTGAGAGATTTACACGCACGCTATGGCTTCTCAAGTGCGTGCGGGATGCGCACGGACCTGAGCGTCGTCAAGCGACGAGATCAATGGTCACGGCTGGAACCTGGGGACAGAACTGGTGATACTCACGCGGCATGGTCTGCATGAGGCAACCAGGCGATCGCGAGAGCTAGCACTAGCGCGATGCTGTGCACGCCGCGCGGACGGCTTGTATGCATGTTGTGCGCGTCCGCGTGCGCCCTTGCGGACGCTGGCTGCCGGCAGCCGCGTGTCAGCTTGCCGGCGGACTGGCGTGTTCTCGTAGCCCCTCCGTCGGCAAGATCCCGCGCCTGCGCCCCGCTGTCTATCGACCGCGGCCCGGCCGCCTCCTTCCGCTCGCTACGACTACGCTCAGATCCTCACTGGGAGCCTTATTGAGCGACAAACGCTTTAAACGCTCTATCTTGACGTCGGCACGATATGACTCTACGCCACCGCTCATGTTTTATTAACGCCTTGATATTTTCAATTTCACTTTTAGACTGTTTTTTTAATTGTTATCTTAATGTCTATTTTCTATTAGTTTTCGCTTCATTTTTTATATTAATACTCTAAAACATGTTAAAATTACTTTTCATAAATTATATCAATTACAACAAGGTACCCGATATTGCACTACCCATATATTAAAAATTTGTTACTACCCCTAACGGTGATTAATGAACATGGGTGCTACAAACAACCTTTATTTTTAAGGGCTGTAGAAAAGATTCTTTCAATTACCGCGCTTAATGTAATAATTAGTAATCCAAGTTGGTTGTACTATATAATGTTGGTTATAGCACCTGCTAAAGTTAAGGTTCTTTTAGATCATCACTTGCTTCTAGTCTTGAACGACTGCCTATCTAGCCTTCATAACTCAGTAATATGTTAACCGTTGGCAAGAGAAGTGTCAGAATTTCTGACTTCTGACATCCGTGATGCCTCCCAAAAATCTATAAATGGCAGTACCGGCTGCAAAGGTTTAACGTGCTTTCCTAGGCCTGTGGTTTTGGTATCTAATGGATGATCACCCATCCACATACACTCCCCTGAACATCTAAATGATAGTGTGAAGAAACCGTGCGCATTAATTTTATGTGTAGGATCTTTACGTGGCTGAGGTCTTGTCGTTTCTGATGCATGGCACTGGGTCAAAAATCATCTTGTATGGTTAATTTAACTGATGGTATGTCTTAATACTCGTAGTAACATAAAAATTGCTTGGAATTTATATTAAATTAATTGAAGTTTAAGGATGACGGTTTTCCTGGAAAGTGGAATCATACTAATATTATAAATGTGAAGTTAAGTTAGCATAGCACAGCATCAGCCTTATAATGTTCCCACGCATGGGACTCAAGCCTCCTCTCTAGGAGAGGGAATGGGCCGTAAATGCCGTAATCCACCACGCGGGCCGAGTGCGGTTTGGTGGATGTCACATTTCTTAGAACTAGGACATGCCGGTTTCCTCACGATGTTTTCCTTCAGCGTTTTGAGAGCAGTGGTGATGAAATAAATAACACAAAGTAATGCGCCTGGCTGGGTTTGAACTCGTGACCTACAACTCGTAAGTCGGGGCCGTTACCATTCGGCCACCACTGCTCAAAGGAGAAAGAAGTTGTAGTAGTAAGTAAATTTGTAAATTTGGTACAAAGGTAGTCCATCCCTTCTGGGTTCTTTATGTCCCATTTCTAATTTCACGCGGTCGGAGCCGCTGGCAGAAGCTAGTTGACTAATTCGTTGTTGTTGTTACTATTTTTGTGCACAATAAAGTTTTATTCTATTCTATTCTAAGAATTCGGTAATAATATTAATACGAGGTTAGGGTTAACCGTGTATCGCACCTGATTCCAAGACATCGATAAACAAATAGGGATGCTATCGAAAGTGTGAATTGAGCTCGCTTGTTTATGACAAATGAATGGAAATTATCCTGAGTAATCTATTAGTAACAAAACTTAGTATCAGTAGTTCCGGAAATAAATTGTTGTTACAGTGCTGCTGTGCTGCCGGTCACGGGTTTGGTTCCCGCACGGAACAAAATAAAAACAATTATTCGTATGGCCTAAATCCTAAACTCTACAGGTGTTTCGGGTGTGGGTGTCTTGTGTATGTGACTTTAAATATTTGTGAACGCACCTACGTTATAGGAGTCATTCCTGGAGTAGAACACGGTTTTTTTTTTTAATGGGACTATAAACCTCAAAATCAATCATCGGTGATAAAAAAACACCTGTGCTAACTTCTAGATATTACATCAGATCAGATAGGCTTTTTTCGATGTGGGAAGTGATCCAATAACTTCTCCCGCTCTAGGGTAGAGCGAGAGGTGATGTCAGACTTTAACTGACTAATGCCGACTTGTGTTCTTCAGTTACATTTTGTATTCTAGGACCATGGTATACGTATCAGTAAACTCCTCCGTGGCACTAGCAAATTTCGGGCCTACTGTACCTCTACCATGAGTTTTAAGCAATAGTATTCGTCGCTACTCGATATCGACGCCGTAAATATTTTGTATGGCAAATTTTGCAGCGTCTCTAGCGGTCACTTGCAGAACCAAAATTTGTCATACAAAATATTTACGGCGTCGATATCGAGTAGCGACGAATACTATTGCTTAAAACTCATGGTAGAGGTACTGGGCTCCTACGGTTTTGCTGACATCTCTTTGAGGCGCGCGTGGAACACTAAGCTCCGTCAACGACTCGGGGTCATTCCTCACTAGACAGCCAGACGGTGTTTACGGGTTAACAACACGGTGTTAACCCGTTGACTGCTTGACTTTTACTGGTAGGTGCGCGGTATCTAACCGTGGAGCACCTGTCGACAACGAGTAGTGGTGCTAATCGGGTGCCGGGTGTATCTAATGACCTTAATATCTATGTTTTTTTTTTCGTTTTTAGAGGGAAACCTTCAAAAGGCGCCAGGATTTTTTGGAGAAAAACCAGGGATTGTGGGATTCTTACCTCGCTAGAGCCACCCCGATGACCCCGTGACCGTAATACCTAATGGAAAATTTCAATAGCACTTTTTACCCGTTCTGGTAATCAAACACAAGATCCAATACTTAGCAGTCAAGCTTGTGACCAGGGGACCAGCGAGGCTGGAAACTGGTATCTGTATAAATTAAAGGAAGCCTTATATGTCATAATCGTCATTAACTATCCAGTCTTGTAAGTAAGTAAACAATTCGATATGTGTTATAATTTCATATTGTGTAATTTTTGAAGTACCGTCTGCACAAAAAGGAACCTTTAGAGGAACCAGGTATCAGGGCCCTGTTACTCAAGAACACGTGGAGTCATTAAACTGAAACTGACTCGCCATTCGACCGTCCGGTAAGAACTGTACCTCTACCATGAGTTTTAAGCAATAGTATTCGTCGCTACTCGATATCGACGCCGTAAATATTTTGTATGGCAAATTTTGGTTCTGCAAGTGACCGCTAGAGGCGCTGCAAAATTTGCCATACAAAATATTTACGGCGTCGATATCGAGTAGCGACGAATACTATTGCTTAAAACTCATGGTAGAGGTACTGAGCTCAAGTCGATGGCACATAGTGTTTCACGCACCACGTCTCAAAGAGATCAACAAAACCATAGCAGCTGAAACCCGAGAAAAGAAAAAGAAGTGTTGCTGCAATGTTAGAAAGAATTACCGTGACCCTGGAACGCCAAGAACAACTAAAGAACACAGGTGGGTTTAGTCAATAAAAGTCAGATGATGATTTTTCAAGCCAAAAAAAGAAACAATAAAGCATACAAGGGTTGTCTGCTAAGTTTGGACTACACAAAGTCGATTATGACTTTCTGTACAAAATATACACATACAATAACTGATTACTATTTTTCTATTTGCAGAGAAATCTAATGGAGGATTGCTAAGTCATTAACACAAAGGCACGGAGTTATACCTGGCCAACAGCGTTAATTAGATTGGTATTGGTAGCGGCACGTTGACTGAGTGTTTGACGGCTGAGGTTGTTAAATTATTACGACAGTATAGAACAAAGTAGACGTTGGTTTTCCAATAAAACGCATAGGTAAAACTGCTGGAGAGATGGCCCATAAGGACTTTTCAATGACCGGCTTGCATCAATCCAGTAATGCCACTGCATCAGTTCATCGATGTAAACTCGAGTTTTTTTTTTTTCAATACCGCTGCTTCAATACCGTTTTATCTGTACCTATACTGTATCGCCACAGTTGTGCGCGACTGTACAATGATCGCAATGATCATGTGAGCGTATTTTTTTTAAGAATGTAAGAATATTGAATCGCTGTGTTAAGTCGCAATGAGTGACTTTCCGGGTTGGCTGTGGATATTATTTACGGTTACAAAGATATGAAACAAAACTTTAAAAAAGAAAATAGTTTTAGTAACTGATTGAGTGCGTCTGTAGATATACATTTTTTTTTATATTTAAGTATGTACCTATTTGTTGTGTACTGTTCTATATTCTGTCAGACAATAAAACAGTTTTTCAGCACTGGTTCTCGTTTAAAATATGTCAATAAGCTTATATTGAACAATATAAAACAACAAATATACGAAATCAAACAATCACATTAATTCTATGTTCATGAACAATTTTCACTGTCCATTGAATACATTTATATATGGCGACGGCCACAGTAATCAACAATATATTTTTTTAAATATTTTCTGAAGTTTGTACTTTGATTTAGCACACAATACCAAGTTTGAGGGTAGCTTATTCATAAAAATTGGTGTTACATATTTTTTCGTACGCTTACCAAAATAGAAACTTTAGGAACACATATGCATTGCGTATTTTTCAATTTGTAATCTTCAATGTTTAATTATTCAACAATTTAACAATGAAGTAATTGACAATGAAGATTGTTTTTCTCTTCTTTGCATGGACTGGAGTGTTTTATACAAACAATTTGTC
Source organism: Leucania comma (assembly GCA_958295575.1). Taxonomy (NCBI): domain Eukaryota; kingdom Metazoa; phylum Arthropoda; class Insecta; order Lepidoptera; family Noctuidae; genus Leucania; species Leucania comma. Next base: position 15,403,752 of record OY282461.1, read on the forward strand.
TTATTTTGTATTACGTTTTTTTTAGTATTTGTCCCAAGTTAGTAGTTTCTTCAGATTTTCGATTCAGGAATGGACATGCAATACTTGAAATATTAATCTTTAAAACAATTCTTTTTCTTGGTCATGTCATGTTGTTTATGAAAAATATTTACAAAAGAATGTACGAAATCAAAATAAAAACCATCACTGCTATAATGAGTAGTGACTCAACTTATAGTTGGCTTTACTAGTTAACGTGTAATAGTCCACCAACTTATAAAACACTCATACGAACACGTGTCTGGCAGCGATACTATCATCCTGCCACTTCATTCTACTTAAATAACAATTCTATAAAGATGTCACTTTACAGCGATATTATGGCGGCGATCCGACTAGTGACATTAACGAGCAAAACGTCAACTAGCAACGATTCAATAAATGGAATGGGGCATCTACTGGCAACTGTCCCTGTACGCTATACAAATGCTCCCAAGGACACCCCTTAAGGCTGGTGTGGGACTATTGTACAATACGAAAACAAAAGGTATTGGGGCTATGGATTTAAGTGGTTACATTACACTATAGAAAATTCTATGGGGCTCCTACGTAACTACTGTAAAATATAAAGTATTCACAGTGATTTTTTTTGAGGTGATAAATCTTCATATGACTTCTCCCGCTCTAGGGTGGAGCGAAAGGGAGTGTCAGAATTTTAATGGCTAAATGGCTTCGGTAATGAATGAAGAGGTTCCTAAAGTTATCCCGAAGAAAATATAAAAATAAAAGAGCTTTTTACTTAACGAATTTAAGGTTTTTCTTACACCTTTATTATCTGTTACCTTCCCAAGTAACCAAAACACAAACTCTATAACCGCTAATCGTTCTTACCTGTATAGGGCACAGAAATACTTTCAGTTTTATATTTAAAAAAAAAAAAAAAAAAAACGAAGGTCCCAGAGCACACGACGGCCAGTCATGGGCTCTTGATCTATCTGCTATTCTCAAGCCTACTCACGATTTTTTTGTCATTTATTCACAAATAAATCATTATCAAGCAGTGCTTGACTTTGGAAGGCAAGATTATCATCCTGCTCCCAAATAAATCGCACTAAAAGATCAATCTACGTATAAATTTGAAGAACTTGTTGCGCTATTTCCGGCAGTTACATCGTCAAATACGACTTCGGATAAGACTTTACTTAAACCAGTCAAATGGTTGGCTCACGTTATTTTGTAATACCTACTTTTATTTCACTAATAAAGTAATATTGAAACTCGTTTAAAGTGCATGGCTTTATCAAAAAAGCCAGGCGAAAAAAAACACGATCCATTTCACGACCTAAACTGTTAAAGGAATAAAGTCCCTCTTTCTCCCTCACACGACTGCCGTTTTTACACGTCAGCACTCCAGTACGCCTAACATGGTCAATATTATTATTTTTATGTATTTGTATATCTCAAGACCCTGAGGTCCTGGACCTTTGGAAGGCGTACGAAGAGCCGAAGCCAATTCGCAGAGGCCCTTTAGATACTTTTAATAGAACGTGATATTATTATTTCCTTTATTCATTTTCTTTAACATATTTTTAACATTTTTAAATATTTCCTAAAAAAAAAGTATAAAAATCATTTAAAAATATAAAAAACAGTAGTCCGCCGGTGTCGGGAGCAGGGTCTAAGCTACCGGTTCAGGCAGGATCGTCCAGGGCTCCAAAGAAAGGAACCTCCTCACAATGCGAGCCGTATCGAGGAGAACTGCCTTCTGTATCAGGCTCTTGATCCAACCGCGCAACGACAGCTTCGACAGGTGGTCGTCGAAGCTTTTGGCTATAAGGCCGTTGGCAGTCACGACAATCGGCACAATGATAGCCGAGTCTACATTCCACATGTCGACAATCTCGTGTGCTAAGTCGAGATATTTGATTTGTTTCTCTTTCTCAGCTTTCACGAGATTCTCGTCATGTGGGATGGTGACATCGACTATCATTGCGCGGCGCGCTAATCGGTCTATCACCACCATATCCGGCTTATTGGCAACAATAGTCCGGTCAGTGATGATAGACCGATCCCAGTACAACGTGGCATGGTCATTTTCGAGAACTGGGTCGGGCACATACCTGTAATACGGTACCTCAGAATCCACTAGGTTGTACTTCAAGGCAAGTTGCTGGTGAATAATCCTGGCTACTTGGTTATGCCTGTGCAAGTACTCGCCGTTAGCCAGACGAGAACAACCAGAGATAATATGTCTGATGGACTCACCCGGACGGTGGCATGCCCGACACACGTCAACTGTCCCGTCCTTCATAATATGTCTCCGGTAGTTGTTCGTTAGGATAACTTCGTCCATAATCGCACAGACAAAACCTCAAATATTATTATTATTATTTTAATGCAATAAAATTTTATTTTTCCAAATCACTAATTTTTCTAAATAACAACGTAAAAACTTCAGTGGCGCTATCGAGCCGTATATACTCGTATTATGACCGTCGCTATTGCCTACTGAAAATAAAATCAACACCTTATGTATTTTCTTAGACTGCAGCTTATCTTGAAATGTTTACATTACAAAAGTAAGTTACACTGAAACGCCTTCAAAAGTTCCTGTCTTTTTAAACTAAAGTTACTTTTGCTCAGTCTCTTATTCTTCCCCTTTTGGACTATGTTGATGTTTGTACCACTGAAGAACTTTTTCATATGCTCAAACATCTGCCGATTTTTTTGCATCTGCTTCATTCTTGACCACCGAGAAGTCGACTAAGCATTTTGATAGCGGCAGCATATTCGGCAACGTTGGGATACCCCTACTCTTTCCTTACTCTTTTTTTCACAATCCCAACTTGTTTTTGTATCTTCGGGAATACCTTGTTCCAAGAGGGAAGTGTGTGTGTGTGTGTGTGTGTGATTTTATTTATTAATATAGGAATTTTATAATGTATATATTATATTACTAGCTTCTGCCAGCGGCTTCACCCGCTTGTACGTAGGTTTCTCCATAGAAACTTTGGACCTTCGTTTCAGACAATTAGGGGATGAATTTTGGACAATCCTCTCTTAGTACTCTTAGAACTACTTCTGTAATTTCGGCTATACGTTGATATGTCGGCCAGTCAGTTTCTCCTTTTATATACATCGTGAAATTTTGTGGTTGTTTTCTCCCAGTAGAACGACTTGCCATAAGGAGTACTTTCGAATGATAAAGTAAAAGTAAAAAAAAAAAAAAACACTTTTTACTATTTTTTTTTTTTTTGGAAAAGATGTTTTTTTCTTTTATTATATGCTTCGAAATTACTCCTTGTGGTAAGTCGTTCTGCTGCGGCAAAACCACTAAAATTTCATGTTGAATACTGATTTGTCATCTATGTTATAAATAACAACTATTGTTATTTGTTAAGGGGTTTGGACTGTAGTTGTATAAATAAAAAACCCTTGTTCTTTTATATACATGTATTTATATATAAGAGATAACTTGATTACTAGCACTTCAAACTCGTCTTTTATTTTATTTGTTTTCCAATAACAATATCAGTTTTCTAAAATCTGTTTTAACTATTCAAGTCTTGTAAAAAGCTATATTTATAATAATAACCTTGGCCTTAAGTTTTTGCTCTTAAGAGACACAGACAAGCATGGCGTAGCTACCGAAGGGCTAAGCAGAGAAGTACCCAGGGCTCCATGGCCCCCAAGATCGGTGGGCCCTCAAAACCTGATTAGCAAACCTCATAATGAACTACCATATATATTCTCCCAAAGTCGAAATTTCAATAAAATAGGTTGCAACACTGCTTTAATCATGGCAACTCGTTTTAGTCATTAAGAGTCTGACCTTCCACTGCACTCAGAGCAGGAGAGGTTAAATGATGATTTGTTATATAAGTAAAGAAGTTTTCAATGAAAATATTTTTTCCATAACAAGCTTTTATATCGCGTATATTTTGGAATTGTGTTGATGAGAATTAATTATTCTCATCAAGACAATTCCAAAAAGTTCAAACACTATAGAGTTATCTTAATACGCTTATGCGGTTCCATCATCAGGTCCTGTTTACCATCTAGCACTAAAATACTCGTCAAGACGAATCAAACGAGCCCAAACTCGATGGGATTATGTCGTTTAATTACCTATTTCCTATGGCCACTTTCCGGTTCTCGATTTACACATGCATGCAAAATTTCATCTCAATTGGTAACTGAGAATTTACAAGATTGGATTACAGACAAACATCGGGATAGGTGAAACTAAATAAAAGGTTCTAAAAAGGTCCACATTTTTGGCCCAGGGCCGTCAGTCACCTAGCTACGCCACTGCAGTCAAGCATGCTAATTTCATCATGATGGTGGAGCCAACGGACTCAAATCGATCTGGCTTGTAGTCTTTTGATCGTATAGGTTCAGTAACGATGACTCGTGACTAGCAGATGAAAGGCTTTCTGGAACTAACCTTCGATGTCTACATGCAAATTGTTCCTGAAAAAAAAAAATTAAGTTTGAGAAAAAAAACATTTTTCGAGCTACCAACCTTTCTTTGACACTATCAATTAAGAGACGACAGATTTCAAGGATCTGGTACTTCTTTGGGGTCTATCTTGTCATTATTTTCAGCATGAGTGTGTCATGAAATAGTACATTTTGATACAAGTGTAGAAAGTTTGTCATTGCGACCGATGCGGAATTGACAAATTTGCACGCGTAACAAACGACGTTTTTCAATACACTTACGAAGAAAATTACTATGCAGTTTTGTTCATTTTGTACTGAAGAAAATTTTCCAAAGTTGCCATACATTTTAATTTTGATTTAGATGGCAGCAGGCTATCGCAAGCATTTATATCTGGCGGCGGTGGCGTAGCATCTAAAGAATTCTCTTCTAATCACAAATTCAACATACTTTTCCAAAAAAACACAAATGAATAAGAGATATATAAATAGTATTTAATAGACTTTTATCCCGTGCTTAACTTTTGCAGGTTGAAGGAAAAGCAAAGGTATCAAACCGTATACATCCTAATTAATATTAAAAATAGGAATTCAAATATTTTTTAATTTAGAACACAGATAATTATTAATTTGTTGTTAATGACAAATTATTGTGTAAATAAATATTTCATTTATAGTTTTTCTGTTCATAAACATAATTTAAATTGTCATTAAATATTAAAATCTTTGCCTCTTTGGTTTAAGAAAAAGGTAATCACCCTTGACCGTGATGAAATGAGAAAGAAAAAAGCTCTGTTGTGATAAATAAAAAAAATAAAAAACACGAGGGTGATATAGATGGCATATTGAACCTAATTATAGAACGATAAATGACAGTTTTTGAGGAAGTGTACTGGAAAATTATTATAATTATAAAAAAATATTTCTGAAATAACTAATTCAATTTGAAAAAATATGTTTATATTTGATAGGTCATTTTTTGTCAAAAACTGTAAAACCCGAAGGCTCTTAGCAGCCCAACAAAATCGATAAAGACAGAATAGAAAAAAGTCGCCACAAGACACTTACATACACAGGAAACTCAGACGCGGAACAACTAAAAATATTTGTTCCATACGGGAACCGAATCCGCGTCAAGTAGCGCAACAGTCAATTTCTCAATCACAGCGCCAAACATGATGCTATACTACTACACAGATGCTATACTACTAATTAAACCTTGAAAACCGTCTGTCATACACCTAATAGGATTTTGTCACCGCCAATTTAATAAATTAGTATCTTTATACTGTAAATTCAAAGGCACTTACATCTAATACCATACACTTATGTTTGCATTTTCTTAGTCGTGTAAATTCACTATAATATAATCTTCGTTTTCGATCTTCAATCTCTGGCGGACCATAATTTTTATGTGGTCTAAACACACCTGCTAAATTCTAGAAAAATAATACAGTTTTATTATTAAAACAGTACCGAAGAAGTTAGTACTTTATTAGTCGACAAGTTCGACGATACAAAAACCAATCTCAGAGATATATAGGGACTGGATCAATTTACAATACAAAGTTAACTTCTGGTTAACTTGAGCATTATAAATTGATCCAGTTTAAAAAAAAAGTTGCACCAACTAACGATAAGCAATGCCTCATCAACCACCAAATGTCTGATTTAGCGGACCTCGGGTTTCACTATTTTAGCAATGGTTAAAATGACGTCACAAATAACAATGAGACATTATAGCTATGCCATTACGCCTCAGCAACCGTCAAATGTCTGGTTTAGCGGACCACGGTTTTCACCATTTTAGTAATAGTTAAAATAAAATCAAAAATAACAATAACATTAACTGCTCAAATTCAAGAGGTTTTCGGCTAGCTACGATTAAAGGCGATTACAATCAATGACGATTTTTGACAAAACTTTAACGTATTACGTGATGATGGAACAGCAGATGGTAAAATTTAATGGTCATCATTAACTGTAACGGAGACTGTACTGAGCTCTTGATGCAACACAATCAATAAATTAGCATAGCCAATTACGATCTTGAACTATCATTTGAAGCTGGAGCTGACATTTTTTAACAGTCTTTAAGTTAGAACGCGTACGCGTAGTTTCATAGACGCGGATTCATCATGAGACGGTGAGTGTACGCCTGCGGGAAGCTTACATACAAAACTATTAAACTCTGTTGACGAAACGCAATTTTGTGCCGTCGCACAGTGGTCGGTAAATCGAGCTCCATACTCATAGAAACTCAAGGTCAGGAATTTGAAAAAAAAAATGCGATGTGTCTGGTATACACACCTTTATGTAATGTTAACGTATGGAACGTATTTGGTAGCTTAACGCGCGAGAAAATTTACTACGTGCGAAGCGGCATCGAAAGGTATATGAATTTGATGTTACCCTGATCGCCGTGAATGGTACAATACCTCGTGTGAGCACCAGCCCTTCAGTTCAATTCAGTTTCAAATAAATTAACTTTAAGTGTTTTCTCCCATACAAAAAAAAACAAAAATCTTTTTTTTTCGCGTCTGAATTTACCACGTATATACGTTAACATTACATAAAGGTATGTATACCAGACACAATGCAATTTTTTTTTTCAAATTCCTGACGTTTAGTTTCTATGAGTATGCAGCTCGATTTACCGACCACTGTGCATCGTGTCGTTGCCGCTACACCATCCGTATAATGACGAATACACGTCTGTGGACAGTAGGCCTTAACACGTTCGCTGCGGACCCATTTGTCTTCCAGCCAGTGCATTTGAGGTCGAGGTAAAGTTGGACTTCTTTGCAGTCCGTATAAGACCTTTATGGCCTCAAAAAATTTTGTTTCATATAACACCACCGCACCGCTTCGTGAGAAAATCAATTTTATATATTTGTCTCAGTTATACCTTTATAAATGTTAACATTGCTGTTCCCCGCACAGAATAAAAGAAAGCGATTTTGACTGCCGCACCTACAAGAAGAACGTGAACACGTTCTTCTGGTAGGTAGGAAAAAGAAAATGTATCGCACTAATCCCAAGTAATTTAAAACAACGGCAAGATGATAATGACAGCCGTTACGAAGAGGCAAGCGCCATCTTGTTTTGATACAAAATATTAAAACTAGATAGTGTTGATTCAAAATTTTTGATCAATTTTGTATATAATTCTCACGTCCATAAGTTTAGATGATTACCTACACTAACTAAAAATTATAGCTACTTACATTTCTGATTAAAAAACCCGCTATCGCGTGTATATTCATTACAGCTACAATTAAAAATGTGCAGGACACCCAACTCACAACTAACCACTTCATGAACGAATGGTCCCATTGGGTTAACAAATATACTCTTCTTATTGCAAAACTCTGGAAATGGATAGCAAAATGTTGGTCAAAATCTTATCAGTAAAAATCTCGATGCCGAAAAACTTTCAATAATTCGTTTGTGTGCCCACAATCCACTTCCCAAGTCTATCTTATACGTAGTTTTTTAATAATAGCTTACAACAAGACACAATCTTATACAAGTTAATTGTGTTCCCCAATACCCGACTAGCGACTCTAAATGTAATTATATATTCAGCATATTTAAATTTTATATTTAAATGGTGTGAAGCCATATTTCAATATCTGTTTGGCAAACAAACCTAGTAGTGTTATCTTTGATGTTGATGACTATTTCAACAAATAGATTTGTTAACATCATCTATTCCGTAAGTAGATTCGAAATATGTGGGCTATATTGCCAATCCTTACACTGACTAGTCAGGTCCACTGAAAACTATGCGGTACATTCCTCAAAAGCATCATAATAGAAATATATCATAAAATAATCATTACAGAAATTTGCATTACTACGATGCAAATTTCATGACTGTCTGGCAGTTTCAATACTTTACTCAAATGGTAACTTTATTATTGTTCGGGAATCATTGAATGCCTTAAGGGCCGATTGTAGTCACAGCGTATTTTGCATGAACTCTGCCCGGGTCTATATCGACTGCGCAGCCCCGTAACAGCGGTTTTATGTTTATAAAAAAAAAACAATAACTCAAAATTTTTGGTTTTTAATAAACAAGTTTTATTATTTTATGTAACTTTCAAATATTTCCATGACGTAATTTCGGTGACATACACGTCTGAAATATTAAGTTAGGGTCAGTTTTGCGATTTTTTTTTCATCGGGCCAACTAATTTATACCACGTTTTGAATTTTGCCTGGCGGTTGGTCATATGGTTGGTCATAAGAAAATAATTTACCAAGGTGTTCTCTTTTATATTTGTGGATTTGCAGAGGTTCAAAAAAAGTTCAAAATAAGTAGAACCTGGCTTTAAAGATCTGAGTTGCTTTACACGATAACTAACAAATGCTTGCACTATCTAGACGATCAATTTAATTTTTATTTTCTATACTTTGTTACCAACTATCTATAGACTTTACAAATATTTGTTCCATGCGGGAACCAAATCCGCAACACGCCTCACAGTAGCCAATAAATAATTGCTCAACAACTAAGGCAACCGTGTCGTTTTGCTTGCTACACATTTGAATATGTAGAAAGTGTTGATTATTCAGTGTGGAACTATATAAACACATTCTATATAGCGTGATTTGATACTACTTGTATCAAATTTCTAGCTTCTAGCTAGCTTTGGGAAAGTTTTTGAAGTCTTGAACTGGAAACTTTTTGAATTTTTAATAAACTAGTGCGCCTCACCATCTATGATTGCGTCACTGCTTACCATAAGATGGGAACGCAGTCAAGCACTAGTTTACATCAAACAAAAAAAAAATTGAGTATTCGTCATTATACGCACCAAGCGTATAATGACGAGTACGCTTGTTTGAAGCTTACATGCAAAACTCTGTCGATAAAGCAGTAGCATCGTCATCGCGACGCGTCTATGAAGTTACGCGTCAGTGGTAGGTATGCCATATGCGTACACCTAGCGTACAATAACGAATACACGTCTATAAAGCTACGCGTCAGTGAACATCAGCTATTTCTCATTCACCGGCCCGTAATTGAACACGCCGTATATTACGTCTGTCAAGGTATACTTACAAAAAGCACAATAGGAAGTAATGTCCAACTTATCTTCCAGAAAAGCGTTGGCCTGAAATTGAGCCAAAATTGTATATCTGTACAAAACCTCTTCATTCCGTAAATCCACATAACTACAGCCACATATACTCCGCCAAGGTACAACACGACAATGTCGATACCAGCGGTTAACGATTGCGCTCGATGAATTTCTGTCATTAACTGCAAAAAGCATTTTTGTCTAAGTATAAATATCTATTTTAATATTATAAGCCACTTAATTTAATGATCCTTCATTCTATTTATTATATCTATTATTTTTTTATTGAGCACACCTACTATAATGTTGGCTTTTTTAATCGAAAGCTTGACTGTACGTGTACATTTAAGTAAATAAGTAAAAATAATAAATAATGTCATATTTAATATCATGCGGATTTCATCGTGCATGCGGATTTTCTCCGCTTGCAGAAAATTTTAAAAGTCAAAAAATTAAACAGGACACTTTTTACGCATGCGGAGCAGATCCGCATGCGTGATGAAATCTGCACGATATTAGAAACACCCTAATGCAAATCTACACAGGGTTTTTGGTAATTCGACTTATTGATAATATAATGTGACTTTAGCAAAATTTTACTGAAAAACTATTAAATGAATAATGTGCATCGCTCTTTGAAATAGCAGCAAAAGATTTTGTCTTTAGAAAATATTCTAAAGCAAAACAAAGATTAGTGTTTTATCTATAAGATAATATAATTTAATTTATTTTATGTATATAATATAATTTTTACATTGTTTCTATCAATAATTACCAAATAACGAATGATTAAAATAAACATATATATAATATTATAAACAATTTTGAGAAATCATCAACTTATATTGAACTTCGATACCATTCGAAATAAAATAAAAAGTCAATTCCTTAGTACGCCTTATGGAACAGATTTTTTATTTTATTAGTTACATTTAATCAGTTTTCAAACGAGGTAATACTGTACAAAATATGTTGAGATGACCTACTTAAAAAGTTCGATTACTCGACAGCAATTCAATTTGGACTTCATCGTATCGAGGTCAGAAGCGTTTCAAATAAGCTCTACTTTAGTGACTCTATTTTTAGGGATGCACCGAATTACCAATCATCTTATAAGTCAATTTTGGTAACGAATATAAAAATCATAATAATAGATCTTTACCTGTGAAATTGACGTTTTTAAAAACGGGTTATTTTAAAGTATTGCGTATATCTTTGGATTGACTTGAAATTTTAAGTTTAAATTAACTTTAGTGACGATACCTACGACTTTCTTCTAACAAAAGAACTCTGTGTTCTTGGTGTTATAGCTTCCGTTTTGGAAATTTTGTCAACTAGCCGCCCTGTGAAGAAAGGCATGTGATAAAATTTCCCACGTGAACGAGAATGAAACAAAATTAGACATCCCATTCATTAGCAGTTTTAGGTCTGTATACATCATCAATATTGCATACCGCTTGAGATACATGGTTTCCACGATAGAACTCATATTGCGAAATTATGCGAGTTTTATTAGATTTCATACAAAAATTGTTATTATTGTTATATATGCAGCGATATTACACATAATACAATACAGAAAGAAACCAATTAATATCTAATTTCTAAAAAAGAATAACTTACCTTTAATATAAAGACTATTTGAAATTATAATTCCAAGTCAATCCAAAGATATGATACTTCAAAACAAACCGTTTTAAAAACAGCAATATCATAAGTAAAGAACATTAAATCTATGATTCTAAAAATGATAGTATATTTAATTATTTCGTATTAGCCGCTGCCATTAGCTTTACCCGGAAGAAAATAGTTTTTTTTTTAAAGGGAACATGCGTGTACCAATTTTCATCCGTATCTAATCAACCATTCGAGCTTGGAGAAGTAACAAGCATACAAACACACATACACTCACAAATTTTCGCCTTTAGGGTGTTTTTACTATTGTACGGATTTCATCACGCATGCAGAATTACCCCGCAAGCAGAGCTGCTGTCCGGTATCACGCCCCGCATCCCGCGTGCGTATTTCACGCATTACAATAAATACTTGTAAAAAAAGGACATTTGCGGGGCCTACGCGTGCGGAGCAATTCCGCATGCGTGATGAAATCCGCACGATATTAAAAATACCGTTATAATAAAATAAAATAAAAAAATTAGTGTGATGTGCATCACGGCAGAGAATACACGAAAATAGGAAAAGCCCAACATGTAGTGTTGGGCTTTTCCTATTTTAGTGTATGTATTCAACTACGCTCAAAGATGTTTATGTTTGTGAATATTTTTAATATCTATTGATAGACGTGAAGGCAACAGATATTACAATCTGATACTTACAGCAAGCAAAGGTATAGATAATGCAAAACCTATAACACACAGAATACCAACGATATAAATCTGCTTGACTGGGCGAATTTCATAACTCAAAAATTTTGCTAGTAGATACATAAGATTTGTCTGCAACAAAAATTAATTAAAATTACAGAATAAAACCGTGGTTTAATGGGAATTGACAATTAGAAGTCTTCGTCGCCGAGTTAAACTTGCTAAAAAAGTTCATCATCATTTCAGCCGCAAGATATCCAATGTTGGACTTGGCCTCCCCCAAGTGTCTTTCAACAACCGATGCTGTAAGTCTCTCGTCCATCGGATTCCCGCAACCTCCACCAGGGCATCGGTAATCAGATCATTAAAAGATTTAGTTCATAAGAACGAACGCATATAGGTAAGTGCAGTATACCACACATCAATGGTAACCAAACCAGTATATGCTGACCTCTAATTCTATTATAACTGTATACCTATTGCACTAGGTTACTAAAATAAGGTCAACGTGTTACCACCGAAGCGACGTGTGGTCACTTATACCTGTGCCACTAACACAGAAATGTGATATAATTACGCTTTCCATCCAGTGGCCCCTTTATTCTTGTCAAAAAATTGTATAAAATAATTGGAGATGTTCTTCCAATATGCTTTTCTAATACCTAATATTTATCCTTAAGAACCTTTACAAATACAGCCGAGTCTACATACGAGTATATGGCGGAATCCTTCTTGATCTTTGGTACTTAAGAATTTCACTAAACCAACAAAATTATGGATGACTGTGGGAACATATTTTGAAAGAGTTACCGTGTTCTTATAATGTAAGGGAAGGAAAATAGATTGGTTTTAGTCAGCGTGGGCAAAAGTCTGGCACGCCATAATTGCGGCGGTAACTCTCTTTGAGAAGTTGCTGGTGCGACAACACGGCCTCATCACTTTCTGTAGGTCCGGAGCAAAGAGGAATGGCAGCTGGTCAACTCCTTCTACGGAGCAGAAATTCTAGCGAAGGAGGAGGCCGCACGCGTGATACAACGAACATCCTCACGCCCCCGACACCGAAATACTGATCCCCACTACCAGCCACGGTAGACGCGGGCTTGCGGACGCCGAGCAATAGATAGCTCGCCACCCGGCCGTCCGGTAATCGACTGGATCGAGCTCAAGTCGTCAACAGCGCTTAGTGATCCACGCACTCCTCAAAGAGATGTTAGTACACCGTAGCGGCCCAGCAGGGCCGATGTCCGCTAGCTAGGACCGCGGCGAATTTCTGAAAAGCCATCCCTACGTCCTAGACCGCAAAGGACAACTGATAGACACAGGTGTGGTTTTAGTCAGTATAAGTCTGACTCGCCCGGGAGAAGGCATAAGATGATTTCAACCCTCAAAAAGACGCCCATATTTCCACAAAAAAAATGATACTTAATATCGATAACATCATCATATATCTTCTTCTTCAATAAAAAAAATGAATAGCTGTGCGTTAGTCTCGCTAAAACTCGAGAACGGCTGGACCGATTTGGCAAATTTTGGTCTTGAAATATTCGTCGTAGGTACTCCAAGGAAGGTTTAAACGGTGAGAAAAAAAATCGAATACAACGCCATCTCTTATTAAAATGTCATTTTGAAATGAATTCTGCTGGTTCTGGTAATACCCGTAGATGGCGTTTTCTTTATAAGGCGGTACGAAGTTTGCCGGGTCAGCTAATATTATGTACACCACTATTTTTTAATTAGTGCAAATACTTAAAGAGCTTATTAGAAAATGTCTTGTTATTATGTAAGTAAAGTCTCAATAAATAATATTCATAGACAGCACTGAGCACAGTTATGAGCGTTTGTTTATATCCCAAAATCTCACTCAATTTATGGAAACATTGTACAGGTTATTGTATAAGATTGAAAGAATGTCAATAAAAATGGAAAACACTAAGCTTAGTATTTTCTAATAGTAGTTGTTATGAATTATGATTCAATTATTAATTTACCAATAATGACAAATTTTCGTGAACAATTTTGGAATTTCGTTTTTTGTACTTTTGACTACACAAATGCCCCATTTTTTTGTGCACTAATTAAAAAATAAGGGTGTATAAGTAATCTGCTTAGCCATTTTCCTTTTATGTTGGAGTTGATCAGCAAGTATACTAAACAACAGAAACCGGTTACTTTTGCAGTTGTTTGTTACGCAAACTTAACAGAAAAAACATCAAAATTTCCCACTGCGACTATTAGGCAGTACGAAGATTGCCGGCCAAGCTAGTGAAATAACATTTATCAAATCTGTCTAGCTTTAAGTTGACTTTCAGTGTAACCGGGTACAACAGAATACCCATATTTTATAACCAGTAACTGGATAACCCCTTGGTAAGATATGCGGTCAAACTTTCGGGAATTCGACTACCCTTAACAACTGTCAAAAATCTATAAAGGTCAAAAGAGACCCACAACATCCTAGATTCGTTACATTGCATTATTAGATTTTTGATAAATTTTTATCACCTGCCAAGTATCAAAACCGTTGTTAACTTCAATGAAAGCTGTTAAGCAATAACAAACAAATCCTGCATTGCATGCATCCGATAGTGTCATAACATTCTGGGAAGTAATGATAGCCGTACCTATACAACCTTATTTTTAGTATAGGGAAACCCGAAACACGGGACTAGTGTTTTTATGCAAATAATCAATGCACAAATTTCATAACTATATCATGAAAAATCACAAAGTTATAAACTTGTTATGTTACCTGGTTGACCACACAAACACATGGTCTCCAAGTCATCCAGGTAACTGACGGCTTGTTTTACTTCCGCACTCAGATGTACTCTATTGCCTAGTGCTCGCTATGACCTGCTGTAACCAGTGTTGTTCTTAGTATAGGTGGTGGCCAACTTGTGATCTTACTTAAATATTTTTGGGAAAAAATATAACATAGTGTAAAAATAATTGGAATTGATTCAGTTACTGAGTCTGAACAAACTATACTCATATTCAGGTTTCGCATTTACTAAAAGTAATGTTGTATATCAAAAGTAAGTCTGCATGATCCATTTCTACTGTGAAAATACTATATACCTTATTACATCGTTGCGATGTTGGGAATGATTGACCTGACTCTAGTTTTGAATCGCTTGTGGCAAACCTACTTGGTGGTTTGGTTTGTAAGTGGATAATTAATGCGAATGTGCAAATGAAAGGGAGAATTACAGTGATACATAAAAATTAACTCTAATATTCAGTTTCAATGACAAGCTTTAATTAAGCCTCATAATAGTGTAGTTCAGGAAAACTTAATTACAACATCTGTGCTCGCTCGGTGTGAGAAAGTAGGAGTAAGGTATCTGGCTTCACGCACTACTGACGTGGAACCACCATGTTTGACAATACTTTTTTTCATCTCGCTGCTTTAACATGCCTAAGCGGTCCCTTCTCCTCAAAGCTGCAATTGTGGCAAAGTTATCAACAGCCTTGATCACCACGGCGTGTCATACAGCCGAAGTGCTGATTGCACGCAAATATTGACGACATCAACCGACGAGGTCTTTTTTTTATGGTAGGTAAAATCATCCAATGACAAATCCCGCCCTTGGGCGGAGCGGCAAGTAGTGTCAGACTCTTACTGACTAAAAACCTACCCCGTTCCTTCGTTGCCTATCGTGCCAGGGCCGGGTATTCCTTTCGGAAGCGGACCCAGGATTCCAGCAGACTTCGACCCTGCCTGCCTGCAGCTAGCAGGCTGGGCCTCTACGGTTGACAACTCCTTGAGGCGCGCGGGAACAGAACGCGCCGTCGACGACTTGGGCTTGGTCCGGTCGGTTGCCGGACGATCGGACAGCGTGCTACCCATTGCATGCCGTCCGCAAGCCCGTAACCGACGAGGCCTTGTCATTATCAATGTTCCGGCCATTTTAAAACCACGTGTCTTTATTTTCGTGGAAGTTGAATAGGCTTTTAAGGACTTGTGTTGTTACGTTTGCGCCATTCTATATTCCTAGCTTATTATGCTCCTCTTTACTTAAAGTGATATTGGGTTCTAGATTTCTATCTACACATAGGGCAAACTACTTACATCAAATTTAGATTATTGCCTCCGAACTCAATGGTACACATCGGCTGTTACTGTTGCAAATCGACTGTCCCTAAAAACTCATGAATCTGAAAAATAGCATTATTTTTTGTTGCTGTTTTAATTTTAATAAAAGAATATTTTTGTCTAATGATCCTCAAACCCAACCTTATGTAAAAAAAAAAAATTGCAGATTCACCCCCGATTTCTGATTTAAGTATTTGAGGTTGAGAATTACTCAAACTCTACTTTAGCCTATAAACTTGGCATTTAAGTATGGTTTGAGACGTTCTTAGCTCAAAATACTCAATTCAGAAACCCGCCTATAGTCATTCATGATAAGGTTATCCATAAAATAAACTCAAATTGCTCTTCAATAAAGTAAACTTTTGCCAATAAGTCTAGTTACCAATAACTCTGTATAAACTAAACTATATAAATAGGCATATAAAGTATAGTTTTATATATAGTTTAATTTCGGCTGCATCGTCAAAGGTTCTTAAGAATAAATGAATAATACAAAAGTTATGAAGGAGTTTTTCTTCTTTTTATATTTCTAATGAAATCTAGCGTACGTACTATCTACATTTGTTTTGTAGCTGTTACTTTGGGGGCAACTGGATATAAACTTGAGCGGTGAACAATTACGTTATAATATAAAATTATATCTCACCATGTAAACTAACGTGCCGAACATCATGTTTCCATAAAAATAAATCACATACAACTTATGGGCATATAAAAATTCGGTAGTCAACGGCAATATAGCGTAAAACAATACGTGCGTTCCATATTGCGTGTCAACAGCAACACATCTTTTCATCACTAAGAACAATATTTTGACAATCCATGATCTCATAAAAGCCATCGCTGTAAACGCTGCGACAAAAATGACAGTTGCTGTATCTACCATAGTAAAAGCAGACATGGCTCCGAAGTCATGAATGCCTAAAAACCCAATTCCGTATGCATACGATACATGTTTGACGGATACTATCTGTAACAATGACATTAAGTAATTTTATATTTTTACAGAGTTTACGAACACATTGGATACTGAAATTCAGAACTAGATTTATAAACTACAAGTAGGTAACAAAACAATATAATTATATTATTTTTTACAGATGATGTCGACAACTTTTTTAGAAATCCTTATACATAAGATTGTTCCAGCGTAGATCCTAGCATGTGCAAAAATGTAACTATATTGTTTGAAATTATTACCTTCTCTTAGAGAAAAGGACCGAGTCCCAGCTTTGGAAACATCATAAGGCTGATTATGCTCATACTTTGACCTTTTTTTAATTAGACAATGTATTGATACAAAAGTCATTGATATTATACAGGGCCGGATTTAGGGCATAACAATAGGTACTGGTCTTGGGGCCTCTATAAGGAAGATGCCCCTACAGTTTGATTTTTACAAGATATCCTTTTTAGTTTTAATATTTTCTTTTTTTTTGTGTAAATCTGAAAAGACCAACGGCGACGACAATATCACGATGATTATCGGTCCTTTACTGTGTATACAGGTATTCTCTATGAATATAATGTTTAGGAAAAAGTTTTTTTTTTAATTATTATTATACATAGGCTCACGTTTAATCACTATCTCACTTGATGATAAGTGATGATGTGACCGACGAGGAAGCACGCTTGCCTGAAGTAACCTATTCACTCTTGAGTTGAAGACCCCTAGGTTATAGCTTTCAGGAAACACAGACTCCGGCAGGGAATCCCGCTTCTTAGTTGTACGCTTAATCAATAGATGTGTTCCCAAAACACAGAAAGATAAATCAATAAAGTAGTAATAAATAAAAAAGATAAGACTAGGTATTTATTTCATTTAGGCTTATTAAATTATTTTTATATATCTATTAAACTATCTGTTCGAAATGACTCTGTTACCAGAATATTTAAAATACCTAAGTTTTAATGATGTGCTGTAGGTAATTATAGTTTTAATTGCACCACAAGTTAGGTAATGAAGTGACAGAATGTACATTACATAATTAATGTGTAATATGATTGCTGGCTATTATCTACTTGAATAATTTAGAACGTTGTAAACAGTTACCGCGGCTCTGGACCGCATAAGTAGTATTGGAAAACACAGATGGGTTTCATTCAATAAAATAAAAATTAAAAAAAAAAAATCTCCCTCTCGTTTCCAGACCTGGAGACGTTATTACGCATTTTTTTTTATCTAAATCCTGCCCAAAAATATCTTAGCAATAAATATAATACGTATGTTGTCATATATGGCAGAGAGGGGTTAATTACTCGAGCCCCAAACGAACGCTGGCGTTCGCACACCTATTGTCTTTCTATTGTGTCACTAATTGCGGTACTCAGAAGTTTAATAATAATAATATATTATTTTTTGTCAGATCGTACAATAGATACGTATGTGGGGCGTGTTGGGAAACTTTGAGAATAAAGTCCGTCGTGTAATAAAAAAGTTTAATTAATGTTCACAAAAGGTTTCAAAAGTTCTTAATAGTACATTGTGATACCAGTGTGTAATGTAAATGGTTACCGTCGAGGCGGCATTGAGACCCCAGGCCGTGGCGAGGGTCTTAAGAGAGCCAAGAACGGTAACCATACATTACTCACATGTATCATACGACGTTTTTCAATACACTTGTGAAGAAAAATAATTTAGTTAACTATTATTACAACAGCAAAACTATTAACATTTTTCATAATATGGCGTTTATAAATACAATCTGTTTTCATAGGCGAGCATCCAATTTTTTTTAAATTTACCCATAGCTTAAGACTACGGCTATATAGTCTTTTGATCAAGTTGCCAAGTCGTTGTTTGTTTTCTTGCGTGAAAAGTTTCTACGATAATGTCATTTTTAGTGACAATAGAATACGGATATAAAATTTCCTATTTTTTTTGTAATATTTGATTTCATTTAATTATAAATATAGCCAATGAATTTCACTCGAAAAAATCACACCAAAAACCGCGCGCAACGCGGCCATAGACCACAAAGAACAAACTATTTTTATTTGATCGAACGATTTATATATTAAATGTTTTGTTATTGAATAAACCGTACAAAATAAAATGGTTGAAATTGCATGAAATAAATAATAATACACTGTACGAACGAACGCAATAACCTAATAAATAAATATGATTGAACAAAAAGGTTATAGCTACAATACAGCACTAGTCCGTAACGGTAATCAAAAAGTCAAAGTTTGGTAACAGGTGCCATTATATACCTAAGTGTAGTGCAATAAGAGCCACTTTCTGAGCAAGTGTATTGAAAAAAAAATATCAAAATTAAATGTAAAATAAGAGTACCTAAAACTATACGCGATGAGCGCGAGTGTCTGTTCCCATCAGTGTTAGGATGGAAAAAGCCCCGGGAATCGTCGTTACCGTGGGAAGCACTACTCGTGGAACTTGATGTTTCGCCCTGTTCCCGTGAATCTAGTTTACGCTAAACTCAGTTTCAATTCCTTTATTTACGTATGTTTTCAACACGGGTCTTTAAACTAGATTACGCTGAGCTCAGTTTAGTTGAACTAAATTTTTATGGTGAATGATTAAGGGCTGATTTCATCATTCAATATAAAAACTTAGTTCAACTGAACTGAGCTCAGCGTAAATGGTAATTTATTGGTAATAACAAATTATTGTGTAAGTAATCATGTTTATTTTTATATTGTGTTCTAAAAAAACACAATTTAAATCATTCAATATTAAAACCCTAAAAATATCCGTCTCTTTGCTTTTCAAAAAAATAAATAATCACCCTTGGCCGTGACGAAATAGGAATGAAAAAAGCCCTTGGTGTGATAAATTTAATAAAAGCACGCGGGTGATATACATGCCATGTCGAACCTAATTATAGTGCGATAAGAGACAGTTTTCGAGTAAGGGTATTAAAAAAAAATTCCAGTTGACTTGCTTGAATATTATTAGAGATTGAAATCTACTAACCTGTGAAATACGTTCCGAACTCCAAGGTTTTTTTACATTGCACTCGTTTTTTGAATGGCTTTCGTAAAATTCAAGTATTTTTTTAAAGTAATGACATTTCACTATGTCATTATTAACAATTGGCACATTATTATTGTATTTTATCAGAATAACCACAAGAGTAACTGTCCGCCGCCGTGATTTATAATACAAACAAAACAACATCAGTGCCTCTAACGGTGGATAATGTAACTATTTTACGATATACAGCCATCTTTGGTCATATCGTGAAATAATCAACGATATAAACGGCTAACGTTTATATCGTTAAACGCAGAGTGTTCATTGATTTGGTTTCCCCATGTCGTGATATGGCCAGCGGACGAGGTTCTATATCATGAAACACCACCATTTCATGATATGCCCGATTACATCATGAAGTGATCAATTCTACGATTTGGCGACGACATATATATTCAAGATAGCCGTATCCGTGTATGAAGCGTATCAAAGTATGAAGTCAACGTGCCTGTGCACAGCTAATGTGGTTTAGTCCCTGTCATTAGATATATTTCTGGGAAAGCCTATTCATACCTACATAATGATCTAGGCTATCGCCCTCACCGGTACATTGCATTGCATCAGCCTTATAATGTTCCCACTGCTGGGTGCTCAGGCCTCCTCTGTAGGAGAGGGTATTGTTTTTTATTTTTTTATTTATGCGAATAACTCCCTGCCGTCAAGTCTCGCAGGGATTTGTTGTGGGTCGTAGATCTTTATGGTTCAATAATTATAGAAATTGCAATTGTATAAATAAAATAGTAAATAAATAATGGCTTAAATAATTTAAAAATCAGGTAAAATATTGGTAAGAAATTATTTTCATTGTCAGTCGTTTTTTTAGTAAAAATAGATTATTACAATAAAACAGAAACAAATAATGCTAAAATTTTGCGAGTCACCGTCAGCATATCCGCTGTGCAGGCTCTGACGTCGACGCAGCTCGTGTAACGCCTGTTACCACGAACTACGTCGAAGGTTAGACTTTCCCCTCTGTTTAGTACCTGTAGTCCAAACTGATCGAGAGCTCCTAGCACTGCTGCCCCACCAGATACTCCATTGGTACCTCCTCCCATAATGAGCTTATGCGGGCCGGTCTCGCTTTCCACCTTCCTGAGGCTGTACATGTATGGCCCTAAGGGCTGATCTAGCTCGAAGTAGAACGAGACCAGAGTTAGCCTCCAGGCACTGGAGCTAGGCGTGGAGCTGACTGGAGCTAGGAGCAGGCGCGGGCTTGCGGACGGCGTGCAATGGGTAGCACGCTGTCCGATCGTTCGGTAACCGACCGGACCGAGCCCAAGTCGTCGACGGCGCGTTCTGTTCCCGCGCGCCTCAAGGAGCTGTCAGCACACCGAAGAGGCCCAGCCTGCTAACTGCAGGCAGGCAGGGTCGAAGCCTACTGGGATCATAGGTTAACTACCGAAAGGAATACCCGGCCCCGGCTCGATAGACTACGAAGGAACGGGGTAGGTTTTTAGTCAGTAAGAGTCTGACACTACTTCCCGCTCCGCCCAAGGGCGGGATTTGTCATTGGGTGATTTTACCTACCATAAAAAATTTAAAAAAAAATCCCCATCGTTTGTGGTGAGTTCCGGGTACTGTCTGACGGCAATGCGTGGGTCAAAATCGGCAATTGCCGCCTTGACAGTCCCATCTCCATTCCCGGAGCTCTGGATGATTCTGACACCTCTGGTTGCCAACCTTTTTCTTTGAAAGTTTACCTGGAGTATCTTATGCGGCAGTGTGTTCACTGGGACCACCTTAGCAGTAAGCGACGGATGCACGCGAAAGCCTGACCCACCTGACTCAAACAGGACACTCAGGGTCAAACGCGTTGTGGTCGGTCTTTCCCATCTTCGCCTTGACACAGTTCGAGCACTGAGGTGTTTCCGGCTTCAGCCATCGGTCGCATTCTGCTCGGAGGTGTGGGCCCCCGCAGTGGCTGCATAAGTCAGCAGGTTCTTTACAGAGCCGCCGACTATGCCCGTAACCCACCTCGTACACTGGACCAGTGGCGACTGGTCATCGACGAAGACGATCTGGAGATCAATTCGCGCTTTTCCCTTTTAGAGCATCCTGTACCAGACAGCTAGGAGAGGGTGTGGGCCGTAATCCACCACGCGGGCCCAGTGAGTGTTGGTGGATAGTCGGCACATTACTCATTCACAAAACTAGGTCTTCATGGAGAAGGACAAGAAACTCCAAGGATGCTCTCTTGTGAAATTGCAGCTTTATGAAAGTAGAGTGAATAGGCTTCAGCATCAACGATTGCATCACTGTTTATCATCAGGTGGGATCGCAATCAAGCACTGGTGTAAAAAAAAATAAGAAAAAAAATAAGAGATTTTTTGTTTTTTTTTTATAGTAAACCATTTAAAAAAATAACTGTGCACTTTAAACTTATACAACTTCAAATTATATTATTCAATTTCATAATTATCTTGGACCATACCGAAATTAAAAGCAACATAATAAAACCAGCAAGATTAACTTTCAGGTGCTTAATTCTTTTTCTTCCGTATCTTTCCTTGATTAAAATTCTACTCATGGTCTCTATGTAGATGATAAATAAGATTATCATTTGGTTTTAAAAATTAGCTTTTTTATATAGACACTAGCTGACTCGGCGAACTTTGTATCGCCTTCTTCTTCTTCTTCTTATCGTATCGATGGCCCTCCCCTCCCTCAAAGTTTCTGGGTTTGTATCGCCTAACAGTCAAGGAATGTAGTCTGTCTATCTTTTGATATAGTCCACCGCATATGACGAAACAAAGCCCAAGTAATATTTCAAGTTACAAACAATTTTAATGTATAAAAGTTATCTACATCAATTTTGTACATTTTACGATGATGCGCGCACAACTAAAAACTAGTAAGGTATACGAAAGGTATATTAGGTTATTCTCATTATGGACGATTTGTGTGATTAGGCCATTGCGAAAAAACTAGTCAAAAATATATAAAAACGATTTAAAACCAAGTCTTGCTAATGAGGTAGTCAAATAATTAAGAGCTTAAACGCAATAGCGGCTAGCCGTAATGCAGCGTGCCATTCCGGTTGGCTGCATTTCAATTTTTATATGATGCGTATATTTTGGAAAAAGGAAATTTTAAAAGACCTTTTTGTTCGTTCAGTTGTATGATTGTAGTTTCACACAACTACCTATTAAAGTTAACAATTTTCTATTGATAGTATTCAATCCGAGCACTATATTTCACTGACATTGTACATTAGTGCTTGGCGTTATGACCTCGTATTTCCATTTAGTACCTATCTATAAATAATTGAAAACTGCCAAAAAATATTTT
The DNA here is from genome assembly GCA_958295575.1 of Leucania comma. Classification (NCBI taxonomy): domain Eukaryota; kingdom Metazoa; phylum Arthropoda; class Insecta; order Lepidoptera; family Noctuidae; genus Leucania; species Leucania comma. Next base: position 15,426,972 of record OY282461.1, read on the forward strand.
TGTTTACTGTTACAACAGTTTTTCGAAGTGCTTTTAAATCCGGCCCCTACGTTGGCGCATCATATTAAAACGTGTGTGAACCTCCATACAGTCCCACTACTAATACAACGAACCAACCTTAGTAACACTAGCAATTTCTAAAATTGGCATGTCATTGATTTCTAATTAGATATTTCTAAAACTACTACTTACTAACTCACTTGGCGTAGAAATGTCCACGAGTTCTGATAATGCAGCTGTTGCAACATTGTTAGTCGAAATGACTATAAATAAAAATACAACGAGCGTTGAGATAGACCGACACATAAATGATAACTTAAAAATCTGAAAAAAAAAGTTACATAAATACTTGAATGACTTTCGGCAATAAACTTAGAGAAAAGTAAAAACCAAGCCAAAACATCAATTACAAATTATGAAGTGTAATTTGCGAAATTATTGCAATATTCATCTTATTTTTTTTATTTTTGGAAACTTCGTAGTGTTCATGGTGGCAACTACCCTGACTTGCAAGTTGTACGTTGCAGGTTTAAACTCTGGCTGTGATAGGTTGTTTATTTCATCGTTACAGCTCACAAAATGGTGAAGAAATACATCGAAACGGAGCGAGGCTGCGAAGCGGAGAAACGGAAAAATATTAACCAATAAGATTGCAAAAAATCTCCGCTCCTCTTTAGTGGACAGGGAGTACGAACTAGTTTAAAAATTCATACAAAACTGGGAAGCGGAGCGGAGCAACGGAGCGGGGAAGTGGAGCGGAGCAACGGAGCGGGGAAGCAGAGACAGAAAGCGGAGAGGAGAAATAAGTGTAGCTAAAACAGTCTACAACTCCGCTCCGCATTATTTTCTCACTCCGCTCCGGTTCACAGACACAGTCCGCAACTCCGCTCCACATTACTCCTTAGCTTCGCTCTGCTACCTCGCTCCGCTCCTGTGGACAGGCAGCCTAAGACTACGCTTATTAAGCAACCTCTTTTTAAAAGTTAAGGACTTCATTGGGCTCCACTTAAACCAAACTGAGGCTGCACTATGCACACAGCGAGCAATTTCCTGACTAAGTTCTAGTACTTAAAGACACACGTGCGTGTGACACCTCGGTAATGAACAAGCCAAAAACCATTGGTTGTATTTTTAAGAAACTTTCACAAACTAAAAAATAATTTAGTTACCAATATTTTGATATACGATTTTTATTCATATTGTGTTTAGGAGCCACTTTTTAATGTGTTAAAAAAAAATTACCTTTACAATTGCTTCTTCGGTAACTGATGCGAAAAAGAAAACTAATATCCACACCAAACCAAGAATAAAAACTCTTATCGTCAAAGTATTTCTATCTAAAGCGCCGAACGCATCTCTGAAAAGTAGTATTATTTTATTAGTTACTTTGAAATTGGTCCTAGTAGCGTTCAGAAATTGAGGTGGGGCTACGCTGGAAGATCGCAGAATGAGCCGAGCTCAAATTTATGTAGCGCTCGTGCTCGGCTCCTCTCTCCTCTCTCCTCCTCTTCTAGCGTAGACCCTCCTCTATATTATAATCATTACACACTGCAATACCTGCGAAATGCCAAATGCATAATAATAAGTTTGCTTTTAGTCAACCACAATTAAGGGATAAATAATAAAATAGGTGTGCTATCAAGGCAGGTCTTATTGTTTTGATCAAATAATGATCGTCTAACTTACAGGCAACGGTAAAGCCTCACGTAAATTAAGGGACATAATGTCTCCCAACTTAACGCGCAACGATTGATCTACGTGACGCTGCAACGTTGTCCAGTGTCCCGCAACTTGTCCCCCAATATTTTACAACACATTCATTTGACGGTAGGCACTTTGACAGAATTGAACAATTTGACAGAATTTCTGTAGTATGTGTGTATCTGAGGCTTATAGGTGCCATTCGAACCTCGGCGGCAGGCTGCGGATGCAGGCAGCACATACGGCGGCAGCACGAAGCCGTCAGTAGCTGCACGACTGGTTTTCTATATGTATAGAAATATGGATTTTAGTAAAAACCATTTCGAACGCGGCTGCGGCCGCCCTTGCTGCCGAGCTTTGGCTGCGAGTGCTGCCGCGACCTGCAGCCGCAGCCAATCACAGATCAGTAGTGCTGCGGCTGCAAATCGATGCGCACGTAATTACTTCACTCCCACCTATTTAGGTAAGTCCCGAAATAATTGCTACTCGGAGCTGATAGCGCTCATTTTGGATTGAATCGTAAACTTGCGACTGGCAGCACGGGCAGTCAACCTCGGAATCATTCCAGCTGCGTGTCATGCGTGTGCTACCTGAATTCGCAGCCTGCGCCTGAGGTTCGAATAGCACCTTTATTCGCCGTAACCTGACACAGTGAAGTACTATTTGGCGTCCACCCGTTGACCACCTGTCGACAACGAGTGGACGCCTTGCGACGAGGTGGAGCGGGGTGGTGTTAATGAGCTGTAACCTTTATTAATAAAAACTCATCAAAATAAAACGATCAATAAAAACTACGATATCAGGCATCCACCTGGAGCTATAGAGACGGTCACTCAAGCATATTTTTTATATTTACAGTGAAACATGGTTAAGTGGGTCCTGGATAATTATTATCTGAGAAACCTTTGCACCTGATTAATCACAATGGGGTTCCTGATAACTTTGCTTTGGAATGCATTCATTGTCATTGAATACCTGGCTAATGACAATGACATGGCTAATGACAATGACATAGCTAATGACAATGAATGCGGCGGACAATGCAAATGGACATCCTATATCAATGATATTGTATCATTGACAGAGGATTTCCATCTACATTGTACACGTATATCCTTTGGGCACCCAGTTATCCAGATTTCTCTGTATTAGGTACAATAGCAACAATAGCACTCACAAGTAATTGAAGTAGGCGGCCGTTGTGATAAAATCAGTAGTCGTGTTCCGATTGCATCTCACCATTATTTCCGTGGTTGGCATACAATTCGTATTGTTATATGTGTTACATATCGACCAAGGAGGCATTTCTCGAAAACTTACCGCCAAAAATTTTAAACTGTCAGCTAAATAAGACGCGTGCTAAAATAAATAAAAAAATCTTATTATTGTATTGTGATTGCGACGCAGACTCCGCTTGGTCTTTTGGAGTTGAACACTAAGACTTGATGAGGCATCAGTGATAGAGTCAACTGACAATGATACGTAAAAATTAGTTTTTCCATTACCGACTTTATTACCGGACAATAAGTCAGTAAAATTGAAAAACTATTTATTGTCCGGAGACGTCGACATATACTCCAATCGCGTTAAGATTAAACATTTAAACAAATCTTTTTTACTGTTCGTTCCACCAGTTTGACTTCTAATCTGTAGGCATAAGGATAATATTAGAAGCAGATGTAACCACTCTGGCTTTTAATGTCATCCTTATTATATTATACCAACTACTTAATGCAGTCGCCATTTATCATATCAGTAATACAATAAATATCAAAATCGGTTAACAGAGGGTAAAGGTTTGTTGAAAGTCTAATCTTAATGCGAGTGGAGTATAGATATGAGCAACCACAGGCCTAGCTAAGTTACGACCATTTCGGTTCGATCCTTTTTGGTCAAACGCCTCGAGTTGGCCACTCCTCCAATTCTTTTGTTCTGACGTCATTTTAATGCTCAGTCACGTGGTCAGAACAAAGAAATTGGAGGCGTGGCCGACTTGTGGCGTTCGACGCAAGAAAATGGTAACGAAACGGTCGTAACTTGGCTAGGGGGGCAGGTATACAGACCCGCATCCTTCAAGGAATGGATCTTCTAAACAGAAAGGGATATTTTATATGATTTTTCTCCTGTGGCAACGCTACATAAGATTATAGTAAACTCGCTTTTTTACAGACTTAGCTCAGTGTCAAGGTGTCCTATAAATGTCATAAAAACTAAAAACCTCATAAGGGTTACTAAAAAAAACTGGGCAAGTGCGAGTCGGACTCGCGCACTGAGGGTTCCGTACAAATTTACCTATGTAAATAGTTCAATGAGTTTCGAAAAATTTTCCGAATCGCAATACGTGGCAACAAATTTACTGTTTTCAGGTTTATTCTTATTTGTACCTTGCTTTATTTCAAGGTCCTTGGTCAACGGGAAGTACCCTATGAATTTTAATTTCCTTGAGATTGTCAAAATATACGTTTTTTGCGACAGAGACGGCCGTATCTTTTTTTTTTTCGTTAACTTATAAATTTGATTTTTTCACAGCTTCAATGGACTGCATACTCGTGGTTTTAATTTCAAAATGTTACCTCCTCGCGTTCCTCTCGCGGTCTTGTCAGACAGACAGACGGACAACAAACGGATCCTATAAAGGTTCCGTTTTTTTCCTTTTGAGGTACGGATCACTAAAAAGTCACCACGGCCATAAATCAAAGGGTAGCCGAAGGTACACTGGTTGGTTTTAATCAGCAAAAGTCTGTTAATGTGTGTGAAAGGCAAGAACAGGGAAGGAGGTGATGTAATTTTAGGGCACCTCGACACGGACAGGTTAGGTTAGAATTTTTTTTTTTCATCAGCTGAAAATAAAAGCCTTACTTTAAACTGTATTCTATACATTGCCTAGATATTGCCTAGGTATTGTATAGAATACCGGATTATATATATTGCCGGTAACATATAAAAAAGAAAAACTGACTGACACATCAACGCACAGCTGAAACTAGTGCAACTAGGAGCGGGAAATTTTACACAAGGTTTTCTTTTATAACGCTAGCGAGCACTAAGGGAGGAATTCCCAAAATTCAACGCCCACGGGGGTCCCCTAGGGGTGGGGGGAAACCCTACTTTCAAGCGGGCGAATCAGCTGGCAGAAGCTAGTCATCAAATAATCCATCTCACTCCGGGTGAAGAATAAGAAAATGTTAGACTTCTACTGACTAAAATCCACCTGTTTGTTTTCTTTCAGTTGCCCATTGCGTTCCATGTTCGCGGTAAATCTTTCGAACAAACCTGCAGCGCTGACAAGTTCCTCAATACAAAATGTCAGTAATATCTGAGTTTTCAATACCTATCGATCAACATTTAACTTAGACCAAGATAAATTGGCCTGCTAAAGAACTTGTTAACACATGTCATCTTAGGGTGTACTTAATATCGTGCGGATTTCATCACACATGCGGGATTGCTCCGCATGCGCAGCCCCGCAAATATCCTTTTCATACAAGTATTTATTGTAATGCGTGGAATACGCACGCGGGACACGAGGCATGATATCGGGCAGCAGCCACGTACGATAATAAAAAAACACCCATAGACATATGAACAGAACGCGTGTTCTTCTTTTCTGCAATAGCTAGCTCACGTGTTGTGTTTCAGAGGCGAATGTTGCTCGACCCTGTATACAAAGCTTCTTTAGCCCCCCGTAGACGTATTGTCAGGAGGGAGCATTTGTAAAAACGCTCCACTGCCATCAAGACTTTCACGATAATTATACCTAAGATTTGTATACTTACCAGAATTATAAACAAAGAGGTCTGCAAAAATCTGCCATAAGATATTCCTCTGAGAAGTGGATTCATATATTTATTGCAGTCATATCTCCTAGTGTATTGTTTAATAAAACTATCCATACACATATACGCCATGCCAATTGTTGCTTCACATAGGACAAAATCAATAAGTTTCACTGAAAATAAATTTATTTCAATATATTTAACAATTCAAGGTTAATCGGGTTTAGTAATATGATTAACATAATTAATATTATATGACTTAATAATAATTATGATAAGGTACGTGAACTGTGTAGTTTAGCAGTGTTCGATATATCTGTATATCGTTTTAATCCCGTGGAGGGTCGATTCGGTACATTAAACACTATCGATTTGTAGAGATCAAATTATAAAATGAAGTACTTTTTTTAAAGTCGAATTAATTTACGTATGTAGGTACGAAATATTTTTTCTAATGGTAATTACGGTTGCTCTTTATATACGTACAATGTACCATCGTGGTCATTTCTGCCATTTAAAAAAAAATTCGCCGGAAACGCAGTGTCGTTTTAAGTGCAAGCAAAAATGAACTTAGCTGTGGTCAGGCGGAAGTGTCTTTGATAGTACATATTGGGATCATTCGATGATTTCACTTATTGCCAAATAATTTAAAAGCGATTTATAAATTAAACGCATCTAAATAGGTACCGTTTTCGCACACCTTTGAAAATATATCATAATTATACGCCGAGGAAGAGTATGTGCATGCAAAGTATATGAATTTCTTAATACTTCGCCATCGGAAACGCCCGTCACTAAGAGTTTCCTGAAAATAAATAACCAACTTTAATTCACAAAGCGATCACAATATGATCTCCGTCGCAAAAGAGATAAGTAATGAAACTTATCATCATCATCATTCCAGCCGAAAAACGCCCACTGTTGGACATAGGCCTCCCTCAATATTGTCACCACAACGAACGCCCCTGTGCGTTTTGTATCCATCGGAATCCTGCGACTCTCACCAAACCATCGATCCAAACTAGTGAGTAGCCTTCTAAAGTACCGTGTTTAAGTACGCGGTCGCCACTCCAGAACCTTTCGGTCCCATCGACCTGTTGAACAGATTTCAGCAAGCTTTGTACGCTGCCCACTGCAACTACTACAGCTGTGAAACACAATACTAGTTTTCTATTTTTTTCCCCAATCTTAAGTTTCTATAATGTTTTCTTCTTTCTTTCTTCATTAGCTCCCACAAACAATCAATTTTACGTTTTTATAAACATTTGAGTAGCAGGTTAGGTCCTTCATTAATTACTATAACTTATTATATAGGTATTGAATTGGTATATTTTTAAATACTTTTAAAAAAGTGGCTGTAGTTACTGGTATCAGGAACAGGATCCAAGCTACCGGCCGTCAGGTCTTCAGAAAGAGGAACCTTGTCCAGAATTATCTATTGCTTTCTGTATCAAGCCCTGCATCCCGCCTCCTAACGAGAGCTTCCTAGACGTTTGGAGCTGCTGGCTAGCTCGCCTTTTAGTGCAATTATAAGTGAATCTACATCCCACATGTGGATACACTCGAGAGCCAAGTCAATAATAATATGTATTATTCAATTCAGTCAATAATACTCATAATATTACACATTTTTCATACAACGCCGTCTAGCCCTAAACTAAACACAGCTTGTGCTATAAGTAGGTACTTTACGACTGATAAAAACAGAAATATATATTTGTATATATGTTATATTAGAGACAAATTATACTCATATATGTATAATATATTGGCAAGATTAATTTATTATTAGTAGATAAAGAAATAACCACTTACTTTTGGTTTGCTTTGTAAAATAAAACTAGGGCTGGCCAAGTCAACCATAGCGTTTCATTTTTGATATCAAAGATTTGTTCTTGCACTTTAAAACATGTATCACAGCTTGCTGAAATTAATATATAATTGTACGTACTTAGGCAATATTAATCAAATTTAACCTTTTAACCGCGTATGTCGGATATATACGACAAACACTCTCGCGTTTATTCCGGTAGTGTCGCACATCCACGACCAAATACTTATCTCTTCAACTCATCTGTCACCTATTTGGATTGAAGAGCTAAACAAGATGGCATACCTAGTCACAAACACACGACCCTGTGTCGCAAATCCACGACCAAATACTCCATCTGTTCAACTCGTCTGTCAACTATTTGGATTGAAGAGCTAAACGAGATGGCATACCCAATCACAAACAAACGACCCTGTGTCGCACATCCACGACCAAATACTTCATCTCTTCAACTCATCTGTCACCTATTTGGATTGAAGAGCTAAACGAGATGGAATACCCAGTCACAAACACACGACCCTGTGTCGCACATCCACGACCAAATACTTATCTCTTCAACTCATCTGTCACCTATTTGGATTGAAGAGCTAAACAAGATGGCATACCTAGTCACAAACACACGACCCTGTGTCGCACATCCACGACCAAATACTCCATCTGTTCAACTCGTCTGTCACCTATTTGGATTGAAGAGCTAAACGAGATGGCATACCCAATCACAAACAAACGACCCTGTGTCGCACATCCACGACCAAATACTTCATCTCTTCAACTCATCTGTCACCTATTTGGATTGAAGAGCTAAACGAGATGAAATACCCAGTCACAAACACACGACCCTGTGTCGCACATCCACGACCAAATACTTTATCTCTTCAACTCATCTGTCACCTATTTGGATTGAAGAGCTAAACGAGATGGAATACCCAGTCACAAACACACGACCCTGTGTCGCACGTCCACGACCAAATACTTATCTCTTCAACTCATCTGTCACCTATTTGGATTGAAGAGCTAAACGAGATGGAATACCCAGTCACAAACACACGACCCTGTGTCGCACATCCACGACCAAATACTTCATCTCTTCAACTCATCTGTCACCTATTTGGATTGAAGAGCTAAACGAGATGAAATACCCAGTCACAAACACACGACCCTGTGTCGCACGTCCACGACCAAATACTTCATCTCTTCAACTCATCTGTCACCTATTTGGATTGAGGAGCTAAACGAGATGGCATACCCAGTCACAAACACACGACCCTGTGTCGCACATCCACGACCAAATACTCTATCTCTTCAACTCATCTGTCACCTATTTGGATTGAAGAGCTAAACGAGATGAAGCACCCAGTCACAACACACGACTCTGGCGAATAGGACACGAAAAAACACGTCGGACGAATTCGACGCAAGCGAAAAGGGTCAAATATTGTAAATAGGAATAAACAAAGTAGTTTTGTATAACTTACCTAAATAATTTATATCTGACGATGTACAGGTTGGTGCGTATCTAGTGTTATGTTAGCATATCGTAATATTTTATTGAAATTATACCGACTGTGAGCCCTGCTCCTGTAAACTATTTAAATTTTAAGTATTAATGACTTTAAACTCTACCTTTGCTCCAACAAAACAACGGAAATCACTCAATAAAAACTCACTTATAAAAGCACAGTTATAAGTTTTTGCCTACAACTAAAAATGCACATATTAATTAGATAACTAAAAACTTGATTAACGTTGTTCAAATATCGTTCATAAATATTTTATACACAAAAAATATCGAACAGCTGTAATTCTAGTTTCTGACTAAAACATGTCAAGGACGTTGACTTCTTGTCAGTCATCTAAAATGATTAAATGTCACTATGATATATTTACTATGGTGTGAGGCCTAATGAGACAAAAAAAACTTCACGAAAGAGCCAAAGATTTTGTAAACTATCTAGATTGCTCACGACAACCTCGAAAACGTTCCGAAGGGTAATATACAAAAGGGTATGTTATCCCTGTCTACTAGTGTGTCCACAGACTAGTTCGTACTGCGGGACAATTCTTATTCTAAAGAAGTTCAAGATGTTATTATAATATGTGGCTAATAAGTTGAATTAAACAAACCAACACAATTACTAAATACCTACATGTGTATTGTACTTAAATAGTAAATTTATGGTTACCCTAGTTAAAATAGGGGTACGAAAGGGACACACCAGCTCTTTCTCGTAGTCTTGCATCGGAACGTTTTTCCCCTTTTGCTTGTCAATGAAACATATGAACCTAATGAGTATGAAAATAAAGTACACTTAAGAGTGTGTAATATTGCTAAGTAAGCAATCCAGTTGGTCCCTAGCATATATAAGATCCATGGAGTGAGCTAATTCATGAAGTTTCACTGGGTGAAACTTTTTCTTGGGGAGCGGAAATATCAGACTTTTATTTACTGAAACTCACCAGTGTCCCTTCAGTTACCTTCAGTACCATCTCTTAGCTCTTAACCTTTTAAAATGTTATCCTTATAGATTTGATTTCTTCTTAGTGAGTTTTTAAAGGATAAACCTTACAAAACGTTTCATGATTCAATTCAGTTCAAAATATTTTATTTCACAATGGCCTACATGGGCACATAGAAAACGTCAGAAGCTAGTGCATAGTTCCAATTGGTCGTTTCCTCTTACATTACAAAAAAAAAATATTTTAAAATATGAATAATTTCTTGCATATTACACTATTATAGGCTTAAGAGAACCACTTTGAACCCAAAAACGCAATAAAAATATTATTAATAAAAATTGGATTAAAATAGAAAATAATCTAAAAACCCACCGAGTCTACAATTGAGTGATCTCACATTCACATTATCAAAAAGAGGCTATATAAAAATAAACCTATCAATGAATGAGGTGTTCACAATACGTGACAATACGTATTGACAATATGGTATTATGAATATTGATGATTTGGTCTGAATAATTTAAAAAAAAACATAACAAAATCAAAGTAAAAAAAACATGATATTTAAATTAAATTATTTTGACATATACGCGATAATGCATTTAATGGACCACCAGGTAAGCTACATGTGCAATAGCTGTCATTACCAAGCAATCGTGTCTTCAACATAGTCTTTAACCTTTTATTACGCTTTTTTAATTAAAAATTTGTTCCATAGAGGTAACCCTATGATGGTTAACCATTTGGTCCTCGAACTGCGTAACTGACATGGGAACTGGAACTCGTGGTTCAGAGCTTAACACCATTAGGGTTTCCAAGATTATTCAAAAGAGTTACTAAGTCCCTGGAACGCAAAAAACAACTGAAGGAAAACCGGTGATTTTCGTTAGTAATAATCTGACTGCCCTCGCTGTCGCGCACAGAGCCAGCAGCCTCGCGAGGTATTTGCTGCGCGAAGCAGCTCGGTTAGTGTGGACGTGCCTTGGCCGAGGTAAGCGCGCGCGCCGCTGCGGGCGAGAGTCCGAGCCATCCAGTGTCGGCTTTGTTTAAGTTTTTGCTGTCTTCTCTTTTTATTATCCCATTTATAAGGATAAAAGCTACAGCTGCCACCGCAACACGAGTACGTGTGGTACCATGATGTCTTAATTCTCTGAACGAACAAATATAATCTGTCGGGCTTGCCACGTGCAGCAACTTCGCGATGATACCGCGAGGCTGCTCGCTCTGTGTGGACCCACCTGATTACGATATTTAAGCACATGCCCTGTACAAATCCTTATGATTAGAAACAGTTTTGTCTGCTGGGACAGAAAAAAACGAGTAGGTAACGAATTCTTCAATTTTTAATCAAATATAGTTACATAATTCTAAAAGTAAGTCAACATTAAATTACTTAGTTGTCACTTTTTCTTAATATAAACTCAGCTGTGTAAGGTCTTGGTGATGATAGTATACCTATGAAAGGTACATCTGACGGTATCGTACCATTATTGACATGGATCCTATACTTCTGAAGAATTCCCACGAATGTGATGAATATAAACGACTTCGCTAAAGAGTCCCCGGGGCAGCGTCTGCGACCTGAAAATATGTTTATATGATATAAACAGCCATGGAATCTGGTTTATTACTGTAAGCCTGGTAATAATTATATTTTAACTTATAATTACGTTGTCCTCTTTAAAATCTAGTTTAGAAAATAGCAAATTCTACGAACGATTATAAATAAGTGGATATCAAAACCACGATGCATTAGTTTAATTATATATAATCAACCAATCTAATCTACGTATCGTCAATGGCCTCTATCACCTAATTGAGGTAGGCACGAAGCAAAATGTATGATTGCACCGTCTATTAAAATCACAGTAGGTCAATGGCTTAGCATACAGACATGTTTAGGTAAGATACACAATGACAATAAGCACACTTCATCATCAAAAAAAATAACAAAAAAGGAGATATTTCAAAATTGGCGGTGACATAGATAGCTATAAATTACCAGTATAAGCTGATCCTCCTTCAGAGGATATCCGGACATCGCAAGACCAAGGATCTTATATAACCTACGCAAGACTAGCTCATACTGGCACACTGTGTTATTATCAACCAATTAATAAATAATAAAAAAAACATCATTGTTTAATTCGCAGATATACAACATTAAAAGTCGCTTTGCTTGCATAGTATTAATAGGCCAGCATTGTTTTTTGATTGGAGTGGTCATATAAATTTATTTAATCTATCTTAATTATTAATTTAAATCTATTTTTTTTTTAACTGAATACCTTATGACTACTTACTTACCTAATCCGAAAGGGTACAAGTGTTCTGAAGTTTTTAGCATTCCACTTTCATCGATGAATCTTTCAGGTTTAAATACATGCGGGTCGTCCCACAACTCTGGATCGAAGTATATATCACCCACGGACATGAGGACAGTAGTACCTTTGGGTATTATGTACCCGTCAATCGAAGTATCATTTTGTAGTTGCCTTGGTCCTACCATGGGAACTACAGGATAATATCTATGCACTTCTTGTATAAACGCTGCCGTATATATAAGCCTGAAAGAGAAAACTGTTCAGAGATTCAAAGCATTTTATTTCAAATAAACCATTTACAGGCACTTTTGAAAGATAAAAAAGTCGGACTGTCAGAAAAATGATGCTAATTGCACATTCCAAAGCGTAGATCTCTATGAAGAAGAATGTGCAAGAAATTCCATGGACACTATTTTTTAACATTTCGCCAGAACAGGTAAGAAGAAAGCGCGGAGTTGAGAAAGATCGAAGGAATCAAGGAGTAAAGGAGGCCTTTACCAGGAGTGAGACAGGACCGGCTAGCAACAAAAAGGATTAACATAGAGTCGTCATCATGTACACATTTCAATTGAAAATTCTAAGGTTTTTTCTGTCTTGTACATATTTATGTAGCATTTTGTCCCTTATCTATATGATTAGAATTTCACTTCAATTGTCGAGCCTTGATTCTAGCTTCTAAATGATCTAGCAGTCGTATCACGTGGCTTTGCGGGTTTATCTTCAGTATCGAATAGTAGTCGTGTACTAGAGTCCATTTGCCCCTAGTATTTGTATATTAGTAATAAACACAATCTCTTTCCCCATTTCCTTAGTCCAATGAGACGTTTTGAGCGACAGTAGTTTCTTCACATCCTGGAGGCCATATACTTTCTAACTCTAAACTACTAAAAAGAGCCAGTGTTATTAAACAGTAAAACTAAATAGCTATTTTTGAAAGTGAGTCCGGTTTAGTTCGCTAAGTTCCTGTTCCGGATTCGTGCGGAGAATTCGCCCGGGTGTCGCCACTGTGCGGAACACCCGGAGGACACGGTGGAGCATACTGTAGAAGTGTGCCCCGCCTGGGCGGAGCATTGCCGTGTCCTCGTGGGGGCGATCGTCGGCAGCGATCTCACTCACCTGGCCTTGGTTCAGGCCATAGTCCGGAGTGAAGAGGGACGGCAGGCGGTCGTCTCCTTCTGCGAAGCAGTAATGCTAGCAAAGGAGGAGGCCGACCGCATCAGGCAGAGGCAACGGGGCGCTCGCCTCAGCCGCCGCCAGGATTCCGATCCCGATTTCCAGCCACCGTAGGCGCGGGCTTACGGATGGCGTGCAATGGGTAGCACGCTGTCCGATCATCCGGTAATCGACCGGACCGAGCCCAAGTCGTCGACGGCGCGTACTGTTCCCGCGCGCCTCAAGGAGCTGTCAGCAAACCGCAGAAGCCCAGCCTGCTAGCTGCAGGCTGGCAAGGTCGAAGCCTGCTGGAGTCATAGGTCAGCTTCCGAAAGGAATACCCGGCCTCGGCACGATAGGCAACGAAGGAACGGGGTAGGTTTTTAGTCAGTAAGAGTCTGACACTACTTCCCGCTCCGCCCAAGGGCGGGATTTGTCATCGGATGATTTGTCCGGTTTTGTTATTCAATTATTCGTTATCGTTATTCATATCCAGTATCTTACTATTCGCAGTCGCATAAGTTTGAAGAAAAAAAAATATTAGAGGTGTAACGTACCGCGAATCTCGTTTCAAAAGGGAGAATCCTCCGACTAAACGAATGTTATTTCTGGTCCGGAGGATTCTTCAGTACTAGAAGAGAATTTAACTTACCGGTCACTATCATTCCAGCAAGGTAATCTGTCTCCAATTACAGTGTCTATTTCTTCATATATTTTCTGTTGTATTTCTTGGCATTTTAATGCTTTTAAAAAAGCAAATCCGAGTAAATTACTACTTGTTTGAGAACCCGCAATAAGAAAATCCAAACAAACTATTTTCAACTGCTCCTCTGAAAATGATATTAAAGTAATGAATAGCGTCTCGGTATCGGCCATGTTGCTTTTTTACTGATACAAATTCCATTATCTTTTAATTGACATTATACGCCATTCGCATTAAGATTACACATTCAAACAAACCTCTTTTACTGTCTGTTTAACCGATTTCGACTTTTATTGCATTGGTGGCATGATAAATGGCGACTGCAGTAAATAGTTGGTATTGTAACCCCTTTTTTGCTTTGAATGCCATCCTTATACTTGCAGAATAGAAGTCAAAATCGATTAAACGGATAGTAAGAAAGGTTTGTTTATAAATGTCTAATCTTATTTCGAATGAAGTGTAATATTCAATCCACTGCTTCATAGATAGACCAAACGATGTTGCTGGTTATCCTTAATAATATTGACCTGAAATTAATATTATTAGGCAGTTTATTTATTCATTCAATCTTCATTAACATGCAACAGGTGGAGGAGAGACTATATGATAGGTGTATAAAAAAAAGAAAATATTATTTAGGAAACCAAGAATACACAACTATATCGCGAAGTTCAAGATTTATAACGTTATTGTATTAACAAACAACGGTGGTCTATCCATTCTTGTTGTAAATACAAGAATTATTAGTGAAAGATAAGACAAGGCAGACCAATCTAAAGTTATACGCTCTCGTGTCAAGAAGAACTGATGAGTCAATTAGTTGACAGAGATACTAGAGGGTCCAGTACGAATTTTTAACGTGCTCATTTACATTAATGATACACACTGATACATAAATGTTACACTTATGATAAATCTGTATCCAAAAAAGGAGAAACTGACGGACTGACATATCAACGCACAGTCGAAATTACTGGCACTGGGAGCGTGTCATTTTTGTGCAAGGCTTCCTTTTATGACGTAGGCAGTAGAGCACAAAGAGAGGATTTCTCAAAATTCACCCCCCAAAAGGGATGAAACGGGGGTCCAAAGTTCATAAACTAGAAACTTACTTTCACGCGAGCGAAGCCGCGGGAAGAAGCTATATAAGCATATATAAAAATGAGGTTTCCCCAGGTACAGGTCGTTTTGAACACCAACTAAACTAATTTTAAAGTATCGCTCCCTTTTACTAATCGTTAAACCTAAAAAGATGTCCCTCTCCTAGAGAAGGGGCCTGAGTCCCAGCAGTGGGAACATTATAAGGCAAGATATAGCAATTATTTTACTCCTGTAAAATTAGTTTACATGTTTCAATCAAATCAATTTTTTACTCAAATGTTCTATTTAAAGCAGTATGGTAAACGAAATTCTGACTAATTATTATTATCAGAGAGAGTGATTAATAAAAATAAGTATAGTTAGTGCACCAGAGAATCGGCGCCTCTGTTAAATTTATCAAATATAATAATTAGATTTTTACAGTTACTTACCTGTAAAAGTTGGATCTCTATTTGCATTAATTTCTTCCAAAAACAAATAAATAAAATCTTTCTCTTTTATTTCATTATTTTTATGCTTTTTAATAGCTTCCTGAAATGAATGGTTATCAGTAAATAATTGTTATCAACTTATATCAACAAAGGTATTATAGGATATGCAATTTTTTTACGATGCTCTCTTAATCAAATGTACCCAATGCTTGATTGATACAATAAGATTTAATCAGGTGAGATCAGATTTTAATCGACTCCGAAAATGAGGAGGTTCTATGTCAAATCTGACTCTGATTATGCGTTGTCAGACCAGGAGATGTGTAATGAAGAAAAGTGCCATTAAAACATCAAAACTGATTGCTAATTAATAAAAGAATTACATTAACGTTGAAGAGAAAGTTTACCTTTGATTCTTGTTGTAATTTTTTTAAGCTCTAATAAATATGATTAAAACGTAATATAATACGTTATTTGTGTTTCATTTACTTACATTAATGCCTCAAAAACTAAACACGAATGAAGTATAACTTTATTATTTATAAAATATTAATTAATTTGATATCTGTTGAACGTGTCTGTGAGTCCCACCCCGACGTCCGTGTAACACTTTTCTACCCCCATGACCCCGGGTTAAACACGTGATTGTAGTCATGATAACAAACAATTTTTACTATGGGACTATTTATGTTCGCCTAACTGGTCAAAATGTACTGAAATTTGCTGATTTATTTCGCGATTTCAGGTTTGATCCCATAGTTGTTTGTTATCATGACTACAATCACGTGTTTAAGTAGCGTTCACTAATTACCAGTCACCCTATATACAAAAGGAAAACTGAATGACTGACATATCAACACAGAGCCGAAGCTACTAGGACTAGGAACGTGAAATTTTGGACAAAGATTTCTTTTATGACGTAGGCAAACATTAAGAGAGGATTTCCCAAAATTTACCACATAAGGGGATAAGACGAGGAACAAAGTTTAGTAACTACAATAATGCGGGTAAAGCCACTGGAAGCAGCTAGTATACAAATAAAACGTTAAATGTATTGCTAAGCGCCAAACTCAGAACAATTTGGATGATCTTTTTTAAACTTATTTTGTTTGTTAAGTTATCAAGAAGAGTCTTTATAAGAGAAAATTAGAAAAATTACACGAAAATCCCTAAAAAAGCACATATTTATTTATTAAATTCAAGCAGACACATTTTCACACATTTTTTTTAGCAGTGATAGCCGAGTGATAGCGGCTTAGAATTACGAGTTGTAGGTCGCGGGTTCAAACACAGCCAGGCGCATTACTTTGTGTAATTTATTTCATCACCACTGCTCTCAAAACGGTGAAGGAAAACATCTTAAGGAAGCCGCCATGTCCTAGCACTGGGCCCGTGGATCGAAGGTAATGAATGGAACAGGGTAGGTTTTTAATCAGTAAGAGTCTGACACTATCTCCCGCTCCACCCAAGGGCGGGATTTGTCATTTGATGACTTTAACAACCATAAAAAAAACAAGAAGACATATGACATCCACCAATCCGCCATGGGCCCGCGTGGTGGATTACAGCCCATTCCTTCTCCTGGAGAGAAGGCCTGAGTCCCAGCATTGGAAATATTATAAAAGCTATGCTATGTTACACATATTTTCTAAGCTGTCCTTATTGGGGTTAGATTACAAACCTTTTCGATATAGTGACATCTGGTGGGTTAGTGTGTTATTAACAAAATTCAAAATCTAAACAAAAATTTAAATAAGTAACGTACCTCAATAATATTGGATATTTCTCGATTCAGCCTGGTTATCAGCGAATATCCACTCAATTTAGGTATAATATATCTACACCAGGGTATTTGATTTAGCAAGCCTCCAGCAACCGAAAAAGCCTTTCCTCTTTGTCTAAAAAGATCTAATAAATGTTTCAGTTTGTCTTCTTGTATACGTTCCCCTGTAAATAATAAATAATTCAATTAAATTCAAAATATTTTATTACATATAACCTAAAACATGGGTCACTTACAAAAACACATGTGCTAATGTGTGATTTTATTATTACAATGTTTTGCAAATAAGGCTTTTAATACCGGTTTACCGGGATCCCATAATACCGTGATCCCGGATATATTTTTGTCTTTTTTTAATCACGTTATTACAAATATTAGTATATTTTATAGCGATTTGTGGTAATAAGTAGTAGGAAATTGTATTATGTGTTAAAATTTACGTTGTTTATTTATTTATTTATTTATTTATTTGTGATGTTACTCTCACACTTATTTTTGCAAACGCAAGTACCAACTCTCATGTTTGACTCTCCTTTTCGGTGATAAGTCTCCTTTTTGAAAAGTGACTGAAGATGTTCCATGGCGTTCTCTCTTTTCAGATTACACAGGTCCTCACCGGGTTTGGTGAGTTCGGGAGGTTCTTGTTTCGGTTTCAGGCGAAAGAAACGCCCAGGTGTCAGGCAACACCCAGAGAACACGGTGGAGCATACGGTGTAGGTGTGCACCGTTTGGGTGTAGCACCACCGTATCTTCATAAAGGGGATCGGCAGCGGCGATCTATCGTGCCGGGCCTTGAGTCAAGCCATGGTCCTAAGCGAGAGGGAATGGGATGCGGTAGCCTCTTTCAGCAATAATGCTAGCGAAGTAGATGGCTGCAAGCGTTAAAAAACGGGCGTCTTCATTCCATAGCCGCCGCGACAAGAGATTCCCTGGACGTCGGGAATAGTAGGGCAATTCCCGGCTACCGAAATCATAGGCTTGCGTACGTAATTTCCAAATAGGAAACCTGCAGTCCTAAAACGCGACGGGAGAAACATATGTGGGTTTTAGTCAGTAAATGTCTGACACGCCCTCTTGTTCCACCTTAGAGCGGGAGAAATCCTAGGCCAAAAAGACATGTTGCATCTCTTGCCGATTCCCGAAATTAAGCCGTATTCATAGCAAAATAACGTTTAAGTCTGGAAGTCAGTGTTCTGGTTTTTCTTTTTCATTTTTTGGCATCTATTTCCGGAAGTTACTGTACAATTGTTAGTTTTCGTTTTTTTGTAGTAAAATTTTGCATTTTTTTTAAAAATCATTTTAATTTTTCACTTTTAGTTAATGTACCCCACAACTAAAATTAAATGTGTTGACTGGTAATTTACCTATGGAACTGACAAAATACCCATAGTTACTTATCTAAAGGATTATCACGGTTTATAACTTAAACCAGGACCAAAAGAATTACCAAAATTGGTCCTTAAAAAAAATTGATTGTGATTAATTAATTGCGGAGTGAACTTTACACATCTTCGGTATCCCTTCAGAGCCTACTGAGGTGATGTTACTCGTATGTTATGACATGCGATTTCACCTTTTGCTCAAGATTTGCTATTTATTGAAGAATTTTATGGTTTATCTCCGGTGTTTTCGTCACATTCACCAAAAAATTATACACTTTAAGGGTAAAACTATTCCAAACAAAAAAAACGACTTGAGTATTTCCTCTTTGTTTTAGAAATCGGTTATTTTCAGAAAGTAACTTTATTATAGATGGATTTGAAAATAAAATGACGTATTTTACTGGTTTTATCTATAACGTAATTGAACTTGTGTACAATACCGTAGTCACGGTATTGAAAAAAAAAAAGGTATTTGAAAGCCCTAGTTGCAATCTATATAAGTGATTATCACTTCAATTTTTTTTTTAATTTGCAGAATCAATTCGTTTATTGCACAATGTCGCACGAATGTTACAAATCTCTGAAATTCTCAACTTTTATCTCTGAAATTCTTAGCTTTTCTCTATCAAACCTTCCACATGAATGACTTTGCTTATTGGGGAAAAGTGCTTGAAAATCTGATAGGTAGTTTTTGAGTTTATTGCGTTCATACATACCGGACGGGACTGTTTTTTAATAGGTAATTTTATATATTTTCATATATAAAAATTAATAGCTGTTCGTTAGTCTCGATAAAACTCGCCTAAGTCGATTTGATTCATTTTGGTCTTAAAATATTTGTGATACTCTAGAGAAGGTATAAACGGTGAAAAAATATAGAAAAAATCACGAAAAAAAAATAATTGACTATTAGGCGACACGAAGTTTTTCCGGGTCCGCTAGTAATTGATATAATCAAGTCAGACTTAAACTATAATTATATAAACGAAAGACGGAAACCTGAACCAGAAATAAACCCGTTTCCTAAGTACTGTCTTTACCCGGATGTTTAGGGGTTTGAAAAAACCCAAGGAGTCTTAAAGAGCACAGACCACCCGCCATACAACTTATAAACATTTCACTACAAGCTTCCCACTATACTTTCACTATAAGTATATAACTCTATCCAAATTAGCTCACACAGATTTCACAACTCTAAGATTCCTCCGATAAGGAGTCAATGAGGGACCTCCTATCTATGTAGTTTGGGGACCATCGTGCAAAAAACAATATCGAATTATGTAGTTACAAATAAGTTATACAGTCAATAAGTACCAATTGATAAATAAACTCGGTTATGTGTTAGTAGTTAATGATCCTATCGGCACACACGCTCGACAAAATTGGCAGCATTGCTATTTTGTGTATAAAAAAGGCAAAAACTAATTCAGTTTTACTCATCAACGCCCAACCCAAACTTTTGGACCTAGAACGCTGAAATTCGTAGAAATTCCTTTTTTGATATTTACAAAGAATATGAAAGAATATTTGAAAAAAAAGAATGTTTATCTAAAGGAATGAAACAGGGGTTCAAAGTTTGTATAGAGAAACCTACTTTCACGTGAGCAAAGCTGCTAACAGATGCTAGCCTTACCAAGAAAACGTAGTTAAAATGAACTTGAAATGAACTGTCATTTCAGCTGGAGCTATAAGTTAATAGCTCAGTCTATACACCAGCCTGACTGTTCTGAAGTTAGCTGGAAACCCTGAGAATAAGGGTTTTAATCAAGCTCCTTTCAACGAAGCCCAAGTACTCCTCGTGGAATGGTCAGTAAAACCAAGGCGCAGCTAGCCTACCTTGAGGAGCACACGCACGCAAAATACGCGCTTCAGCCGTGAAATTGCGGACATCTGCCCGACACACCGATACGAAAAATACCTTCAGACTCATTTTTGTTATTGACAGTATCTATGTGCACTTACCAGCCACGTACTTCCATAGAACATTAACTATCGATTCACTAAGTAAATTAACAACATTCACAGGTTTGCTATTATTTTCCTTTAAATAGTTTAGTAATCGAGACAATTCATTTTGTATTTCCGTTTCCATCAAAGTTTTTCCATAGCCGACATGTTTTAAGTTTTTCACTGCAAACTGTCTATGTATCTTCCACATTTCACCATTGGCAAAAGTTATACCTAGAACATTGAAATATAATTTAAAATAAAAATACTCATTTATGAATCTGGTTGAAATTTCAATCAATCTTTCTTGTTCTTTCTTACCCATGTTTTTGTTTCCAAGACATCTTAATCGTGCAAAGAAGTTGTTTGGTCTAGCATCAAAATCTTTTTCATAAAATATTTGACGAACATTCTTTTCACCAGACACGACAACTAACAGCTCTGTGCTCGTTTTCATGCCTAAAACATTCGTAGAATATTCTCTGGATAATTCTAAACATGCTCTCCATTCTGATCCATATTTTTTTGTCATCCTTTGTAAAATACCGCTACTTCCGATGAATGGATACCATACTGGACCTGAAATAATAATGGTAAACAACATTTTTATTTTTTTATAATATTTACAGTTTAGATAGGTCAAATAGACTAACTATCATTATAGATATAGATATAATATAAACACTATATTAAAACAAAACCCATAAAATCTAACTAAAAGTAGGGGTCCGAGTGCCCACAAATTATTTAAAGACCTTTCCAAACACCCTGTTGACACTGCGTTACCCAAGGGCTGCCGTTTGGGTACATTACTAATCGACAGCGATGCGGAGGAGTTTTTGACGCCATACTTTAGATTACTTTTAGAGACTTTTAGTTAATAATAACTAAACAATACTTCGTTAATTAGTGTTGGTCTTATTTTCATCCCGTATGAAATCCGATTCGAAATTTCAAGCTATAATAAATTGTGCATTCATATACAGACAGCATTAGTTACAACATTTAGTAATTTTTATCAGGTGCACTTATGAAAAAATACGGAAGAAAACAAAACTAAAGCATATAAACCAAAGAATAAGATAACTGAATTGGAACTGGGCAAGAGGACTGGAGAAGAAGTACGAGATGGACAAAGCGGGTAACAGAATGGATTCTATTGGACGGTAAAAGAAATAAGGGAGACAAAGAAAGAGATGGTGCGGTTTATTTACCCAACGTTGTGGAACAAACTGGATGCAGAAATCACGCGATAGAAAGGCGTGGAGACCTACCGTAGCAAGCGACCGTTTATGAATAGCCATAGCAAAACAGAGTAAGAGAAACAAATTAATGAAGGAACAAGATTATGTAATTATATTGAGAGGAAGAAGATTTGTATATTTTATAATGTATTCATACCAACTTAAGTTTTACATACTAAAAATCGTATGTAGTGGAATAAAGGACAATTTTATTTAACACAATAATAGCATAATAAGCCTTTTAATATTCCCACAGCTAGGACACAGGTCTCCTTTCTAAGAGAGGAGATGAACCGTAATCCACTACGCAGGCCCAGACAGTGCCGATGGTGAATGTCACATTTTTTCGAACTTTTGGTTCTACAACATGCCTTTGCCGTTTATGCACGTTGTTTTCTTTTAACGTTTTGAGAGCAGTGGTGATTTTGTGTATTTTATAATACACAAAATAATTTAGCTTGCTTGGTTCCATTTACACACGCGCTTCAAGGATTTGTCAGCAAACTGTAGAGGGCCAGTAGGGCCGAAGCCTACTGGGGCCCTGGACTGATTTCTGAAAGGAATGTCCGGCCCCGATATAAAGGACTAAAAAGGATCGGGGTGGGTTTTTTAGTCAGTAAAAGCCTGACATTATCTTCCGCTCCGCCCAAAGGCGGGGGATGTCATTGGAAGATTTTTACCCATCGACGAAAAAAAAATCCTGCGACTACAACACACAAATCAGGGCCACTCGGCCACCACTGCTCTACAAGGCTACCATTTTTATATATTTTGTTTTATTTATTAATTGTTACGTTTACACCATGCAACTGAATACTGCGCATAGTAACTATCAATTTGATTGACACTCCGTCTCGCTCTACCCTGAGCTAAGAGAAAAGTTATTTTATGTTTTCCTACCTGGTTACTGGCTACCTAAACCTGCAGCTTCGAACGAATGCACTGCATACCTACCTTTCGAGAAACTTCTAAATAATTATTAAGAACTAGCTTTTGCCCTCGGCTTCGCTCCCGTCAACTACTCTACCCTACTCTATCTTACTCTACCCTACTCTACCCTAGTCTACCCTATTCTACCCTACTCTACCCTACGCTACCCTACCTAACCCTACCTTACCCTACTCTACCCTACTCTATCCTACTCCACCCGCCTCTACCCTACTCTACCCTACTTTCCTAATTTCTTCTTTCATAAAAACCTTCTCCTGACAATAACAATCGCAGCAAAAAAATAATTAACGAAATCGGTCTAGCCGTTCACGCGTGATGGCGTGACCATGGAAAATAGGGATTTATTTTTATATTATAGAAGATTTAGTCTACAGTCAGTAGTCACAGATAAGAAAACATAATACATATCTATAACCAGCGCCGCGCGTGCATCGTGCATCGCTAGTAGAATCATGCACCAACTATACAAAACATCGAGACTTCTCTATGATCAGGGTCATTTTTTAAATCGAGTAGGTAATGCAGAAAAATCTAAGTTCGAAAGAGATCCGACAATATAATAATTATGATTAAGTACGAGTTGTCAGATTATGTTAAAATACCATAAATGATTGATTTTACTTATAAAAACAGCTTATAACGCAGCTTATAAGCAATGCACTGCGTGCCAAAGGAGATCACCCACGGTCCATACATTTTTGGTCCAAATTTAAAAGAGCCGGCCAAAGAAAAAAAATACAATATTCTGTTAGAACTTGTTCTTACGAATATTTTTTATTATGGCAACAATGCTGTGGGAGCATTAGCCTCGGTATTATTTAAGTTCAAAAATGATTAGTTTTCAAAGAAAAACTTTCTCAATAAATGAAATATCCTATACATGACAATAGTTTAAAAAAAATGCAACAAATTAAAACAGCCAGTCTGTAGTTGTGTCTTTATTGCGTTTTATTTTTAATTTTTTTTTTTGTATTTGTTGAGATTTTCGAAGAATAAAAATATCGGTATATGTAATGCTCAATGCTTTAATTGTTTAGAAAAGTCAAGCCATTTATTTATCTTTTAGAACCATAGTAATATTTTCTAAACCCAAAAACATAATAAAAAATAATAAAAATAAAAAGCATATGACGGTGAATTTCGAAAATGAGTGGACGGTCAATATCAGAAGGCAGGGTTGCGGTGTCTCATAGCAGTGTTAAAGAAACGCTTGGAAAGCGTTTCATGAAATGCTTGATGATGGGGATTTTATGATCTCCCCTGAAAATCCCCTTTTGTGATCAAAAAGAACTCTCATTTCAGACGTGATAGGTTTCGCGGATTTTTAGGAATTGCTTTTGAAGTAATTGCCATATATGGAGATGGTGGGGCTTTGCATCTGCGAAGACAGAGTAAGCGTATTAAAAATGCGACCATACCTACGGGTTGGCAGAATTTAGTGGAGCCTGCTTTGTGCGAAAGCGGCACGCGTACGTACAAGTTTGCTTTATGTACTCAGCTAAGGTCAAATGCTGATCTAGGATCACACCGAGCTTGCTTCTCCTAAGGGATCGGATTGGTATAGGTACGTGGTGATCAGAGGGAGACCCATGAAGAACCCTTGAAGAACTCCTGCTCGTATGGGTGGAGATCTCCCCACTATCGCATAGAGGGAGCGCTACCATCTGGTAGTCAATAGTGGAAGGTACGATTCAACAAAAAGTTTCGCAAGATGAGTACTAGACACTCTGGCACACCGAGTTGATATAGCATAAATGATAAACCATTATGTTACACTTTGTCAAAAGCTTTCGCTGAGTCAAACAACTAGACGTCCATCATCGCGTTATGCTGGAAACCATTACATGGGTTTTCGACGATTCGCTGGACTTGTTCGATTCGGAAACCAAACTGCCGTTTTTTTTTTTTGTGGTGGGTAAAATCATCCAATAACATCTCCCGCCCTTGGGCGGAGCGGGAGATAGTATCAGACTCTTACTGACTAAAAACCCACCCCGTTCCGTTGGGAATAACACTCATAACTTCAGCAAAATCTCTGCGCCGCTTTAGATTTTATCGAGGACATTGAATGGACTGATGAAAATGTAGCTGGAGGTGTCAAACTTGACTTGGACTTGCATGGTTTAGGAATAGCGATATTAGTGACCTTTTTCCACGCTTGGGGGAACATGTTATTCCTTAATGCACCATTGAAGATGACGGTCATTAGTATTATGAGTTGGGATGGGAAGAGTTTAAACACCTTGTTTATGACACCGTCAGAGCCGAGGTCTTTTCAGGGCTGGAGCTTTTTGATGATATTCTCCACCTCCTCTGAGATAAATGGGAACAAAGGATCATTAGGATCTTCGATGAGTTCGAGAGAAGCTCTGCGTTCAACTTTAGCGTCTCTCATATCAAGATGAGTTTTGTCTATTGGTTGAGGGCATTTATTGGTTTTCTCGTTGTATTTCGCTTTGTCAGTGTTATCGAAAGCGATACTCTTATCGGAGCGAACAAGAACAGACATAGAAGCTTCTACTTCCTGTGAAGGTGCTAGAAGGCGAGTTGAATGTGTTCTTGCTCACATTTCATCTAGCGCGCGGCACGCTGCTCTGTCGCTTGAGCTTTGTTTACTTCGCCGGGAGTTGCATTGTTTTCGGTTTTCAGACCACATACATTGCCAAGGAGTTTCCAGCGATGGTCATCAGTCACTGTGATCTCCCCTGAAAAGTCATTCAGGACGGATCTTATGTGGTCCATAAGTGAATGGAACGCTGCTGTGTCAGCGACTGAGACTCAAGAAATCGGGGATGGAATCTAACTGATTCAATATGGTCCATGATCAATTGGGACGGGAGTGATACTATTGTATCACTCCCGTCCTAAAACAAGGTCTAAAGCAAGTCTAAAGCAAGGTGTGTGATATTTCACACACCTTGCTTTAGGTACCTACTAAAGTAACAGATAAGATATTCGAGGTGGGGCGAGCGATCAGTGGCTAGGGGAGGACGTGTGGTGGTAAACGGCAGCTACCTGGATGTTTCTATTCAAACTCTAACTCTTTGTTTTTACAATTCATGTTACCGAAAATGTACGGAAACTGATTTTTTAAAACTTAAATAAAACCCAGGGTAATGGTCCTACAGTTTTGGTGCGATAATAAAAAATGCTCAAGGGGTCAAACTCTAACAGATTGCCATATTTTTTTTTCTTGGAATTACTTTTGAATTTGGACCAAAATAAATGATTTCCTTTAAAAAAAATACTAAGTACCCATTTTCATTTTATTCTTAACGTTTAGCAACAATAAAGACATATTTTAAATACATTACGTCTCATTTAAAATAGAAAGAATCAAACATAATTCAAAGAAATCTATCAAAATCGACCAGAGTTTTTTTCATCAATCGATCAAGTTTATTTTATATCATTGTAAAAAAAAATGCAATAAAAACTTAAGCCATAAAATTTAAACCTAGAATATCTTTTAATTTTAACTTTTTCTTTTATGCTTTAATGGATGTTCTCGTTTTAAATGTCAACACTAATCGCCTAGATAATTATGCCCCAACGGCATTGAAATCGTTGTTCAAGTTTCTTTACATCCTATTGAAACTTGCGACTTAAAATGCCAATACATTCCACGACTTTCTTTGACAAATCATTTACTGTTCAAGCTGCTCGTCTGTGGAATGAATTGCCAGACACAATTAAACGCGCTCAATCGTTGCCTGTTTTTAAAATACTCGTTAGGGAACATTACCTGTCGCTGTGAATGTTGTTAGTCGTCATGTAAATTTATGTATTGTTCAATATGTATGTATTTATTATAAAATATATTTATATATCTATGTATCTATTGTAATATAAATATGTATATCACTGTTATTGTCACACCAATGACAGCTCCATTTCTTGTCCAGGCAATTACTGTCCATCCCAGGTTGCCTGTAAGAGATCGCAGAGTGCGATAAGGCCGCCCATTGTATATGTGTGTTTTAGTTTTAGTTCCTTGTTTTTGTTCATGTTATGGTGTACAATAAAGCATATAATAAATAAATAAATAAATAAATAACCTCTCAATCTGCTCATCACAGACCGCACCAAGATTATAGGAAAAAAAGGAAAGTGTGAATAAATACAGGGATTTTTTAACGATATTCTACAATCCATGTTTTTTAGCATAGCACCAAACTACCAGGTGGCGCTTGAACTAGCGGCATGCGGGTTTGCGACAGTCGTGGAGAGGATCGAGCAGTTGGGGCTCGAGGCGGCACTGCATAAGTCAGAGGCCATGTGCTTTCACTCGGAACGCGCCACCACCAGGTTCCCAAAAATAACGATAGAAGGAGTTCACATCGGTGTCGAGTGAATAATTCGTGTTTTTTAATTGAAGAAATTAATAAATCGACACTAATTTCGTCGTCAGTCATTTTACTCGTAATTTACGTGCGTATTCCAGACTACTTGTTGCCGGCTGTTAACTATACACCCCTATTTTTTAATTAGTGCACAAAAAAATGGGGCTCAATAAGTACCCGTTACTGATCATATTTGTGTAGTCAAAAGTACAAAAAACGAAATCCCAAAATTGTCCACGAAAATTTGTCATTATTGGTAAATTCATAATTTAAACATCATTCATAACAAATACTACAAGAAAATACTAAGCGCAGTGTTTTTCCATTTTTATTGACATTCTTTCATTCATAAACAATAACCTGTACAATGTTTCCATAAATTGAGTGAGATTTTGGAATATAAACAAACGCTCATAACTTTGCTGTTTATGAATATTATTTATTGAGACTTTACTTAAATAATAACAAGACCTTTTCTAATAAGCCCTTTAAGTATTTGCTATAATTAAAAAATAGTGGTGTATTACGAGTATTAACTATATTATTAGGCATTAACAATATTATGCATGTATTATACATATTAACTTTTCTCTTGAATCACTCTATCTATTAAAAAAACCGCAACAAAATCCGTTGCGTAGTTTCTTAACTTTCCCAGAAATTGGGGCGCCACAGAAACCAATATTTTAAAACTAGCTTCAGTAAGGGCTTCACCCGCGTGAGAGCAGAAAATTTACAGCCTCAGCGCTATTGCAAGTCACGGTGCAGGTACATAATATTTGTGAAAAAAACAATCAGCTCAGTAGTTTCAGAGATTACTCTCTACAAATAAACTTACAAATACCTAGTGAAAATAAAATGTTGTGCCCATTGTGCCCAATTTAGTGAATTTAAAGTAACATTAAAAAATTATGTACCTTTCTAAAAGTGCTTTGTGCTAATTTATCAAGTGGTCTAGTTTCAAGTAATACTCAGTCATTATAAATTGTATGCCTTGTGGAGTGGAGATTTCCGTTACTGCACATACACTTTGCGTACTTCTTATAAGCATACCGACGTGATGAATCTGTGTGAATAATAAATAGACAAGCTATAGCAGCAATGCTAGAATATTTGCGGTCAATTATTGAATAGTTGCGTTTTTACTTCCGCAGGATTATCAGTGCGTGAGTCCTAGTAGTTTTTATGTTAACAAGATTCAAACGTTTATTGCGTTGGCTCTCTGATTGTTTAAGAGGCATAAATACGTTAACGTAAAACAAACTCGTACCAGACAGTTAGACCTTCACCGAATTCCAACAAAATCTTGAAATTACTATGATTTTTCTGTTCAAAAAAAAAACAAGATTCATAAAAATCTGTTAAATATTCGCGATATTTTTTTTTTTATATCATCAAAAAAATTAAAATGATTAGATACAAAAAGATCAATAACAATGAAAAGGTTGATGACGGTGTAATTCTACTACTAAGGTATTTGGCAATTTGACGAGTGTGAAGTGAAAAAAAGTTATCTTCAATATTACAATTATCTGGCAATTTTTACTTATAATATCGGAAATAAAACTTTCCACACCATGGCAAATCTTTTTTCACGTGTGTACTAAAAGTACAAAAAAGGCAATATCTGTAATTTCTTTCCATGTTTATAATAAATTGGTGAAATTATCAGAAAACTGAAAAATTGTAGATCACTTATTTCACTTTACACCGTGAGAATATTAACGCTGGACTACAGACACAACCAATTTATTAAAACAAGGCGTGATTTAAAAAAATATAATAAATAATTATAGTAGAAAAGACTATGACTATTCACTTGAATTATATTGTATAGGTCAAAGGTAAAAGCATAGACCAGCGGCATCTATCGGTGAATCGGATACAACTCGAATCTTAGGGACTCCTAACGCCATCTTTCAAAGCGTCTCGGTACTACGATACGAAGATGAAACAAGGGTTTGAAGGGAATTGCTAACAAACCCCGGTAGACGGTATCTAAGTGCTCGGACACACTGGCAGCGCGGTGTGGGTAGCGGCGCGGGTGCGAGATCGCGCGCGTTTTGCTTGGCTACACTGGCAGCGCGGTGCGGTGAGCAGCACGGGTGGTAGTCCGTCCAGTCCAATGTTGCACCAAATGTAAATATTAATGAAAAAATTACGCTATTGTGTTTTCAGCGTAGTAGACGCAATAGCGTAGTTAAAATTGTGTTAACACACGTCACTTTAACATTAAAATAAAGGTAATATTTTTATTTTCTCATTGATCAATAAAGAAATCGATTTAATCAATAAAATCGCATCAAATCTTTGACTTGTTACAAAAAGTTACTGAGAAAGTGAATAGTATTGAAACTAACTACATCATTGAAACACAATGCTACATTAAGGTAGTGTTACAAACACGTCACACGTACATAGGGTTGCCATATTTAAAATCTGACAAACAGGACAAAAAGCGTAAAAATCTCGAATATATAGTCATTTGTATTTTAAAGGTTCTCGATCGGTATACTTAATAAAAACTTTTTAAATATTTTCAAACAACGAAATAAACCTAACATCTTTCACAATCTTTTTTGTCACATAGGAAATCATATGACTTCTTCATCTCTTGGTAAAGCCAGAGAGAACGTCAGATTTTTTATACTGGGACTACAAATAAGACCCCTCTGGACGCTACCCGGACGGCCTTAAAACTAGGACAAATCTGGAGAAACCCGGATGAATGGCAACCCTACATATACAAGACTCAGCGTCTTTTCATGAACGATGGTGTCAAGACATTAACGTATCATTGAGAACCGCAGCTTGAAGTGGGGTCAAATAGCAGAATTAGTCCGTGTTAACCAGTCGTCTCGATTTATAATTCGATGAAATGAATAGGTTTTCAAACTTTGGAATTTAGTGAACTGGAGTACAGAAGGCGGCAATAGCTTAACTCAAGATTTGTAGTGGGAGAAGTATAATTCCATCCCTGATGGGGTCAGCGTGGTCTGTTACGCAGAGGACACGCTGGTACTAGCACAGAGAGAGTACTACGCGGCGGTTGAACTAGCGACACGCGGGATTGCGACAGTCGTGGAGAGGATCCAGCAGTTGGGACTCGAGGTGGTACTACACAAGTCCGAGACCATGTACTTTTACGGCCCTTGGAATGCGCCACCAACGGGTTCCCAAATAACGGTAGGAGGAGTTTACATAGGTTTCGAGTCGACGATGAAGTGCCTGGGACTCGTCCTCTACAGCCGATTGAATTTCGAATAGCACTTGCGACGTCTTTTTCCCCAACAGGATTCGACTGAGGCTACCCTCAAGCGGCTCCTGCCCAACCTAGAGAGTCCAGACGCTTCATGCCGGAGATTCTACGCTGGTATGGTTTGATCATGGCCCTTTATGGGGCCCCGTTATGAGACGATGAACGCAGATATGCTGGAAGATATTTCTATAGAAATTAGCGTCATCTTTATACCTATGTTTCTGTTTCCTTCTTCTTGTCTTTAATTTTATGTGTAATAGTTAAATATAAAAGTGGTGCCCGTGACTAAAAACTTGAAAGGGAATCGTTAGTCTTGGTATAGATATATATGGTATGAAGAGGAGGGATGAAACGCATTATACTGAAAGAGTTATGAGTATACATATGGAGGGAGAGGGAGGGTGAGAGCGGCAAAGAAAAGATGGATGAGTTTTGTGAGAAGTTATTACCACCTGTGTCAGGCCAAATATTCCAAGTAGTAGTAAATGGCGAAATCCGAAACTAAGTAATAGCACATTATACTGAAAGGAGCGTCGATCTCAATTTTGCTAATGACTAAAATAGCCTAATGGTTTCTTGAAAAATCATAATTCATTTCCAGAAATTGAACCCATTTATAATGCAAAAAGAAACAGACTATTATTACTTAAAATATTCGATAATGCCGCTGATAAAGATCAAATAACAAATTCCACGTGGCTGCCTTAGTTTGTTTGTAACTGTATTTTTTTTTAGTCCGTTAAGTAATTTGATTGCAAATTATTGTACGAGTATCTTATCCATTTTCAATCCCTATTTGAATTCTAAGTGACCATAAAACAGATTTGATTTGAAAGCTTTTTTGCTTATTACAAAGAAAATTTCTAATGACAACACTTTATTTTCCATTTTTCTTTGTTATAGATGAGCTTGCGTTAGAACACTACTCTCCTAATGGTAAGCTATTATGAGAATACGGCGATGGTGTACCATAAGTAACCTATTCACTCTTGACTTAAAGACCACTAGGTTGTAGCTAGGAAACACTGACTCTGGCTGGGAATTCCTAGTGTACTCCTTAGTGTTTATCATACGGCTTACTACTTCAAAAAAAATGCTTGGCAACAAACTAAACAAAAATAAAATTGTAATTTTGAATTTGACACACAATTTTCCAGATCGACACTACGAATAATATTTGTGTATATTTGGGCGGCACAATTTATGAAGTATAAAAATAGCAAATTAGTTACCGTACAGGGATAGGTACATATCGTCGCCCTCCCCGCTAACTGTCGTATCTCACAAACTGATGTATCTGCACTGACATTACCTACATGTTCAAAACTTTGTTTTGAATAAGTTCTCTCTAGTCGTCGCATCTGTATCATTTACCTTTTAGAAGATAATCACGTATTTTGTTTTGCGTAAGTGCAAAAGGAGGAAAAAATATTCTCTCTAACTGTCGTATCTGATTTCTAGTTCCTATGTTTAATAAATAAGACTGTTAACTCGCGCTTTAATCTTAGTTAAAGCAAGTCGAATTATATTAATGACTAATATTTTTGCAAAGACTGTGATTGTGAACTTAGAGTACTTAACTTCACTTCATAGTATGAAACAAAGTCGCTTCCCGCTGTCTGTACCTATGTATGTATGCTTGGATCTTTAAAACTACGCAACGAATTTTATTGCAGTTTTATTTTAATAGATAGAGTGATTCAAGAGGAAGTTTCTTAAGTATAATACATGAATAATATATAATATCAGTACTGCACCCCCGTGCGAAGCTGGGGCGGGTCGCTAGTCATATTATAAGACCTATAGTTCTAGAAACAAAATGTATACTAGGTAAGCATTCAGTTCATTATTAGATCGAAGTACTAGTATAGGCTTGAAGTATTAAATAAATACAATTTATTTAAAATAAGGTTAAATTTCAATGCATGTCAGTAGGGGTACTTATAATTTTAAACATATTTAGTACACAGCTAAATTGTCAAAAATGTTACCAAAATTATTTTTTGTAACTCCTTAATCGTAATTTGTAACTTTTTTAGCTTACGAACGAAATTTATTATTACTTTGAATATTTTTTTATGATATTAATAGACTTTTATTTATATTTTATAACAAATAACCACGTCGTAACAGACACAAGTTGTGAAACAAAGTTCTCACAGGAAGACGTATTTTTTTCAAATTAATAGAAATAAAATAGATACCTTAGGGTTTTAGGCCCACTGCTAACTTAAATAATAAGCCAAGAGCAATATAAAAAAACTTAATAGTTCATTGATAAAGCCACAACTAACGCAACTACAGTAACATGACTGTAACGCTCGACCGAAAAACGGTTGCCCTGGAAAATAGCAATTGCTAGTTAGTACAGTTAGCAGGGAGGGTGACGATATCGGTCCAAAAATGTATTGTATTTTGAACAAATAAATTCAGCCATTTTATCAGAAAATCCAGGTATGTGTGTATAAAAATATACGCGCTCTTTTCGGCATAAATCTGCTATGGCAGTTTGTTTTAGTGTGTGCATCTTCTTGTTGCTTATCAAAGCATTTTTAACTTTCTCAAATATTGTTGTACCCGGTGTTTGGATAAGGTGGTTCATTGTAAAGCAAAGCTTGCCGAGATTTGCTATAAAATATTTACATCATATAAACCGTTAAATTTTGGTCGTCTTATTCCCTACCCGTGGAGGGTCGATTTGGTACATGAAACGCTATCGATTTATAAAGACAAAATTAAAAATAAAGTATTTTTTTTCTAAAACTCGAATTAATTATAACTAAATTAACTAATAGGTAGTTGTCGGCCTCGCCAAAGTCAATCCAGCCTTGGCTGCGATGTCAAAACTTCTGTACTTCTTTTTTGGTTTAACTAGTGTCAAAAAATTACTTAGTTTTTACAGTCACTTTGAGTTCCATTAAAATGCAGATGTAACAGTCAATGCTACAATACAATTAACAGCTTCATTTTACCGAGATCGCATCTGTAGTTATGATTCTATCTATATTGTCCAGTTATTTAAGACACTTGAGAAACAAAACTATACCAATTTTACATCACAATAATCTACAAGGAAACTCTTTGGTAATAATGTACACAGCCACTAAACTTCACTCGGATAATCCCCGACAAAAACTTCATTATTCTCTATTTATATCAAATTATACTTGAGGTTTAGTCAAATATTTTATTATTATTATTAGTAAAGTTTTAGTTGCATTATAATAAATTATTAAATAACATTTTAAGAAATTAAAATATCCAATTATTTTATCTATCAAATATCATTCTATCCTATACGAACAAGAATTAATAACATAAAGTTGGTGTAATAAGTTAAAGATTGATTTACTTTTACTTGAAGTTATAAGTATCAACATTGCGATATGTATTTCAAGTTGATTGTTTAGTGAAATATTTTTATTAAAAGGTTAAAAAACCATGGATTGCATTGCAATTTGAACAGTGTTTTATAAAAGTTACTTGTTTCATTTGATAATTATTTCGAAAATTTGATTTCGATAATGAATTATTTTATCTGTGACAAACAGAATAAATTCCTTTTAAACATAGAGATGACAGTAAAACAATTATATCTAAATGTTTTTTTAACTAGAAAATAATATAGATCACACAAAAGCATTCCCCATTGTCTGCTATCTACGTAACATCGTTAAGATATCCAAAACGTTCACTTCCTTGCACGACATGATAATACAAAGACATGATACGATTTGTAGCCAAGCCGAGGAATATCCACTTCCCAGTATTTGAAGTTTGCTGATCTTAGTGTATTTTGTTTCAACAATGGATGTAATTATGAGTGATTGATAGTTACATACCACGCAAATATGTAACGCATTTGTGTTATACAAAGTGTACAAAATACAAAAAAAAAAAATCCTGATATATAATTTATTAATATATTATCAGAATATATTTTTTACATTTCCTATCCTTTACACTAATAGTAAAATTTGATAACACGGCTATCGCAACGCAAGTAATCACAACAAAAATAAGGTACACTTTTGTAAAGTATTTCCTTTTTTTATGGAATAATTTATATAAGGGGGCATAGCACACACGAGACAAAAATATTGTTATGATACGCTCAAATAAATTCCTATCAATCTACAATAGTCGAAATTAATTATAGTTTAATGTACAGAAATGAACTTACCCGGTGGAAATTTCTTCGGCTTAATTGTCGAAAACAACGCATACAAAATCAATGTGACCATGAACAGTAGTAGAAACGTGGTGATCATTTTGAAAGATCGATATTTTTACTGGGAGCACAGTGTATAATACGCGTGTGGTATAAATATCCACTGGCCTACTCGGCACTCGAAACGCAACTGTACAACGCGTGCAGAGACCGTCAATTTTTGTACGGAGGATTTACATTGGGAGACATCCTTGTTGTAGCGTGATGACATAACTGTATAACGAATGTAACACAATTGTGATTGATACCATACATTTATCGCGGGGTTTTAGACAGTACATATTATTCATTAATAATAAAACTAATACCACCTGAAAGGATACCTGCATAACAAATTGATGCATACATTTTCTTTCATATTATTTTTATCTACATGTTAACTTATATGGCTAAAAGGAATGTCATTAGTTATCTAGAAAAAAAAAATAGTAATAATGCGAGAAAAGGAAATATTTTAATTATAGGTATTTTGCAAATAGATATAATAATATTGCGAAATATAATTTATTCAATTCCTTGTCGTTAATTTACTATAACTTACCTAACTTGATGTAATTATTTGTCAATTTACTACAGTGTATTTTGTAAAGATTTTTGAGATTATCCTTATATTAATTAGCATAATATTTAGGTAATTTAATATTGTGAAATATGTATATTATACCTACCTAAGCACACAATCCCCGTTCGCGAAACCCGCCAAGATACATGTTTTTTTTTAATATAAAACTGAATAAAATCCAAAATTGATAAAGAATATAGTTGAGTAAGGCATTGGTTAAGTAGGTTTATTTCAATAATTTAACAAATATACAATTATACACATTACACAAAAACACTTACTAATTGATAAAGAAACAATCCAATCAAGATTACTTAGGGTAGGTTATGTAGGCTATAGGTAGATCTTGACAAAATACCCTATGGTAACATGGTATACAAGTGAAAAAAAAAACAGTTTAGCTATATTATCCATACATAATATACTTACATATTAATAGGAAAAAAATGCGTTATAAAAAAAACCTCTTCGTTGCATTTTTTTTCTATTAATTTAGTAGTTAGTCAGATGCTCAATATGGCTGCTTGTCATTTACAGGTGAAGTACGGTCAGCTTCATCCATATTTGGCTTGTCCATATTTGGGATCGTGAAGGAAGGCTATCTCAATATGTAAATATGGACCTTGTACAAAGAATTTAATAAATAGACACCATGACAGATTGTTACCTGTACATACTTACAAGACCTTAGAACGAGGTAAAATCTCCAGAGATACAAAATATCTACTTAGAATTCCATTTCGTAAAAAACTTGGCAAATGCAAGTTGGACTCGCAACCGAGGGTTCCGTACAAATTAACTTATGTAAATAGTTCAAATCCCGAATCGAGTCTTGAAGAGTTTGCCGAATCGAAAAAAGGTTTTTTTTTTGTGACGTAACTAGAAATTTACTGTTTTCAGATTTATTCCTATTTTTGTGCTACGAAACCTTGCTTCAAGCACAATTTCAGGTTTCTAGGTCAGCAAAAAATACCCTATAAATTTTGATTCCCTTAAGTGTGGCGAAATGTACGTTTTTTGCGAAATAAAATGTCCGTATCTTTTTTGACGATAACTTAGAAGTTTGATTTTTTCACAACTTTAAGGAACCGCAGATCTAAATATTTGTTTTTAATTTCAACTCGATACCTCCACGCGTTCTTGGGATAAAGGGTCTTGACACACAGAAAGACAGATGGACAACAAAATGATCCTATAAGGGTTCCGTTTTTTCTTTTTGAGGTACAGAACCCTAAAAAGTGATTTTCTGTTTTTGAATAGACAAAACATGTTATTCCAAATACCTGCCTAGCGACAGTGACAAACGTATTAATTACTACATGATTTTTTTCGAATCTTGTGTAGACCATTTTGTCGGTTCGGACGCTGATTGACGTATAAAGCTGACGGCCATAGTTCCGTAACAACATGCTGTATATTTTTTTTATTAGTTTTTTTGCTTCTACAACGTTAATAAGTTAGTACAAACCGCCTTAGCAACATACTTTTTGATATTTAAATTAATTAAACATAAAACACACTATAGAATTTTTCATTAAACAGGCAAT
Organism: Leucania comma; assembly: GCA_958295575.1. Classification (NCBI taxonomy): domain Eukaryota; kingdom Metazoa; phylum Arthropoda; class Insecta; order Lepidoptera; family Noctuidae; genus Leucania; species Leucania comma. Next base: position 15,463,697 of record OY282461.1, read on the forward strand.
TTATTTATTAGCTATTCGATAATGATAATGAGTTCTTCCAAGTGACACCATCGAATAAAAATTCGAAACTTAAAGACAATAAATGATTTGAACGATTAACTTAGATTGACTATAGCAATAGCGAATTAGTCAAACTCGATACAGGTTCGGATCGCTGATAAAAAGTGTAATAATTTCTTAAATGGTTCACTATCGTTTCACAAAAACTCCATTTACAAAATAGTTACTAACCAACGTTTTGTATAGGTACGTGTAGGGGATTCCAAATGAAACTCTTATTTAGACTTGCTTATTCTGGATTCACAAAGGAGAAACTTTCAGAACTGGAAACGACGACAACCAAACAAACATGCATACTAACATTCTTCAAAACTTTACCTTAACGAGAGCCATAATTTTGAGAAGACTAAACAATGGTTTTTACTTTAAACTTTCTCTATTTTAATTACAATGTTGCGTCTAGGTTTTAATACAATTCTAAAGGTTTTGAGTTATCTTTAAGTATATAATACAAATTCCTAACGTTATCAGATAATAAATTATGAACAAATTATTGTTTGTTCATGGGCCAGGTACTGCAACGAGAATATTTTAAAAAGTTATAAAGGCAAATCTAACTGGAATATAACTATTAATCTTGTTGGTTAGTGTTTCTGATAATCTTGCCCAATTACACATAGGTACAATTTCTTAACTAATTAAGGTAAGTAGTTAGCCGATATTTACAATCTTACACCCGTATTTATAAAGAAGTAATTACTTGATACTAAGTAAAATCTTATTATGTCATTACTTGACGTTAGAAATCTTCATTCAAAATTTAAATTTTTCTTAACTATAGAATACAAATTGTTATCTAAGTAGTTACTTTTACTCAAGTAATGAGTTTTACTTGTTACGTACATACGGGTGTTAGACTACTGTCAAAGTACTTACAGTTTTGTCTCATTCACACACATACGACTCATGTTCGTGTCCCTAATTCTTATTCTAAACACTATTGAATCACTGTTTTTAATTACTGTTTTAATCACAATTTCATTTGTCTCCGACAGTACGAGTACTATATATTTCTCAAACAATAAATTGCGCAATTGTCTTCTTTTATGCCCTGTTTACACGTGGGCCAGTCTCGGCCAGTGTCCAAAGTACCTAAGCTCTACCAACGCTTGGTTGCCATTTACACGCTGGCAAGGGCGTCAATCTGTTATGGACAGGCAAACGACCCAGACATAATGTCCACGTCTACCATGCTGTGTCGGTATTTACTTTACGCTTGACATAGTTTTTTTCATTTTTAGCAACTTCAAAAAAGAGGTTATTATGTTCGATTATATGTTTTCTATGTATGTATTCCTACCTCCTCCTATTTCTCGGTCAATTGTGAACCTTTTTTGTTTTGTTTAAATAACGTGTATACCTACTTTTAAATTGATTTCATAGAAATAAGTATTATCATGATCTGATAATGAACTTCGAAGATATGGAACGGAATTCCTCCTGAGCTGTGCTTTGTTGTAGCAGCTGATCATTGAAAGTAGTCACAGTCACTATTCTTAATTTAGATTAAATTGTATACACACTAAGGGCCAAATTCACCAATAAACTAATCGCGATTATATAAAACAAAACGCAGTTTGAGCGCCTAATTGAGATTATAGCTTCATTTTGCGTTTCACCGCGATGAATTGAACTTAGTTTACGCAAATCTCAGTTTCAATTCTTTTGTTGTCGCCCATGTTTACGGCACGGGTCTTTAAACTAGATTACGCCGAGCTCAGTTTAGTTGAACTCAGTTTTTACATTGAATGATGAAATCAGCTCTTAATCATACTATGGCCTCCGCTAATTGAGGAAGTGCACTATTTTAAAACTTAAATGTATTAAACACTTAAATTTGTGTGTACTCCCTTTTTTGGAGGCCCTTAATAAATACATAAAATGTAAAAAATAATGTATCCTAACCATTTCAAAAAACCACATAATGCAAAATAACTTTAATTTTAAAATAACTTTAATATCGAAGAGACAAAACAAAACTAATACATATATCTAATAACACCGACTTCAGACGTTAAAGTTATTTTACACTGAGGCCATGAGTCGTCCGAAAGGGTACCCTTTCGGACTAGTGGCCTCAGTAGCCGTGTAAGATAGCTGGAGCTGAAGAATGTTGTCTAACGCACCTACCGAGCTCGTCTCATGCATGTTCTATGGGATTTAAGTCTGGGCTGAAAGCTGGCCACTCCATGTAGGTAATATACTCGTAGACTCTTCAAAATATGCTTTGATAAATAAATGATAATGATAAATGATATTTATTTTGTAAGTAGGTTTTTAAAAACACTTTTACACGTCAAAATTTTTTTTTGTCATTTTTATCACTAGATGAGGCCGGTGTTTCCTAGCTGACTACCCTGAGAAGAAACACCGAAACAAACTCAGGGGTCAAAGTCTCTTTTAAAGTCCATACAGTAAATATGTATTGGTCAAATCACATGAGGACCATGCCGATTTGTCTGAAATGGCCTTTTGAAGAAAGAACCATACAGATTTGAGTGGACCTGTCCAGTCAGTGCAAGCATTTGTCAGTATTCGCAAAGCTCAAAGCATTACCAAAGCTTTGACCATTTTGTTGGATATACAACCTCCTTCCTCTTTCCATTTCACTATGTTTTTATATGTCATTTGTCATGTATTAAAAATGGCGTTTCGCAAATTAAACGACTATTTATTAGAAACATTGGCAAAATTGTGGTGACTATTCCACAAAGGCCATTAATCAAAAGTTGAAGTTGAAGTTATTAGAAATACAATAAATACATAAGCATATTTTGAAGAGTCTACGAGTATTGATTGTATACGATTGCTCATTTCAGCATTATTGTGGTTATAAATTTAATAAAGTGTCTACTAAAAAAGATCAGCATTTTAATACCGTAATACTTACTGTACGGTTTTCTGACGGTATCCCAACTATATGCGTTGGGATACCCTTACTAAAGCCCTTACTATAAGAGTGACATTACTCGATAAATTTCAATCTAGAAGAAGAGAAGTTTCTCAAAATGTCTACATAATGCATACCACCATCATACCACCACCACCACCACCACCACTATTTTGGTGTACGATAGAGTTTCTATTCCCTCTCTAAGAGAGGAGGCCTGTGTCCCAGCAGTGGGAACATTAAAAGGCTGATTATGCTTATGATTATGCTTTAAAGTTTCTATTCTATTTAATTATTTTATTTTTAATCTACTACGAGTAGGTATTTAGTGAGTAATCTCGTATCTCACTAACTTCTTTCTTACTCATAATATTTTCGGGATATTTTTATCACGGGCTTCGTTATGGCCAGTTATGTTTCTGATGATGATCTCTTAGTTGTCATAATACTCTTCTTCTCTCATCTCACACACGATGAGAGAAGAACAGTATTATGACCACAAACAAAATCTGGACTCATCGGAAAATATAACCCGGTCCAATCTTCATCTGTTCACCGACGGTTTCTCGAGAAAGCCGAAGCCTTTTTTGGGATGAGAAATCATCAAATAACATCTGCCGCTCTGGATGGGGTGAGAGGAAATGCCAGTTTTTTGCTAAGAAAACCCCAACGGTGTTCCTTCACTTTGCGTTCTAGCGCCGCACAACGCAGCGGGCTACGCTATTGTTCGAAAGAGTTAGCATGGCATAGTATCAGCCTTATGAGGTTGCTGGGACTCAGGCCTCCTTTCTAAGAGAGGGAATGGGCCCAATTCCACCACGCGGGCCCGTTGCATGTTGATAGATGTCTCATGTCTTCGAATTTTTGGTAATTAAAATAATATATTCACACAAACCATATAATTACATCAAGACATAATTACATCAAGTTAGGTAGGTTATAAATGGATGGAGAGGCAGAGGGAGGCCAAAGAAGAGATGGATGGATTGTGTGAGGAGTGATATGAAAGAAAAGGGAGTTAGTGATAGCGTGACGAGTGACAGGAGAGAATGGAAGAAAAAAACGTGTTGCGCCGACCCCAAATAAAACGGGAAATGGGCAGGAAGATGAGGTAGGTTATAAATAAATCTAAATCGGTTTCGAACCTGAACAGCAATGAGATGTCACAGCACCGTCAATTATTTAATTGACGGTGCACAGACACTGACAAGTAATCAGTATTTTCGTGTAGTTGTACACCTTGACCTGCCATTTCTTGGTCTCCTGATGTTCCTGCAAGGCATATTAGCAAGGTACCGCTCTTGCCATCGCTGGACTACTCTATAGACCGTAGTTAAAAATAATGCTACTATCCCGGCAGTACTATGCTGACTTCTTGTACCACAGTAATAATTATATATTCTTCAGGTGTTCACAACATAGTGGGTACTGCACTGAATACTGACTGACTCAAAACATCTGAAAAATTAAAGAATGTTTGTAACTAAATCCGTTATAGACTATACGGATCCATCGGTTTGGGGCATATCGGTAAACCATCAAACCGATATGCCCGAAACCGGCTTCATTAGAAAGACAACACTGCGAAGATCATTAACATTAATTGGGCAATGCAGTTGTTGGAATTTATTTTAGTTCAATCGTAGATTTGATGTAATCAACTACATGAGAGTGATTTGTTTCGAACTTTTTAGTAGCTGTTTGGAGTCCAGTTTTTGCACAGATATGTCAAGTATCAAAGTATCAAAGTCACTATGAAAAGTAATTTTTTGCCACTATCAACATTTTATTTCTTACACTTTAGTGAGTAATACTTTTGAAAACTTCTCTTGAGCTCTTTATTTTGATACCGTAACAAATTATTTATGAAAACATATACATAGGTATCTACTGGACTCTAAAAATTGTCAACCTTTATTTTTTTAATAATTTTGATATAGTGTCTCTGGGGACACTACATAAAATTATAATTATATTAATTAAACGTACGTACATTCATAGTACACTTAAACAAGCATAATTATACTCATCATCATCGTCATCATCAGCCTTTTAATGTTCCCACTGCTGGGACACAGGCCTCCTCTCTAAGAGAGGGAATGGGCCGTAATACACCACGCGGGCCCAGTGCGGGTTGGTGAATGGAACATGTCTTCGAATTTTTGGTTCTAGGATATGCCGGTTTCCTCACGATGTTTTCCTTCACCGTTTTGAGAGCAGTGGTGATGAATTAAATTACACAAAGTAATGCACCTGGCTAGGTTTGAACCCGCAACCTACAACTCGTAAGTCGAGGCCGCTACCACTCGGCCACCACTGCTCTCATACACACTACATAATTATACTAGTTTAAAAAAAAAAGATATTTTTTTTACTAAATTGGTAATTTTTGGATACGAAACAACTTTTAGAACTTTCGTTTATGAGTTATATGTTGTCCAAGTACTAAACAATAGATATTTCGGAACCTATCGAATTCCTTCAATGCGTAGATTAAATTATATTTCTCAAATACTAACTGTATTTGAGAAATATAATGGTAATTATTATAAACAAGTTAAAACCCCAACCACACGGTTGGGGTGTCGGGTGTCGTAGCACATGAGTAGAGAGGTACAGAGACAAAGCTTCATACAACCGCGCAAATCGGTTGCACCCCTACAAGCAAGCGTGGAATGTGTGCAACACCACTGGCCGCTTGTTGCGTACGCGGCGAAACTGGAAAAAACCGATTGACGCGGGCACAGTCAGTGGAAGATCTCTAGGGTCGACGGGATGCACGTGGTTTGTTTTGTCAGTTACAAGTATAAATATTTTTTTGTAAAAATATGCTATTTTATTATTAATAATGGTAGTATATTGTACTGTGTGTACAATACTAGATAAATAAAAATATATCTTACATTAACTATACCAAGATGATGATGATTATGACAATAGAATAAATAATTGTTTTATTTTTTTTTCAAGTAAGTACCTTTTTCAGAGCGTACTAAACGGTGTTTTTTATTGTCATAACAAGCTTTTAATAAACATTTTTAGGTATCTGAATAAGTTAGTATGCACGTAGTAGGTATGTGTGATGAATGTAAAATATACATAATATAGATATATCCTGTTGAATACCGTAATTAGAGACACAATAGAAAGACAATAGGTGTGTGGACGCCGGCATTCTCGCGGGGAATACTGAAATATCTATATATATATATATATATATATATATATATATATATTTATAATGAATATTAAAACTAATTAGTATTCAGGCACAGGTGTTCAGGTTCACAATAGGTGAAAACAAATTAAATAAAACATTGTGACAACCCTTTCAAAATAGGTAACAATATTGCACGTTCTTAGGAAGCTTTATCTCTGTACCTCTCTACTCATGTGGTCGTAATTCGCGCGAATTTATTCCATGATTATGACCTAAATATAACTCCGTTATAACTACGAAATTTTTTTACCGAAGCAAAGGCAGAGGCGAATTTTTTCTTCTACTTCTTATCTCATAACTTCCGCAGTAACGAAAGCGAAGGCGAAGTTCCGGTAATCAAAATAATAGGAATGGGTCCCGTCGCTCTTCATTACATGGCTATAAGCCAACAGGTTCGTCGACCCCGCAAAGATCTGTCGACATGTTGGATAGATTATAAGAAGGCTTATAACTCTGTTCGACATACATGGCTCATGAGGGTGTTGGAGCAGTATAAAATAGATGCAACTTTACGCACTTTCTTTGAGTCATGTGACAATGGAAAACAGTACTTCGCTATCCAGGATGTCACCGGTCACATGTATATAGAAAATAATTAAATGGAATAATAACAATAAATACAAAAGTAAGTGTCTAAAATTGCTGTATGCAATAAAGAGTATCGCAATACACGATAATTGTCTTTTTTATTACATAAGTTGTAAATATTTCTGTAACACGGACTATCTGTATGCCAAAATGTACATTTTATAGTAATTTAAGCGACAAATAACATCCGCCAGCCGCCATTTACTCCTAATGTCATGGCGTGTCGATAATAAATTCGGGATGTCCAATCAATTGTAATCGATCAATGTAATTTTTAATAGATTGATTATTTCGGGTTCCGTACCTCAAAAGGAAAAAACGAACCCTTATAGGATTCCGGAGTGAGGAGGGGTGGTAAGCGGTTGACTCTTTCTGCGAAGCAGTAATGCTAGCAAAGGAGGAGGTCGACCGCATCAGGCAAAGGTAACGTCGCTCACACCCCAACCGCCGCCGCCTGGATTCCGATCCCGATATCCGGGCATCGCAGGCGCGGACTTGGGAACGGCGAGCAAAAGGTAGATAGCTGTCCGACCGTTCGGTAACCGACTAGACCGAGCCCAAGTCGTCGACAGCGCATACTGTTCCCGCACGCCTCAAGGAGTTGTCAGCAAACCGTTGAGGCCCAGCAGGCAGGGTCGAAGCCTACTGGGGCCAAGGGTCGGCTTCTGAAAAGAAAGCTCAGCCCCGGTGTGAAAGGCAACAAAGGAACGGAGTGAGTTTTTTAGTCAGTAAAAGTCTAAAACTATCTCCCGCTCCGCCCAAGGGCGGGATGTCATTGGATGATTTTTACCCACCGAAAAAACCCTTTATAGGATCACTTTGTTGTCCGTCTGTCTATCTGTATGTCAAGACCATTCTGAGAACACGTGGAGGTATCGAATTGAAATTAAAACCATATACTCAGGTCTGCGGTTCCTTGAAGATGTAAAAAATCCAAGTTTTAAGTTAACGACAGCAAAGATACGCCTATGTAACAAAATATATATATCTCTTTTTTATTTGACAGTTGGGTAAGAAAAAAGAACAAAAAAAATATATTCATTAAATTATTTTTCAAAATATATTAACCCTAAAAAAAAAGAAAAACTTCGTTTTTAAAAGCTGTAATTTGCAACCAAATTTTATTATAACCTTTTGAGATCAATATTAAGCATCACTAATTAGCTTATAGCTTTGGAAGATACCGCACTTTTTCTGTATGAATGGTTTTTGCAAGCGATTAACATAATTTACTACTAATTGAGCACCAATTACTCGTATGACAGAATTGTTTAAACAAAAATGTCATAATGTTAGTTCGACTTCAGGACCAAACCAGGGAGGTGTCATTTCTCTGAAACTTTTACGGCAGCAATGGAGGATATCATCACGGTTCTGGAATGGAGAGAGCTAGATATTAATGTTAATTGTCGAGTACATCACTCACCTTCGGTTTGCCGACAACATAGTGGTCACGGCTGAGACTACGGAGGACCTCAGTATAATGTTTGGTGACCTCAGTAGAGCTTCTGAAAACCTGTTCATCAAAAACAATGTAGCATCATGAGAACAGAACAATAATAGGATATATATAATAATACAATGTAATAAGTAATAACTAAAAAAAAAACGGTAATTTAAAAAACTAAAAAACCCGACTGCTTTTCTGAGCATTCATGAAAAAGCCCTAAAACAAGTAAAATCTGGCAGTCGGGACCCATTCTAGAATTGAGAGCACATACCTATATTACATTGCAGATTACTCCAATCTATTGACTAGACGGTTGACTTTCTAGAATGGGTCCCGACTGCCAGATTTTACTTGTTTTAGGGCTTTTTCATGAATGCTCAGAAAAGCAGTCGGGTTTTTTAGTTTTTTAAATTACCGTTTTTTATTTTTATTTTTTTAGTTTTATTTTATTACGATATCAGTTTCAAAGTAAATACGAATCTAAAGACACCTCTCAAACTAAAATCCATCGAGCCGTTCAGGTCGCAGAGCGTGCCAAACATTTGAATTTGGCGCCAAAAATCCGCCATTTTGTTTTTTTTTTTATTTTGATATACCCAGTGTCACTCTCACAGTAAATACGAATCTAACGACACCTCTCAAGCTAAAATCCATCAAGCCGTTCAGGCTGCAGAGCGTGCCAAACAATTATACATACATACATACATACATACATACATACTCTCGAAAAACATAACCCTCCTTCTGGCGCAGTCGGGTAACAAGATTCTAGCTGTTTTGTAACACATTAATTAAAACTAATTACTATTTTTTTTTATTATAACTACAGCATGATAAAATAAAACTCATATAACTTTAATGATATTAATTTAATGGTAACTGCATTTATGCTAAGTAATATGTGGTTACTTAGCATAAATACAGTAAAAAACGCAATTGCTATGTTTATGCTAATTGTGGCCTATCAGAGAGTCTCTAGGATATACTTAATATAACTACAATAATTGATTTATTTTGCTGTTTAATTACTCAGCATTGTTTTCTAAATAAGAAATAGATAGGTGCAGAAGTCTTCTTTCATTTACGGTATCAACCATCACCATCTGACTACAAACAAAGGAGTTATGGAATATTTTCGCACCAAAACTTTAACTGCGTTTTTCTCAAAATCATTTAGAGCGTACTTACTGCAACTATAATGTGGTCTCACTTTGAGTCACCCTTCTGACTGTAGCCTTAACTCCTGGGTGACTCAATCCGTGATTGCAGTCAAATACTTGTCGGCGGAACTGTAGCATCTGATAAGGTTACGGTCACGGTGATGCTCTCGAAACGTCGCAATACAAGTTATTACTGGAACCAGATACTTGATGGTGTATTCCCTTCTTTCTAGTACTTGACCTTTGAACTGTTTTTGTCGATACATCTAAGCCAAACTAGTTTGTAAAGCTCTCAATGATACACGAGAATCACGTGCTAACTAAAATAATAGCCTGTTCTTCTGAAAAAAAGCGAATACCACTTAAATTGTTCCCTTTACACGATGTGGAGAAGCCAAAGGACAGATGGAAGAGTTAGTATAGTTTTTGACCTTGACAAAGTAAATGACAAGAAATTTAGTAAAGCAAATAAAAACGTTGACGCCTCAGACTGGACTCTGTTGAGGAGGCAGAAAAGATCCCTGCAGACTGCCATCTGTCATGATCCTCAAAAGTCAAATCTCTTGCAAATCTCAAAACGGACTACGAAGCCAAATAGAGCGCGCTGATCAAACACATTCTATTTAAAATTACCTATACCTACGACTAAGAAGAAGAATATAAACTTTCCATATAAAGTAATTATTCAATTAGTTACATCAACTCGATATAATTACTTACAAAGAAACAAAGAATAATTATTTATGAGATCTACTCGTAAGTACTAGATACTTAGTCGTAGGTACTGTCTTTGTATAACGATTCATACTTAGATATCTATATAATCGTTTGGCGCAAAAAATCAGCACAGACTTGCAGAAACTTCTGAGGTGGATCTCTCGCTCTGGGTGGAGTGAGAAAAAGTGTCAGGGCCAAGGCTCTCTCAAAACTCTCTTTCGAACAACCTGCAACCCCAGCAGGGATCGGCAATATTGTACTCGTAAGTAGATGCACTACCTTAAAAAAAATTACGCCGTCTTAATTTCTTCTAAATTAACGTTTATTCTGGTGTCTAATTAATTCTGGGCGTAATTTTAAGGTTTAAAGTGATTTTTTCTAGACATTCCATACTAAACCATGTATAATTTGAAAATTTTGAGGCCTCTATCAACTGTAAGACTATTTAAGAGATATTATAATATCTATGTATTATTACGATTTTAGCGAATTATCGGCAATACCTACAAGATGAAAGGCAAGTGCAAAGAGAATATAAGCACGGCAAGAGTGCGGATTTAGTCAGACACTACACAGAATGACGCGTCCGTGAGGCTGCCTGGGCGTCCTATGAGGATTTCTCAACCTGAAGGTTGAGTCCACTCAGTCACAGCTAAGTATTATAAATAAATAAAATTTGGAACAGCGCACCGTGGCGTGCCCAGTACTGTGTTGCGACAGTCGCTATCTCCATACCGCCTCGTGATCCTGCTGTAAATCTCTCCATCATACCTCGCTTTATCGCGACAACGGAGTTTTGCTCCGGCACAGCATCTCCAGGCGCAAGTCGTGCACGTGTGCAAGGACTGCGGCTTCTAAATCTCACGGTAGCAGTTCGGCAAGGAGGCTCGCCACTTTACGAAACACCTTACATTATCCCTACACCATCCGTGTGGACGCCCCCGAGGGACATGGAGTTTTTAGCTTTCGGACCGGTCGCTTCCGCAGTGATGGCACCCACGCCGGTGCCTCATTAAGTGCTTGGACCACACAATACCCGAATAAAGAATAGAAAGGAAAGAAAGAAAAAAAAGAAAGGAAAGAAAAGAAAGGAAAAAAGAATGAAAAGATAGAAAAAAAGAAAAGAAAGGATGTAAAAAAAGAAATAAAAAATTAAAGAATGAAAAAATATAAAAGATAGAAAGAAAAGACATTTATTTAGCGGGAACAACATTTATTTTGTTCGAATTTAATGTGACCGAAAACTATTGACCGATGTCTTTTTTGCGATATTATGCATTATTTGAGATATTTTTATATCGTCGAAGTATGTGTCATAGGTATCATTTTACCGAATTGCTGTTGGCCGAAGCCTCTCTTGAACTTTTTTCATTTGCCAAATTTGCTTCCGGCGCTATCCGATACTGGAGTGCCCCCCAAACGCAACTTCCTGGACTAGATCCTATCCCACTCACACACCGTTTCAACAAGTGAGTTAGGTTTGTAACAAAAAAAAAAAACAAATGTAAAAATAAATTATTATTTTCAATTAGGAAGTGCATAATAAAAACCAATTTAAAATAAAAACCAGTATTTTATTGGTTTAAGGTCGTAATTGACCTTGTGTCTGTAATTGACCTTGTGTATTTATCGTTTACGAACGATAAATATTGAACCCCACGTGATCACTGTATTAATCAAATTTTAATACCGGTATGAGTAAAATGCGATATTTGACCTCACAAGCCAAACGTGATATTGATGCATTGATTTAAAAAAAAATATCTGTGGAAAAATATTTAACTGGAGGCGCGCCGCATAACCTCTGCGCACCTCCGTCGCAAGTAAGCATGTCTAAAGCCGAGTACAGACTGCTGTATCGTAACACGCAATGTAACATGCAATGATATCTAAAAACGCACGCAAAGATAACCGTGCACACTACGAGCACAAACAGAGCATTTCAACTATCTGATTAATTTATGCTTGGTACGTGCGTTCGCTGCGTCCACACTTATGTAATGGTCCTTTCAAGGCGGCTTTATATAGACAGTACCCGCAAGTGAAGACTTGTTTTAAAGAGATTCTGCTCTTTTTGCGATTTTCAACAGAAGATGTTATTGTTTTTAAGTTCAAACTAAGCAGATATCGACAATATATTGTAGGTACTCATAGTATTTTTTTGTTTTATTTTCGAAAAACGCAATACTTGGCTACAAGTAATAAATATTAGAAAAATAACTCCGACAAGCACAACATATTCTAAGCAGATGCCTATATTTGAGTTTACACGTAGATGGATGGAGAGGAAAAGGGAGGCCAAAGAAGAGTTGGATGGATTGTGTGAGGAGTGATATGAAAGAAAAGGGAGTTAGTGATAGTGTGACGGGTGACAGGACAGAGTGGAAGAAAAAAAACGTGTTGCACCAACCCCAAGTAATATGGGATAAGAGCAGGAATAAGAATAAGAATAAGAATATATATAAGAATATATATAAGAAGAGAAAGACTCTTATATACCTAAATTAAAATTTAAGAAACCAGTGTTACACGTCTGCGTCGGTCTAAGTCTAATGTAACCACTGATCTCAACTTAAACTTCAACTCTTCATTAATGGCCTTTGTGGAAGAGACACCACAATTTTGCCAATAACACGTACGGACTATTAATATACCGTCAAACGCTGGATAGTATTTAGCGAGAATTAATAGTAAAATGAATATAAATATATTTTTAAATTAAAGAACAAAATAAAAGAATTTCTTCGCAGACAGAAACCGTCCGTCAGTCAGTCAATCTTATGATCACAGATTATGACTAAGTAAATTATAAACAAGACAGAAACTCTAAAGACTGGAAAAAAAGTATTTACAATAGTTACAATTTAATTTTGTTAACTTCAATGAATTTACATAGTTTAAATATAAAACGTGTAAACACAAAAGGAAGAAGAAATTTGATCGAGGTGGGACGAGGGATATGTGAAGGAATGATATCATGAAAAGAGAAGCGCAATTTAGGACAGGCAGGAGAAAAATAAATGGTCCACGTTTCCTTCATCCAAACCCATCGACTTACATTCTAAGTGATAGACAAGCTTGTTCATAGAAACTATTTGTCACAATACCGAAACGTTAAAACAAAAGTTCGCTGCAGCGCTAAATGGTCATTATGACGTCTAACAAAACTTTTAAGGTTACAGCGCTTAAATACTGTAAAACTGCACTAATGTCATCAAGTCAAGATGTTCGGCATACAGTACACGTAAGTCAAGGAAAGTTATTGTACGGCATGCCTAATCTAGTGCGTAGTACATATATATCGATGTCCAAACCGCATTCACAAAGGGAGTTATCCTTAATCCTAAGTTTGGCCAAGAAATGAGGAGAGCAACAATGATTTAAACGTAAACGACAGATAATTGAGGTAGTGATTTTTTTTGCAATTGATATTTGAAAAACCACGGTTTGTGGGGAATCTCGGGTTGAATATCTCCATAAAATTTAATCAGCTGACTCATTACCAAGAATACCGACATGACCAGGAATCCAAGCTATGACAACCTTAATACCAAGTTCATGACATTGAAATAGTAAATCTCTAATTTTTAAAATTATAGGGAATCTTGACTACAGTAAATTTTAATTCTCTTTAACTTTTTACAATATTTACTAAGTATTTATAATAAACCTATGTACACAAAAACTAAACTAAGAATGTAAACTAGACATAACTATGTACAAATATAATACAAAAACACCAAATACACTCAGGCGTCGAAGTACTCCTCCACATCGCTGTCATCCGGAATCTTGACTTAGATCTGAAAGGATTAGATAAAATGGCTTGAAGACAACTTTTTGAGTCAGAGAAAATTATGGAGTTATTTAACTTATGAGACATAACAAATGAAATGGCTTCAAATATGGCAATTGATTCACCTGTAAAAACAGATGTAACAGAAGGAACACTTATAATTTAAAATAATTTTTGTATGACGGATCCAAACAGCAACTCCTACAGGGCTATCATCCGAGACTTTGGAAGCATCAGTGAATATAGTAGTCCAATTATTATAATTAGAGGAAACTTTTTGGACAAACATCTTATTTCGTTCTACGGTATTTTTGTGAATTATAAAGTCCAAAACGATCTCCGGTGGAAATACCAGAGCATTATAAGGCACCGAGTACAAATATAAAATGGGGTTTTGAAAAAGTGGGCTAGAAAGACGAGTGAATTGAAGATAGGCACGAAGAAGACAAGGAAGTTCAATATTAGAACGACGACTACAAGAGTCAAAGATGGATGATAATTGATCCAGCTTACCAAGAAGGGGATGCTCAGAATTTTGCACAAGTTTAAAAATAAATCTATTTGCCAGAAATTGCCTTCGAATCGAAAGGGGAGGCTCAATACACTCAACTTGCATGGCATTAATTGGGGACGACTTCATTACCCCGAACCACTGATCTCGAAAGAGGTAGTTCTTCACTTAATTGATAGACGTCAATTGATGTAACCAACAACTAGCGCCATAATTTCCCTAAGTTTTGGATAGACAAACTAATTATTCATACTACTAGTGCCATTTCAACCACAAGCGGCAAGTAGAAGAACTAAAATGTTACCATTTTACAAAAAAGTAGGTATTACCATTTTATATATTTTTTAAGTACAACTAGCGCCATTATGACATCCAGTGGCCAGTAGAAGAATTAAAAGTGATACCACATGGTAAAAATATACTTGGGTTTGGTAGAAATTTGTATAAAATTGCTGGAGTAAAAAACCATTGCCATTAATAACCATAAAATCATTTTAAAACAAATAAATAATTGAATAGACGAAAAAAATGGCTTCACCGAACGAAAATATGATTTATCGCAAATTTGCAAACCATGTCTTAACCATCCGGTAAAGTTACAAATTAATTACACACCTAACATAATCTAACACAAATCATAAAGGTATGTTCTGTTAGAGTAATAGTGATTTTCATATTCTATTTTGTCCTTAAGTTTTAATTTCGCCACAAAACTGCTCTGCGGATTGAATCTCTCTTAATCTGGCCCCTTACCCTAGGCATGTTACGACAAAATAAACGCTACTAATACAGACCTAGGATTTATAGAAGCGCGCAAACCCCACTACGACATCAACGTAGAGATATACGGTGGCAGGCCGAGTTTATTAACTAACTTATCCAATATAACAAATAGCAAAAAATGAAGCTATATTTGATGCCAGTATGATGAGCATTCCAGAAAGAATACAGGAGATTATTGAACATGTCTACTTGACAAGAAAAAATGGCTAGACTAGACGACGTTGTGTGAAAGTTGTGGAATATTATTATTATATTACATACAAATACATTTGTAAGATGTACTCTTGCAGGGATGCTCTTATTTTGTTCAATATTTATTTATAGTTTCTTTCTTCTTTTACGTCATTTTTCCCGTTAAAAAATATGCAGTAGTCGCTTTTTTCGAACTTTTTAACTTTTTAGATGACATACACCAATTCTATTTTAGTTTAAGCTTAATATCACTGTGAAGGTCAGCTGCGGTGCTGTTTGTCCGGATGAAACGGCAGTAGTGAGAGAAATTTATTAAATTAATTTATTTCAAGATATTGTCTATATGTATACAAAATAAAGCCAAATCAAATAAAACATTTAAAAAATACACAAAAAAAAATTATACATGTTTAACTTAAATTTCGATTCAATAAGGACGTCGCAATACGATTATCCTAAGATGGTTTGACATAATTTCCTATCTGTAACTGTAATAAAAACAAAAAAATATATAAATAAAACAGAGTACAGAGTATTTTTCACAAAAAATACAGAGTATTGTTCACATTTACGCTTTACGCTTTCATCTTAGAAAAGTCGGGGAAAAAAAGAGGTATAAATAACTGCCTCATACCAATTTTCAGATAAAGACCGAAATCTAATTACATATTTGTCTGAGTGTAAAGACGCAGTTCGACATAAAAAAAACTTACTTGAAATGTTTCTAAACCTTCGTTGCCGACATTGTTGTCATGGTTTTGAATTAAATAAATTAGAAGATTTCTTTGCGACTGGAAAACTACGTCTCGTATTTTAGAATTTGGGAAATCCAACAATAAAGATATAAAAAACGTGTGCATGAAATGTTGCATAAAGAAATTCCAGGTCAACCGCAAAAGCAACAAAGATGGTCTCAGAGATGTTCATTGAATCCTGTTCGATAAATAAAAGTAGGATGATTTTGAATAGTTTTTCAAAATTTATGCAGTGCAAATTGCACTGATTTAGATAACGTATGATTTCAATTAAATAGTGTCATTAAAACTGATTGTAATTATTTTTATAAAGCCAAGTATGTTTAGTTTAAAATCCTGAACTGTTTAAAAGTGTATTGTTAATGAAATATTTTTTTTCTGATTTTTATGGTAATGTAATAACCATTATGATGATTATATGAAGAAGTTACGTGATTTTTAAGGCTTTTTTCAATAAATGCATAATTTGATACAATTGCGTGTTATATTCGTTAGCTTTGTTTTAATTACGTAACAAAAAACGCATTAAAAGTTGCATTTGATATACACATCAAATTAGAGACCGACGTTTTAGGGGTTAGTGTACTCCCATGTTGTATGGGTGATAAGCTTTTTTCACCTTGTATGCCGAGAGTTAAAATGATTTTATCGATATAAGTTTGTTCTGGTATGGTTTGGTTTAATCTGGTAATGGTTTGTCACTCCAACATATTCACACAAATTTCTACCAAACCGAAGAATATTTTTACTTTGTGGTATCACTTTTAGTTCTTCTACTCGCCACCAGTCGTCATAATGGTGCTAGTAGTACATTTTTATTTTAAATGATAACACTTTTTATAAAATTGTAACACTTTCGTTCTTCTACTTGTCGATTGTGGTTATATTGGCGCTAGTAGTACTAATTAGTTAGTCTATTCACTGCGTGGGGAAATTATGGCGCCAGTTGTTAGTTATTATCAGCGATCAAAATATAGAGATTTTACATCCACCCTTACAATCTTGAAAGCGTTTTGCCTCGTCGTTTATACCACGTACATCGAAGGACTGGACCAATTTGCCTGCTGTGGTCTTCCCGTATAATTTGGGTATCTTTAAGGCAATTATTGTGCGTCTATTTTAAGGAGAACAAACATGTTTTCTATCTTTTTTTTCTTTCCATAAACGATTACATCACTGTTTACCATCATGTGGACTCGCAATAAAAAAACTTCAGTTTCTCAATACTAAACCATAACCTAAACAATCAATCTTTGAACATGACAGTACAATAACGTTAATTTACAACGTAACAAAATCAATAGCTTTTAATGAATATTACAATATTACACTGAAAAACTATCAAAGTAAAAAAACAGACAACAAATATATCTCAAAATTTGTACTGTGATCTCTAATAATATCCAACTACTAGCGTAGGTACTAATTTCCCCAAGTAGTGGATAGACAAACTAATTATATTGGTACAACTAGCGCTATTACAAGCACAAGCGGCAAGTAGAAGAACTAAATAGTTACCATTTTATAAAAAAAGTGTTACCATTCTAAAATATAGGAAAGAAAAACCAGCGCCATTATGACATCCAGTGGCAAGTAGAAGAATTAAAAGTTTACCACATAGAAAAATATACTTAGGTTTGGTAGAATTTTTTGCAAAATTGTTTTACTGAAAAACCATTACACGCGAGACTTAATCGCGTTTCGTTTATTAATCAGTCAACGCTAGGCTAATGACGTAAACCTAAGCCAAAGGAGGCAGGCGAACCTGGGCTTCGACGCTACACAAATGAAATATTTATTAATATTTTTTTCAAGATTTTTAATTTTTTATCATGTGATGTTAAGATATTTTAATATGGGATAAAAAAATATAATTTTAAAGTAATTAAAATTATAATATGAAAATAAGGGAAGTCAGTAATATTTTGATTTAATAATAATTATTATTAAATGAAAATATTACTGACTTCCTTTTCAATTTCAACGATGTTGCTATATGAAATAAGGTAATCGATTAATCGAATTACAATAAACAGAAAAACGAAACGATGAAAATGAATCAATGTTTTCTTCTATAGATTAGGTTGTTAAAAACTTTTTAACTAACGACTAGTCGATCATCATTTAATTTTCTACAAACCTCTTAAAAATAATTTGATCAACAGGTCGATTTAATCATCGATCATCAGAAATTAATAAATCATACTTTTTTATTATATAGGCAATAAAATAGAACTCATGCCAATGTCACATCAAACGTCAAACCATTCGCTTCGTTTGGCTTTGAACTTGCGATATTGGGTATTGTGTTTTCTTTTTAATATTCAATTAGTATTATTTTGTGACTTTGGATAGGTTTAAAAGATTCTGACGATTATTACTTTGACGTATGACTCACACACGGGTACTGAGAGCTTGTAAGAATAACTTATAATACCTAATAAGAAGCAAAAAAGTTAGTTTTGTACAAACTAATAATACCCTATTTTTGTTTTCTTCCTTGTAGCTGTTCTAAATATAGTTGATTTCTTTTAAATAGTAGTAATATTAAAATAGAATAATGCAGTAATCGTTGTTGTAACGTGAAGTCAACGTCAGTTGTACGAGCGAAAAAGTGGGATGTAGTGTAGCTATACACGCTTTATGTATGGCTAACAGTTCAGTATGGTTCAGTCTAAGTTGTAAAATTGATCACGTTAAGAGCTCGAATTGATCACGTTAAGAATCGGAAACTCTGCACTCGAAGTTATGGACGACTATGTTTACCTGGGACAGACGGTCCAGTTAGGTAGGTCTAACTTCGAGAAAGATATCGATCGTCGAATTCAACTCGGCTGGGCAGCGTTCGGGAAGCTGCACGGTATCTTCTCGTCCAATATACCACAGTGTCTCAAGACGAAAGTCTATGACCAGTGCGTGTTGCCAGTGATGACATATGGCTCCGAAACGTGGTCGCTTACAATGGGCCTTATCAGAAGACTTTGAAAAATTATATGTATGTAATTTGCGTTTCACTAAAAAATTCCCTGCGTTGTAGTGTTGGCTCCCCTGCCTGTCTAAAAGTCAAAGAATAGGTGTTAGTCAGGGCTGCCAGCTGTATGTTTTAAATTGTACTCCTACGATTTTTTGGCATTTTTACTCATCTTAATCGGAGGTTTCATCCTGTGAGTAGACTCCTTTCTTACATCCCAATAAAGCTATGAATTGTTTCGAATTCCTATGTAGTAGTATATTTTATCCAATAACAGTTTTTAACGTAACCAAAAGAAAAACTAAATTAGAAGGCAATTTGTAAAAGTAACGAAATATAGGTAAATCTCCCTAATATGAGTACGAGTTTCATTACTAAAAATGTAGCAACACTGGTTTGCCGTGCTACCAATATTATGGTGAAGGGAATTCTTTCGTGAAACGCACTTTTAGTATAGCCCATTTATCGAGGAAGACTAAAGGCTATATAACATTATTCTATGACTAATAGGAGCGGAGCATTGACAAACAATGTTACAAAAACGGGAGGAAATGATTTCATTTGAGAGGTTCCGTTGCGTGTGCTGCGTAAATGGTTAAAGTTAAACAAAAATTGTGTACTCCAAAATTATTCCCCTTTAAAAGTTCTAAAAAAAAGTCCACGATAGCATATTAAGCCTATTTTTTTTAAATTGGCTCACCTTTTTTATGGTAATCAAATTAGTCCCAAAATATCGCATTATTTACGGAAGTATTTTTATGACTTGAGTTTGTTGTGTTGTTGTTGTGACTTTTACATCATTTAATTTAGATAAATATGTTAGGAGATATTATTGTTTTCAAAAAACTTATCGTGTGCAACAACAATGACAATGATAAGTTGCACACGCATAGCCGCAGCAGTCGTATCGCGGTTGTCGACGCCCATTTAACTTTTGAACTGCTTCTGGCTGTTCTTTTTTTTTTGCTAAAAGATAGCATGCGCTTGATCAAAAAAATGGCCCTTTGAGAAAATTTGCAAGGTATCAGTTTAATCATGTGAAGGTATTCATAGATCTCATGTAGAGACGCTTAAAACATAAGAAACTGTAATAAAATCATGGGTGGAATGCCATCACTTTCAAGTTTGCTGGTGATTTTACATTGCCAGTTATATTTAGGGGAACTGGACCTGATATAGTCGAGTCTTACGTTGAGAGCACAATGAGTGGAGGTACATATTTTCCTTCAAAGTTTTAATCCTTAAAGCTTTTAATAAACGATGGAGATGTAACTTATTGTGAAAATGAAAACAAATTCGAAATAGATCGTCATTTAGGTGAGAAAGTTACCAGCTTTGAAGATTTAATCTCCAAAGTCTATACAGATGTAGTCTAAATAGAAAATAAATGGTAGTCCCATTGGATGTGTCAAAAGGCAATATTCGCGGCTAGAAATAATAGCGAGGAGATAAGCATCAACTACATTTATATTGATAATAATTTAATAGATCAAGAAGATGCGGTACATTACCCTCAATGGTAATGGTACGTAAAACCATCCAACGACAAATCCTGCCCTTGGGCGGAGCGGGAAGTAGTGTCAGACTCTTACTGACTAAAAACCTACCCCGTTTCTTCGTTGCCTATCGTACTGCCTTCCTTTCAGAAACCGACCCATGACCCCAGTAGGCTTGGACCCTACCTGCTTGCAGCTAGCAGACTGGACCTCTATGGTTTGCTGACAGCTCCTTGAGGCGCGCGGGAACAGTACGCGACTGCCTGCCACCCCTCGTCACTTCAGACCATGGCCTGAACCAAGGCTCGGCGAAAGAGATCGCTGCCGCCGATCGCCTCCATGAGGACACACCCAGATTCGGAGTTCATTTTCTTCGCAATAATGTGATCAGTGACACAGTTTTGACTGGTCCAGCAGAGCAAATGGTAATAGCGTGATGTATCTTATACAGCCTCCTAATATACTAAACTTGCACTTTACAAATATTTCGTATTTCTACGCGAACGTAATCGTTGACAAGAGCTTTTAATTATAATTAAAAAAAACAATCAAAAATACCTAATAGAAAAAAGGTTGACTTCTACGCGGACGAAGACGCGTGCAAAAGCTAATGTTAGATATATTAGTTAATGAAATCGACTTGCATAATTTATGATTGGTGATATTGCCGTTCGTTGAAGCCATTTCCCTGGACTATTCATTTATTTTATTTTTTCCAGCAATTTTATACAAATTTCTACTAAACACAAATATATTTTTACTATGTGGTATCACTTTTAATTCTTCTACTTGCCACTGGACGTCATAATGGCGCTAGTTGTACTTTTTATATTTATGGAATGGTAACACTTTTTTTATAAAATGGTAACACTTTAGTTCTTCTACTTGCCGCTTGAGGTTGTAATGGCACTAGTAGTCCTTATAATTAATTTGTCTATTCACTACTTAGGTAAATTATAGCGCTAGTTGTTGGTTATTTGGGATAAAGACATTGATTTTTATAAAGCCAATATTGAAATTTTTTACTTTAAAGAAAGGGGAGTTAGTGATAGCGTGACGAGTGAAAGGAGAGAATGGAAGAAAAAAACGTGTTGCGCCGACCCCAAATAAAACGGGATAAGAGCAGGAAGATGATGATGATTGAAATTTTTTGCTTTAATAGTTTTGATTTCATCACTGTTTCTAAATGAACGTCATTTTACTGTTACGATCAAAGATTGATTGTTTAGGGTTCTGTTTAGTGTTGAATAAACTGAAGTTTTGTCCTTATATAAAAAAAAGTCAAAAATAATATCACAGACTTAATCACGAGTAAATTATTGTAACTGCACTTTGTCACTCCACTATTTGTACAATATTATTTTGATGTTTATTTATATTTTTACAAAATTTAAAATATGCGATGAAAAAAGCGCGGGGTTCGTCGAATTTGGCAGGCATGATTTTTCTTGCGATGCTTTTAAAAAACTATTGAAATTTGAAATAAATTGTATTTTATTTATATATTATACAGAACTGTCAAAATTATTTTGTATATTAGTCTCAATATTTAGGGCAAGTTTTTTTTTTAATTTTGCTATCTTCTTTTTTTTTTGACCAATGGACAATAAACCACGCGGTCTGGGGGCACAGTCCCTTCGGTCGGGTATAATATTACCATTGATGGGTCTAAGTGTAGATAAAGATTCGCCCATTACTAGAACATAGAGGAAAAGGGCTACGGCTCCGAGATTTGCAGACACTTTAATAAAAGAAAGGTACCTACCTACTATGTAGGTCGAACCCTCAGTGTTTCAAGTATGGGGAGAGGCATTCTTTTTGATGCCATTTATTTCGGTGGCATTTATTACGCCATTAATAAAAAATACCCAGAATTTGAAACACAAAAATCAATCATTGCCCATAGGTACTTGCGTGTCGTATGCCGAAGCATCGCAGTTACATCCCCCAATCTCTAAATTATATACAGAAGTGGCAACTTCTGCTCCATCACTAGTCAATATTATTAATTCTTCAGTACGATCTTCGCCCAATTCACCAAGCACATCATAGAAAAAAAGTGTTCTTAAAACTTTGGGACCCCCCAAAATCTACTAAGGGGTATGACCGGGCATCTCATCAAAAATTCGAAAACTTATTAATAATGAAGTCTTGAGGACAGGTAATGATGTTGCATTGCAAAATAAAACAAATAATGAAAGTCAATTTTTTTTATTTTTATAAACTAGTACTTGACTGCAATCCTACCTGATGGTAAGCAGTGATGCAATCGTTGATGGTGTAGCGCACTAGTTTATTAAGAGCCTATTCACTCTATGTAAATATGTGTCTATGTTCATACTGTAATTATTGATAATTGACTTAACTTATTTATTATTATATCTAGCCTATACTGTCCCGCTGCTGGGCAAGGGTCTCCCTCATATCATATTGAATATAGCCTACAACTCCTATTATGTTGTGCCTTATGTTGTGCCAAATAACGTAATCTTTCTTTTCTCCTTTCTTTCTATTTTCTTACTTTTTTTAAGGAATGGTCCTTACAGTACTCTCGGTCTGCGCGTCGTCGTGCGATTTTAAGGAACCAACTTTGTGTTTTACGAGCCCTCAGCCCACTGCTCGATTGGCTTGCAGGAGACATGTCCTCTGGGCTGGGCTGCCTTCTGGCCCATGCCAATTTTGATTTTGATTGGCCTGTTGGTCTAGTGGTTAGTGGCCCTGACTACTATGCCGGAGGTCGTGGGATCGATTCCCACCCAGGACAAATGTTTGTGTGATGAGCACGATCATTTGTGCTGTGTCTGGGTGTAATTTATCTATAATATATATGTATTTAGAAATATATAAGTATGTTTATCAGTTGTCTAGTACCCATAACACAAGCTTTGCTTAGTTTGGGACTAGACGACGTTGTGTGATAGTGTGTAAAAAATAATAATTAAATTATCTGCGTTTTGGAGCGCAGTAGTGTTTAGACCGCGATACGTTAATTTAACACTTAGTATACTGCGCACCATAGCACGTTGGCAAACCTTAAATTTAAACTTTTGGATGTCAGTCAAAGAGCAAGTCTGAAGGCCTTAGGTCAGGATGAGGAGAATACACTGACACATACCCATTAATTTTTGCTTAAGTGACATAGGCAGGTGCCTTTAAATAGCTCTTTCATGGACCAGTAGCTCTTCCAGGCATTTTCTGTTCGGCGTGTTATTTCCTTGTTTTGCCTTTCTTGGAGAGAAACCACTTGGCCAAAGTAGAAATATTGCTGGACATATTGTATATTCTCCCCGCCCACACATGTTTCTTTTAGAAATTATGGTCATGATCTTAGTCTTAACTAATCTTATATCTAACTTATCTCATTTTAATCATAATGGATCTAAATCTATCCAAAATTGTTCAGTGGAACATTCACAGCATTGTAAATAGAAAATTAATATATAGATTTTTGCAATATTTCATTTCATTTTTTAACTCATTTCTTCAATAATTTAAACTGTGTCTGAATTATTTACGGCAAAAAAATAATAATAGAGAAATAATTAAAAATTCGTTAAAACATGATAAAAATATCAATTATAGAACAATATCAACACAAAAAGAAATAATGTCACAACTTAATTATATCAACCACTAGTCACTCAAAAATAAATATCAAATATTAATAATTATTATTAAAAATTAACAATAGATAATAATAATAAAATTTAAAATTCTAATTCTAATTAGATTTTTAAAATTCAATTTCTAATTATTAAAACTATAATGAGTGTGCAAGTCACGCCCTGCCTTTTTACCGATAGATATTAATGGCATTGTTTAGGCATGGGCCATAGTATTAACATAGTTCCTAGTAACCAGTCCACTTAAGACTCCAAAAACCATAGCCCTATTGTCTTTGTTTTCGATGTGTCATCCATGTTCCATTAAAGATATCTAAGGCAACTCGCAGAGGCCCTCTCTGCGAGTTGCCTTCCAAAGGCCCAGGACCTCAGGGTCCTGAGATATACAAATACATAATAATAATAATAAAGAGCCTCTGCGAGTTGGTATCAGCTCCTCGTACGCCTTCCAAAGGACCAGGACTTCAGGGCCCTGTGAAATATTGACACGCTTCCCAAGTAACAAAAGCTTCTATAACCCAGGCGTTTTATCACCAGACAGTGATACAGTAGGCCTATAATGGTAACCATTGTGACTGCTTGTACTATAAAGGTTTTCAAGAGAGTGTTTTGGTTCTTTAAGATTAAAGAGCATTTAAGTTCTAAAATGTAGCTCTTAAAATGCTTATAGGACCATACAAAAGAATCTTTAAAGTATTGCACTGTAACAGATATGAAAAAAGCGATTATGGTACTATTTAGTACTATAGACGACCTTACTGACACTTTTGTGTATTTATTTTGCACTAATAATGTGTTAAAATAACTTTTACAGTACTAGTATTGTAGGAGTATCGTAAACACTATTACAGCATCAATTTGTGCTATAAAAGTACCTTGCACCCCCATTACGTAACCTTTTAGCTTCTTATACGCTCCCTCAATATCGCTATGGGGCTAGTTCTGTAAAAGTCATGAAAACTCTTCTATAGTACTAAATAGTACCATAGCGACACCTGGCGCAGTTTTTAAGTAACTTAAATTTTAAATAGCTCTATAAATGAGTTTGTGCTTCTGCTACGAGACTTAAAGTGTGACATATTCGTTTTCTATGCAAATATGGCGGCTGTTTTCTGCCATGATAGCACGTTAGCAGCACGGCTGGAATCAATGTGTACTATAGAAGCTATTGTTGGAACAAGACCTTATTTTATTAATTAAAATTTAATTAAATCACGAAAATTATGAGGGCGCATTGTCAAATTTGAAATCAGCATAATGATTTTATCGATAAAATTATTTTCGCAAGTGCAAGCTATGATAAAGTTACGATTTATGAATGTTTTTTAGTATGTCCTTTTGCAACAATGGCAAATGACATAAAGTATAACTTCCAATCAATATATTTTGTATTCTTGAGGAACACTCAAGATGATACGATTACAACACGAACAAGTGTGATATGAAAGATCACTGGAATCGTTTATGGTGCAAAATAACACTATAAACAGGTTTTGGTTACTTTTATAGTGCAAATTTGTAACATAAATGTTGCAGACAGCAGTATTTTAGTACTAAAAAGCGGTTCTCGACACTTTTACATTTCAACTAAAGAGCTGATGAATCACCATGAGAGCTTTTATATAAAGTTTATAGAATAAATCAGTGATAAAACTAGGGCCTTTTTGGGGTTTTGTAAAAGTTTACAACATCGTTATAGTACTAATCATGAATACTAATTAGCACGTCCTAAATCGTTCTCTGAGCTTTTATAGTACCAAATTTTGCTACTTGGGT
Organism: Leucania comma; assembly: GCA_958295575.1. Classification (NCBI taxonomy): domain Eukaryota; kingdom Metazoa; phylum Arthropoda; class Insecta; order Lepidoptera; family Noctuidae; genus Leucania; species Leucania comma. The sequence goes on from OY282461.1 coordinate 15,489,685, forward strand.
TATAAATAATAATAATATAATATAATAATGTGCCGTTGCTGCTATTGCATCTTCTTCCTGGGACTTCTTGAAGTTGTCTTCATTAGATTCAAGTGTTCTCGGGCTTAGTTCTGCTAGTAGAGTCTACAGTCTTCATTTCATGGACGTCGCGAAAGGGCGTCAACATTGTTATGTCCTTTTTAACTGCGATGTTCCGTTACAAAGCTGAACTCCTGCATCTGCTCGAGCCATCTTGCAACTTGACCCTCATGGTTTTTAAATTGTAGAAGCCATTTCAATGCAGCGTGGTCCGTCCTCAACGCAAATTGCCTTCCTACGAGTTACTATACTGGTGACCTGCAATACAGGCCTTGAGCCTAGTTAAGGCACCAGTCTCACACAGTATAATGTCCATCCTATATGTTACCGTAGAAATAAGTGTATTGTAGTATTGTGGATAAAATCAACTTTTTTCATTATTATTATCATGAATTTATTTATCTCAGGAGCCTGGCCCTGGACCTTTAAAAGGCATACGAGGAGCCGAAACTAACTCGCAGAGGCCCTTTAGACACTTTCAATGGAACGTGGTATCTACCGACAGTTATACCTGTATGCGCTATGCTAGTAGACCTAAGGACTAACCCCGGTTAGTTAAAAACCACTACGACATATTGAAAACCAAAACAATAGGATTATGGTTTTTGAAGTCTTAAGTAGACTGGTTACTATAAACCATGTTAAGACTATGGCCCCTGCCTGAACAATGTTATTAATACCCATCGATAAAAAGGCAGGAGGTGACTTTGCACAATCAATCAATAAATGGACCTCCAAAAATGGCCGTTAGTACGAAGTGACGTAGCAACAAGAGGGCAACATATCCTGAGGTGCCTGAGGAGTGGAGAGGTATACCACGGTTATCACCAGCATCTTACTGGATTGTAAATCCTTCTTCCGATCACGTTTTCTCTTGCGAATCTCCACTCAAGCCAGCTAATAAAGGCAAGAGAGAGGTAGGACCTGCGTTCTTTTTTATTATTATTTTCATGTATTTTGGGAGGCGTACGAGGGGCCGAAGCCAACTCGCAGAGGTCCTTTAAACAATTTAATGGAACGTGATACCAACCGATGATTACCCCTGCACGCGCTATGCTAGTGCACCCAAGGACAACCCCCGGTTTGTGTAAAACTATTAAAATACATGGAAAAAAAGATAATAGGGCTATAGTTTTTGGAGTCTTAAGTGGACTAATAACCAGAACTATGTTGAAACTACTGCCCCTACCTGAACAATGTAAAATATCCATCTATAAAAGGCAGGGGGTGACTTGCACACTCAATAAATGGGCCCCAAAAACGGTCGCTAGCACGAAGTAACGTAGCAACAAGAGAGCAACATATCTTGAGGTGCTTGTGGAGTGGAAAGGTACACCACGGCTATCAGGACAATCCTAGAGTATGGTCAAGATTATACATCCTTCTACCGAGCATGTTTGCTCTTGCGACTCTCCACTCAAGCCAGCCAATAAAGGCCAGAAAGAGGTGGGAGTTCTGTTCCTTGTCAGTATTCACTACGGCCGGCCAATAAAGGCAAGCCGGAGATGAGGAATAAGAATTCTCCCGAGAGATCGGGTCCGTAGGGTCGCAAATGCCCAACAGTTTGCCACAAAACTGAACTGCGGATTGTATCTCCCCTCACCCTAGTATGTCCCCTCCCCCCCTTAGTATGGCCCCTCACCCTAGGCATGTTATGGCTAAGCAAATGTTACCGTAACAGACCTAGGTTTTATTGAAGCGCGCAAGCCCCACCACGACGTCAATGTAGAGATACGGCAATGGGGCATAGAAATACGGCGATGGGGCGTAGAGATACAGCGATGGGGCTGTATGTATTACGTATTATTATTAATATGTGTTATGAAAATGTTACAAGATTTTTACTACAGTCAGCAGTTCTCGTCGAGTTACGCAGTAGTTCCTTTCTGGCTTTGAAAGTGCCTTACTGAAGTAGTCGATCACGATCTGTCTATCATCTTGCACCTGTGACACTGACAATCCACCTCCAATCCACGTGTTACTGGCATCCGTATCAACGACAAACCTTCCGTCTCTGCTCGGATATCCCATTATAGGCAATTCACATAGCCGTTGCTTTAGCTCGTTGAATGTTGACTCATAGTTGCTGTCCCAGATCTCGTTTATCCTCAGTAAATTGATGTAAAGGTTTTGCAAGGCCCGAAAAACTCATAACAAACCGTCTTTAGTACGTGCACAGCCCTAGAAATGCACGGACTTCTGGACAGCCTTTATCTTGACAGGGTCGGTTCTTACTCCATCTCGGTGGAAATAATATGTCCTAAGTAGCTGACCTCCTTTTAGACCTTTTATTTTAGTTTTAGGTTAGCCCCTCGTATCCTGGTGAACACTTTTTCCATATTCCTCAGGTTTTCCTTGAAAGTGCGGCCCATTATAATGACGTCATCCAAATATACCGGACAGACGTCACAAAGAAGGCTCACCATGACTCTCTCCATGAGAAGTTCAAATGTCGCTGGAGCGTTGCATAATTCGAAAAGCATAACGTAAAATTGCCACAGGACGATGCAAATTCCTGTACTGAACGCTGTCTTTTCTTTATCTTTTTCGCTGATTTCCACCTACCAATAGCCGCGCGTGCGAGCCCTCACGACGGGAGATGAGGTGTCCTAAGGCAGGTGTGTCGTGGCAGTGTCCTTGGACATTGCCAGCGCCTTTAATTCCCTGCCCTGCAGTAGCATTGGAACAGCGCTCCGGTACCACCGGGTGCTCGACTACCTCTGTCGTGTAATCAAGGCCTACCTGTCGGAGAGGTATATCATCTACCCCGCTCACCAGAAAGAGTAGAAACGTCGAGTGATGTCGTGCGGTGTTCCGCAGGGATCGGTACTAGGACCACCCTTGTGGAACATCGGGTACGACTACGTACTGTGCGGTGACTTCCCCGACGGGGACAGCTTGGTCTGCTACGCGGACGACACGTTGGTCCTAGCGCGGGGAGAGTCGTACCGGACGGCGGTCGAACTAGCGACAAGCGGGGTTGCGATAGTCGTTGATAGGATCCAGCAGTTGGGACTCGAAGTGGCATTGCACAAGTCCGAGGCCATGTGTTTTCACGGCCCTCGGAGCGCGCCACCACCGGGTTCCCAGCTAACGGTAGGAGGAGTTCACATCAGCGTCGGGTCGACGATGAAGTACCTGGGACTCGTCCTCGACAGCTGGTGGAACTTCAAGGTGCACTTCTGACCTCTGGCTCCTGGCCAACTGCTCTGGGGCGGGTCCTGGCCAACCTCAGGGGACCAGACGCCTCCTGCCGGAAGCGTCGTCGTTCGTCGATCGTTCAGTCCATGGCCCTCTACGGGGCTCCGATGTGGGCACCGTCGTTCGTCATAGCAAGCTTGGCCGAGGTACAAACTAAGCTGGAGGTGTCAAATACCACCGTAGGTGCACTGCGTGCCGAAGTAGAGCTGTTGCGCAACGCCGTTTCGGAAAGTAGGGCGCCTAACAACTCCAGTATGAACGTTCGTCGTGGAGATCGAAATGCATCCATCGGCATTTTTGAGTCGGCGAGTAGCAGTTCGTCACCCGTTGCTGATAATGCTTGCGTTGCATCTTGCTCCGCCGCTGCCGTCGCTGTATCGTCACCGGTCGACGTGGTGACGCATGTAGGTACGTCGACCCCTAAACGTGCTTATTCCACTATAGTTGCCGGGGCAGGTGTGTCTTGGCGGTGTCTCTGGACATCGCCAACGCCTTCAACTCCCTGCCCTGGAGTTGCATTGGTAGGGCACTCCGGTACCACCGGGTGCCCGACTACCTCTGTCGGGTGATCGAGGCCTACCTGTCGGACAGGTTCATCATCTACCCCGGTCATCAGGGGGAGTTGAAACGGCGAGAGATGTCGTGCGGTGTTCCGCAGGGATCGGTACTAGGGCCGCCCTTGTGGAACATCGGGTACGACTACGTGCTGCGCGCCGACCTCCCCGACGGGGTCAGCGTGGTCTGTTACGCAGACGACACGCTGGTCCTGGCGCGGGGACGGTCGTACCAGGCGGCGGTCGAACTAGCGACAAGCGGGGTTGCGACAGTCGTGGAGAGGATACAGCAGTTGGGACTCGAGGTGGCATTGCACAAGTCCGAGGCCATGTGTTTTCACCCTCGGAGCGCGCCACCTCCGCGCTCCCAATTAACGGTAGGAGGAGTTCACATCGGCGTCGGGTCGACGATGAAGTACCTGGGACTCGTCCTCGACAGCCGGTGGAACTTCAAGGAGCATTTCCGACGTCTGGCTCCCAGATTGAACGCGACTGGGGCTGCGCTCAAGCGGCTCCTGCCGAACCTAGGGGGTCCAGACGCCTCCTGCCGGAGGCTCTACGCAGGCATCGTTCGGTCCATGGCCCTTTACGCTGCGCCGGTGTGGGCGCCATCGCTACGAAAGCGAGTGGCGGCCCGGCTAACCGCCTGCCAGGGGGTCATGGCCATCCGGATGATCCGCGGATACCGTACGGTGTCCTGTGAAGCGGCGAGCCTCCTTGCTGGCCTACCACCATGGGATTTGGAGGCAACAGTCCTTGCACACATGCATGATCTACGCGTGGAGATGCAACGTCGGGGCGAAACCCCGCTGCCGCGACAAGTCGCGGCATGGCGGACAGAGCTCCGGCGGGATCTCATGGTGAAATGGCGAGAGCGACTGTCGCAACCTCGTGCTGGGCACGCCACGATCGAGGCGGTAAGGCCCCTCTTTGAGGCGTGGCTGGAAAGGCCCCACGGCGTCGTCACCTTCCGTTTGGCGCAGGTGCTGACCGAACACGGCAAGTTCGGTCCGTACCTGTACAAGATTCGTGCGGAGACGACGCCCGGGTGTCGCCACTGTGCGGACCGCCCGGTGGACATGGTGGAGCACACAGTCGAGGTGTGCCCCGCTTGGGAAGAGCACCGCCGTGTCCTCGTGGGGGCGATCGGCGGCGATCTCTCGCGCCGGGGCTTGGTTCAAGCCATGCTCCGGAGCGAGGAGGAGTGGCAGGCGGTCGCCTCCTTTTGCGAAGCAGTGATGCTAGTAAAGGAGGAGGCCGACCGCATTAGGCAAAGGCGCACACGCCGCCGCCGCCGCCGGGTTTCCGATCCCAATTTCCGGCCACCGTAGGCGCGGGCTCGCGGACGGTGGGCAATGGGTAGCTCGCTGTCCGTCCGTCCGGTAACAGACCGGTCTGAGCTCAGGTCGTCTACGGCGCGCACCGTTCCCGCGCGCCTCAAGGAGTTGTCAGCAAACTGTAGGGGTCCAGCAGGGCCGAAGCCTACTGGGGCCCAAAGGTTATGTGAGACTGTCACCACGGGCCCCAGGATAAAGGCAAGGAATGGAAAGGTAGGTTTTTAGTCAGTAAAAGTCTGACACTGTTTCCCGCCCCACCCAAGGGCGGGATTCGTCATTGGATGATTTTACCTACGTTAAAAAAAAAAAAAAAAAAAAAACTATAGTTGCCGCAAACAAACCTGCTGTGTCGCAAACAACGGGACAAGCAGGTAAAACGAAAGGGGACAAGCAGAGTGATGAGGATGGCTTCACAAAAGTAGAGAAGAAGAAAAAGAAGACGCCTACTTGTCAGAACCAGTGCGGTACCGCACTGGCAGGGGCCAATATGCTGCTGCGTCCAGCAATACCCACAACGCAGCTGTACGTTTCGAGGCTACGTCACACCACGAAGGTTGAGGATATTGTGGAGTATGTACGTGTGAAGACCAACTGGACTTTGAGAGTGGTTCAGTTAGAGCCGCGCCATAACACAAATTTCAAGTCGTTTGTGGTGCGGGTGCTGACTAACCATTTGGAGACCTGCCTCAAAGGAGAGTTTTGGCCGAAGGGTGTCGGGTGTAGATGTATTAGTTTAATTTTGTATGGTTATTTGTGTATTTTATCTATGGGCCTTAGTTGCCTGACAATTATTATGTTGCAACAGCACCCGAGGGCCCAGCTGAATGCGTGCCAGAGGGTCATGGCAATACGCATGGTGCGAGGGTACCGAACGATTTCCTGCGAGGCGGCGACCCTCCTTGTTGGCCAATCGCCAAGGGATCTGGAGGCAACAGTCCTTGCACACATGCACGATAAGCGCATGGAGATGCAACGCCTGGGCGAAATTCTGCTGCCGCGACAAGTCGAGGCATGGCGGACAGAGCTCCGGCGGGATCTCATGGTGAAATGGAGTCAAAGACTATCGCAACCACGTTCTGGGCGCGCCACAATTGAGGCGATAAGGCCCATCCTTGAAGCGTGGCTGGAAAGACCTCACGGCGTTCGCACGACGCAGGTCCTTACCGAACGCCCGGCCCCGGCACGATAGGCAAAGAAGGAACGGAGTAGGTTTTTAGTCAGTAAGTGTCTGACACTACTTCCCGCTCCGCCCAAGGGCGGGATTTGTCATTGGATGATTTTACCTACCGTAAAAAAACCTACCGATAGCCACTTTTTAAGTCAATGCCACTTGCCACTTCACTTCATACCACAAAACATATCCAGCGTATCGTCTATCCTCCGGTAAGGAATAACTGTCCTTCTTCGTCACATTATTCAGCATTCTGTAATCTACACAGAATCTTGTACTGCCGTCCTTCTTCTTCACCGAAAAGACCGTGGGCTCGCAGAAGGCTTAATTATTCCGCTAGCAGACATGTCTTTTACCATATCAGCTACTCGGTTTTCTTAGTCCAGGCTATACAACACGGCCTCGGTTAATTGGTCTAGCATCACTTATCCCACCTGTCACCTGTCCTATGTATCTGTCTCTTTTTATCTGCACCTGTAACACGTCAAAATATAAATTAGATGTGAGACTTTGATTTTGAACTGTCACAGGAGATTGCTGGTTGGTTGTGGGATAGCAGCACGGTAAATATTCTGTTTTGACCCGACTGATTCTGAGGCTTACGTTCTCGAGTGCTTCTTCGAGTTCAATGTAACTATCTCTGATAAGGACGATATCATCCACGTAAAGTAGGTTCTAAGGTGGTTTCTTCTGTAAACTTGCAATGAGGTATTCCACGATAAGATTAAAAAGAAGGGGGCTCAGAGCTGATCCCTGGGGTACACCTACTCCTTCTTCGAATTCATTCCTTGTTCCTGCCGAGCTCTTTACTTTCGTTGAAATTTTATGGTATATTATGGCAATAACATCAACGTAGTATTCCAGTATACTATAAGACCTTACAGACTGGTAGATAAGCTATCGCGGCACAAGATCAAATGCCTTTTCTAGTGCAATAAAGGCTAAGTGAGAGTCTTTCTTTATGTATTTCCGCTTTTTTAACAAGATTTTCAAACAGTGCAGCGCATCTGTTGTGATTTTCCCCGCTACAAAAAACTAAACTACTTAGTGTATGTTACCAATGCGATTACATTGGTAACATAGGTTTTTGGACTTACTTGTTAGTCGTACTAGCATGGCATAGCATAGCATCAGCCTTATAATGTTCCCACTGTTGGGACTCAAGCCTCCTCTCTAGGAGAGGGAATGGGCCGCTATCCACCACGCGGGCCCAGTGCGGGCTGGTGGATATGACAGGAAATGCTGGACGTATAACCGTACTAGACGATTATTTAATGGCTAAAGGCACTACTTTCAGTTAGGGTTACGGAGCTCCATAGCATGCCTACTCTCAATCGTCTTATTCTTAGGGTACCTTTTAAAAAACGAACCTTTATTATAATATACAGGTTATAACAATAACAGAATAAGATTTTGCTTACAAAGAAAATTCTTTCTTTTCACCTCGATCCCTTCTTAGTGTTCGCCGTCAGCAAAATTTAACGGTCGTACCTACCTTTTCATATTAGTTGGTGATGCGTTGACTAATCGGTTGCTTACTCAGTTTCTCCATGATAAGATTATTGAATTATTTTATACAAATCCAGAACAGTTCAAATGTGGTCCTATAAAAACAAGTTTGTACAAAAAGTATTTTTAATTTGTAAAAAGCTTTGAAGATGTCCAAAGAAATATTTAAAATGGTGTAGGAAGGAACTTTTGATATCTATAAATTGTGGCGTGTCGTCACGTGCGTAACTGAGTTAGTCAAAACTCGTGACAATTATGACGTAGACTCAAATAGATTTGTCTAAAAAAAAAAAATGAAAAATGAAAAATCGTTTATTCTCATAACATATTTAACAATATAAACATTACCTCTGCCAAACTGCAAAGCAGTTTGTTGGCAAATGTAGCTCCTTTTTCCTAGCACAAACAAACAAACAGTAAACATTTTGACAATTCAAAGTGCCTGTAATTGGATTGTCTAGTTAGTGTATCCCGTGTTACAGAAGAATAGAGAGAAAGAGATATGATCCTGTAGCTTAAATGATTCATCCGCGATAATGGAAAAGCTGCAGGGCGTTTCAAACCAGGAAAGTTTTGTACTTTGATAATTCCCTTGTTTCCGTATTGATACCTAGGCGAGACGAGCCACTTTGATGCAAGGAGCAAAAGGGTCACATAAATATCTAAATCAGTCAGATTTCTTAATCTGTTACGACGCAACGTCACAATTGATGTCTTTAATATACTTACCTGCTTAAGCGCGGCAGTTTTAAACGCACTTTCAAAATTGCCGAAGAACCAGTTACATACTTGTACGTTCAAATAATAAAACTATATGGTAAGTATAGTTTACGTTAGTTAGTTTTCACGACAATCTTATCAAAAAATGTATCACTATGAATAGGTAGGTACTGTATAAGTAATGTAGAGCTAGGGCACTATGTGAACACCTGAGTAGGGAAATGCATCACAATAGTACTTTTGATACAAATTTCCACGTGTATCAAACACCACTTTTAAATACACTGACGAAGAAATACTTTCTCTGAAAACAAAAACATTAAATATATACTACCAATAGACAGACTTATTACCTAGGTAGTAAGTCGCTCAGTCCTAGTGTGTACGGCTGGACCTAACTTCAGTTTGTTTTCGTAAATATTTTTCGTATTTACGCTGTAATTAATTTGAATTCAATCATTTTCGCAAATAGTTCTAGAAATTAGCGTAAAAACCACAGATATGTCAAACTGTAGTAAAAACATAAATGACAAATTTAATTCGCATGTTTACTATTGAAAGCTAGATGACATAGGATAACAGTTTTTCTAAGACATTTCTTTTGATGTCCGCTCTATAGTATCTCTTTAAAGCTCTTTTTCTGAAAAAGACGACTCATGTTTGTTCATTTTCCACTGAAGAAAACTTTTCAGTTGGCATATGTACATTTTAGTTTTGATTTATATGGCAACTTGACAAGCTATCGCATGCATTTCATCTACTTCAATCACATTATCACATAATCTAACGGCTTAGCATCTAAAGGATTCTCTTCAAATCTTCGACATTTTTGTCACAACTATCACAAATGAATAAGTTAATTAATATTAGATAAACTTTTTTCCCGCGCATAACCTTTGCAGTTTGAAGGTAAAGCAAAGTTATCAAACCGTATACCTAATTAAAAACATAAAAATTCAAATATTTTTGAATTTAGAACACAGATCATTGTAAATTTGTTTGTATTAAAAAATTACTTCGTAAGTAATCATGTTTATTTATTATATTCTGTCCAAAAACACAATTTATATTTTCATTAAATATTAAAATCTTAAAAATATCCACCTCAATGCTTTAAAAAAAAATCACCCTTGACCGTGACGAAAAAAAATTAAAAAGCCCTTGTTTTTATAATTTAACAAAAACATGCGGGTGATATACATGCCATGTAGAACCTAATCGTAGTGCGATAAGAGGCAGATTTCGAGTAAGCGTACTGAAAAAAAAATTGGGTAACCAATTTATCAAAAAATTTACAAAACGGAAAACTGACAACAAACCGAAAATATATTAAAATTAGTAGAAAAACCAAGAAGCGCAAAGAATCGCCAAACAAAAGTGGCAATGGGCAGCACATCGCTCGCAGGCTGTTGCCTTTGGGGCCTTTGGGGCCGAAAGGTTCTGGAGTGACGGCCGCGTAACGGAGACGCAGCATTGGAAGACCTCCTACAAAGTGGACCGATGACCTCGTAAAAGCTGCGGAAATCCGATGGATGCGAGACGCACAGGACCGTTCATTGTGGTGACATTTGGAGACGGCCTATGTCCAACAGTGGACGTCTTTGGGCTGAAATGATGTTGATGATGATGGTAGGAAAACAAACAAGGTATAACAATTCTCAACAAATATATCCGTCCCTCTCGCCAAGACGCCGTTTTCTATAATAAATCGGTACGGGTAGGGTTACCATATTTCAGGATTTGTCCTGAGTTCTTAGGATTTTTGGACTGTTCTCAGGATTGCCGCCGAATTTTGAAAATCTCATGAGGATTTTTGGAATTCCAATAAATGCCTACATTTAGAAAAATATCAAAAATACGTAATCATACTTCTTATTTATCAAATCAGTCTTCTTATTTATCTAATTAGTTTTCTTATTTAAGTATCTAATCTGTCTTCTTATTTATCAATTCAGTAACAATCTTAATCAGTTTTCTCATATTTGTTCTGTGAAGCTACCTTTTTAAGTAAACTCGTGTTTTGAATTATTGTTTTATAAAAATCCCCCTATATAAATTTCTTCATATTATATTGAATTATGAGTAAAGCTCGAACTGAATACACCGTTAGTCGGTTTCTCTCATTCGACAAATGAGCTCCCATGAAAGAAAAAACTCTTTCAACGTTTGCATTCTGGGCTGTAATCACAAATACATATTGACAAATACGCATTATCTCTTGTAATCTGAAATACCCATTTTCTTTGGCGATCTGATCAAAGTCGATCAATTCATCCTTTTTCAGAATCAACCAATCAAAGACTTTGAAATCATCTAAAGGCTTCATCCACTATAGAACATTGTGATACAAGTGTGTAATGTAATTGGTTACCGTCGAGGTGGTATTAAGACCCGAGCTGTGGCGAGGGTCTTAAGAGAGCCAAGAACGGTAATGACACATTAATCACGAGTATAATACGACGTTTTTCACTACACTTGTGAAGAAAAATAATTTTGCTAACTATTATTACAACAAAAAAACTACTAACTTCTTAATAATATGGTGGTAAAATATTAAATCTGTTTTCATAGGCGTGCATCTAACTTTTTAAATTTACCCATAGCTAAAAGCTATGGCTATATAGTCTTTTGATCAAATTGCCAAGTCATTGTTTGTTTTCTTGGGTAAAAAGTTTCTACGATGTCATTTTTAGTGACAACAGAATACGGATATAACATTTTCTAATGTTTTTAAAGTATTTGATTTTATTTAATTATAAATACAGGCAACATCACACCAAAACCAGCGCATCGTGGCCATAGACCACAAAGAAAAACCAATTTTTATTTGAACGAACGATTTATATGTTTTGTTATATGTTATATCATGTCAATTTTTTCGTCAGTTTAAACAAGATGAGGCCGGTGTTTCCTAGCTGACTACCCTGAGAAGAAACACCGAAACAAACTCAGGGGTCAAAGTCTCTTTTAAAAGTCCTTACAGCAAATATGTAGTGGTCAAATCATATGAGAACCATGCAGACTTGTGTTTGAGATGGTGGTGGAAAGAACCACGCAGATTTGACTGGAACTGTCCGGTCAGTGCAAGCATTTGTCAGTATTCGGATAGCTCAACTTAAGACCCTAAGGAGCTCGACGAGTTGACGACCAATACCAATGAAAAGGCATTTGGTTAGGCCGCAGAAATATTCAAATTGCCAGACATACGAAAAAATAACTGAAAAGAAGATTAAAAAATAAGATCCACATAGTCCTCATTGTACACGAAAATAAAAACCATTATAAATGTCAAATTGTAAAAAGAATATAAAAAAGTACAATTAAAGTATATATAGAGCTCAAAATAGTCTTTGTCAATACACTTGCTCAGAAAGTGGCTCTTATTGCACTACAATTAGGTATATAATGGCACCTGTTACCAAACTGTGACATTTTGATTTCCATTACGCGCTAGTGCTGTAATTTAGCTATAATATAACCTTTTTGTTCAACCTCTTTGTTTGCCAAACAAATTTTGAATACGAAACAAATAAAAATTGTTTGTGATCTATGACCATCATTTTAATATACAAAAACATTATACAATGTTACATCCATAATCTATTTTCACTACGAATGACATTAACGTAAAAACTTTTCACATATGAAAACAAACGACGACTAGGCAGTATGATCAAAAGACCATATAGCCGTAGCCTAGCGCATGCCTCTGCAAAAAGATTAAATTTTTTACCGCCATGTTATGAAAAATTTTACTAGTTTTACCGTTGTAATATCAGTAAGCTAATTTTTTTTTTTTCACGAGTGTATTGAAAAACGTCGTATGATACACGTGAGTAATGAATGGTTACCGTTCTTGGCCTCCTACATTACACACTTATATCATAATGTACTATTATACTGTAAAAAGCCTTTTGCAAACGTTTTCGTTTTACAAATGATTTGAATTTATTAAGGCTTAGTTCTTGAATATGACTAGGAAGTTTATTATAAAAGTGTATACATTGGCATCAGAATGATCCTCCTATTTTAATAAATCGTTTTTACAAGATAAAATGGTTGAAATTGCATAAAATAAGTAATAAGACACTAATTTATACTATTGAACGAACGCAATAACCTAATATATACTTAAATATGTTTTTTTTTTAATTCAAAATTTGATTTGCGAACAAAGAGGTTGAACAAACTTATAAGAACAAACTTATAAGTAGCTAAATTACAGCACTAGTGCGTAATGGTTGTCAAAATGTCACAGTTTGGTAACAGGCGCCATTATATACCTATGTGTGGTGTAATAAGAGCCACTTTCTGAACAAGTGTATTGAAAAATATTTTATGCAAGTCTTATACATATTTTTAAGGTCTTGCTTGAAAACTTCTTGGCTTAGCCAGCAATTCTCGCAATTTTAATGACATATAGTAACCGCTGCGCCCCCCTTACCTCCCTCCCTAGCTTTAAGTAGAGATATAGGTACATATGTGCCACGTGCAACGGGTAAGTGAGATCCACAGTGCATAAAAACGACAATATTACGATTTTTTTTAATTGTTAAGTACGTTTAAGAAAAATTCTCAAACTGTAAAAAATCTCAGGATTTTTCAATGGAAATCAGGCTTTTTCTCCGGACTTTAGATTTTTTCATCTGGTACCCCTGGTACCTACGGTTGTGTTGAACTTTGACGTCAAAGTGCTTGTCAGGCCTCTCGTTGTTATTAGACGCTTTGAAGCATTAAAAACTAACACATGAAGTCCAAGTTCAAAAGTATCAATCGAAAATTTATACATCTATTATTACTTCATTTTTAGCTTATTAATTCCTTGCGCTAATAACATAAATACCTACTTGCTTATCCAATTTACTTTCAACATTGGCAGAATAGTCGCCATCGGCTCTATTTGCCATTAATAAAAAATAGAATAGAACAGAATAGAACTTATTTATAAGATTATAAGCTTATAAGGTATTTTAAATATTATTTCATATTTGTTTACCTAGGGTAAAAAAATATTTATAATATAGCAAATTACAAAAAAATTGCATGTCTATTCTAGGGAACTCTGACTCCAAATTACTCGGTTCTGCAATAGGTTGCAGAACCGAGTAATTTGGAGTCTGAGTGTACCTAATTGTAATAATTAGACTCACTTTTATTACTTAAGTTACCTACTACTTACTTGGCAAGCGTGTGTCATCGTCTACCACATCATCGCGTACATACTCGTATCTCAAAAAAAAAGAGACAGACGAGGTTACGACGTGTGAAAAGTGGACTGGGTAGTCGTTTAACATTACCGCCAATGGCCAATAGCCGAAATCCTCGACGACCATCTGTTGGTCGCAGAAGCAGAGAAGCAGTCGTTGCGCAGTTGGATCTAGGGCCTTATAGGTACAGAAAGCAGAAGGTATCTACTCCTCGATATGGCCATCATTACTCTGGAGCCCTAACCACCCTGTTTACCACACCGGCGGACTAGATACACATTTTTTTTTTTTATTTTACCTGCCTAAATGGTATTTTTATAAAATTTTATGAATATAATTTAGATTTATAAAGGGAAATGAACAATTACCTAATATTTATATAAAAAAAAATAGGAACACACCCATTTCAAGAATTTCACATATTTCATCTTTAATTTACAAACCACAGTACCTACTACTTAATAGGTATCTAATTTGGTTTTCGCAGGGAAGTTAAATCATAATTCACGAGAAGCCTACATAGCGGAACCTATTTAGTAGTAAGTAAGTATTTAGTACAAAAAAAGTACATAGTAATGTGTTTTTGGTAGTAGTTTGGTAGTACTCTACCTATCACTTTTAATATCTTATAAATTAAAAAATGCAACGATAAACTGAAAACTCCCACCGAAAATCGCCTAAAAAAATTAAATTACTAAATAAGGTGCCTACTTATTATGTATATCTATACCTCCCTGACAATACCCACAAATGTGTGACGTTTTACTTAGGATTTTTCTGAAATTAGTGGACCAGTCAAACAACGCATGTTAGTTAATGTTAGAATCGTTGACATATGGACAATGGGTCAGGATATAGGACCTAGGGTGAGGAGTGTCACTGTAGGGGCAGTACGGCGAGTGCGGGCAAGCGCCGCCCTCCACGGACCTGGGCGTGCGGCACCCCGGCGGCGCGCGACAGAGAGGCGCGCGCGCGCACGGTGGCGCGAGCAGGACGCGCGCGAGGGCGGGGCTCCAGCCCGCCGCATGCCGGTCCCACACCACCGCTCATTCGTCTCTCGTTTAGCCTCCGCTATGTAAACCGGCCTTGTTGTGAATCTAAACAAAATCGGTCAGTCGTCGTTTTGTTGCCGTAAGAGCAACGCGTCGGAGGTTCCGCGCTTTCGGGTTGAGCATGTTGCGACAGTGAACGTATCCGGCAAAATGCACGCATTGTTTGGTGAACAGAGCCCGTATGCATACCGCGGAGGAGCCGCCGCTGGTTACTCAGCCGGAGTCACACCCTATGCCTACGAACAATACCGCTACGGGTATGGAGCACCTTACCTACATCCACATCAACAACACGTCGGTGCGCCTAAAGACATGGTCAAACCGCCCTATTCATACATTGCGCTGATAGCGATGGCCATACAGAATGCCCCTGAACGACGCATTACATTAAACGGCATTTACCAATTTATAATGGAACGATTTCCTTACTACAGAGAAAACAAACAAGGCTGGCAAAATTCCATTAGACACAATCTAAGCCTCAATGAGTGCTTTGTGAAAGTGGCGAGAGACGATAAAAAACCTGGTAAAGGGAGTTACTGGACTCTGGATCCCGATTCGTATAATATGTTTGATAACGGTTCGTATTTGCGTCGGCGGCGTCGCTTCAAGAAGAAAGACGCGCTTAGAGAAAAGGAGGAAGCATTAAAGAGACAACAGCAACTGCAGCAGGCCCAAGAGGCGCTCACAGCTCAAGAAACGCTGAGCGCGGCGGACACGCTGGCTCAGCAGCGAGACGTGAAACCCGACGTGAAGCCACGCATTTTCGAGTGCCGGCCTAAACGAGAACCGGGCGCAGATTGTGCTAGATATGATAAGCCTGTCGATTCTCTTGATGACTTTAGTGAACCGCGACTTCCAGCTTCCGCCGTCTACTGTTCGCCCCAACCGTACTCACTGGTGGCCGAAGAGTTCCGAGCGGCCACGTCTGGCTGGTACACTGCGCCCGAACCGCCGGCGGAGCAGCTGCCGCCGGCGTTCCGCGACCTGTTCGAACCGCCAAGCTGCCAGCTGGCTGGCTTTCGCAGTGGCTCGCCTGTGCCAGACTCGTACCGCGCGTCGCCGCCGCCGCATCACCACTACCGCACGCCGGCACCTTCCTACTACCATCACCAAGCCTGCGTCGCCGCCGGTCCTGCGCCAGCACACAAGTCCTACTGAGACCCTGCCCTCAGGTGAGCTTCATATTAGTTTTCCTAACTAAAAAGCTATAAGCGCTCTGCGATGTTTGTTTCGTTTGTTCGTTATAGTGTAGCGTTCGCGAATTCCGCTGTGCGTATCGGTCAGCCGCTCCGTCGGCTCGCGGAGGAAGCGAGGGAGCGCCGGTGTGCACCGAGACACTCCGTGACGTGGTTGTGGTTGCAGGAGGCCGGCATCGTTCGGCGCCGAACGGATTTAGCCGCACGCGTCAGTTCCAGAGCGGATAAATATAGCGCAGTAGCCGGAGATGCCGTGGAGGCAAGTGGCGGCGCGTCGATAACCACTGTTTACAGATCGGCGGCCGACCCTGCCGCCTCCCGCTCCGTTCACACCTATAGGTATGTCGAAACTCCACATGTGTTAGAATACTAGACGTAACAATAAGTGGTGACGCTGGCAGGGTGTGCGTGCGTAGGCCCGTGTGTGCCGCCCGCCGGAGCCGCGCCGACCTGTGATGCTTCACGGAAGTTTCACAGTTATGCTTGTTTTGATTTGTTTTGGACATACATTATCCAAAGAATGTGCAGCGTTACCGAGGCTTTGTGGATAGGTGTATCCATTACAGATCAGTATCGAGTTTCTACATGTGTTCAACTATAATTTTAAAACTTCTGCGTAGATAATTACTTGCATCATTGTTTCCGTAATAATGATGTAATAAATATTATGTGTATATCCTCTACAGATCTTCTCGGCAAGAAAACCTTACGACAAAATAATGATAACATCCTCAATCCCGTATCTGTGAACGCTATTATCTTCGGGTTCGGATATAACATACATTATGCACTTTTTTATGTGAAATCTTGGAAGTGTTAGAAACAAAATTATGTTGGTTGTTTTAAGTTTGTATCCGTCAAACAACTGACCATCTGGTGACCAAGTGCTCACCACAAAAAATAACAAAAGCATATGCTTGGGAACTTGCTGCTCAGAATGAAGCAACATTAACATTTCTTTGAGGCCTAATCTAAATACTAAACAAAATAGGTAAATATGACTGTTTCTTTCCTACCTACTACTCACCATCCATCATCGCCACCTATGAGGCATAATGTGTGGGCGTGGAAATTTTATAATTTTCTCACAGGCTTGTCCTGAAATATCGTGATCTATCTTTGAACAAAAATACTGGCAAGCCTGCAGGATTGTTCGGTAGAGTTATCGCGGCAATTGAACGCCAAGAGAAACTGAAGGAGAAGCTGGGTCAGTTGTAGTCAATAGAAGTCTAACTTCTAATAACGCCTGTCGCTCCATTCACAGCGAGATCAAAGAAAAAATGGTCGACTTGTCGCCTCACAGATGTTATTGCTAAGTTCAATACTCAATTCTTTTTTGCAAGTTCTGAATAATTTTGAATGCTAATGTCTCTATAATGAAGTCTTCGTCGCAGACAAACATTGCTGTTTAGAAAACATACAATAATAATATTTAAATAATCTTATAATTATTTAATTGGACCGGCAAACATTGTTCCGCTACTTAAATTATCAAAAAAAAAAATTAGATGTGGGGTAGTTGTTAATTACAAAAAAAAAAAAACATAAAAACTTTAACAAACCCTAAACTTTCTTTTGGTGGTAATTTTGAAAAACTAATAGTGACAGTCTTTATTATACAATTATTTTTTTTTTTTTTTTTTGTTAGAATTTGTGTCAAGTTTCAAGTTCATTAACCCAAGGAATAAGAGTCTCTTATACAAACTTTAACACCCCCTAAATTGTTTCATAGGGTTAGTTTTGGAAAACAAATAATCACAAACTGTTTTTATTTATTGAGGTAAGTTCGTGCTAAGTTTCAAGTAGGTATACTGACTAACGGAATACGATTTTAAGAACTTTCCCTCTTCCTTTCTTTCTTTTGAATTTCCTAAAATGCCTTTCTTCGTGCTCGCCTGAAAACAATATTAAAGTCGGTAACGAGATATTATTTATAGGGCTTCATAACAAATGGGCGTACATGCGAAAATGCTATTTTTCGTTTTTAAAGGCAACAGATAATAGGTAAAAAACAAGCTATTAACCATAGACAAGACATATTTTTCTGTGATTATTTTATGTATATACTTATTTATCAATGATATTATATTAAACAGATATGTAAAGAGCGCACAATTGTGAAGATTCGAAATTTTTTGGTGATTGGTGGCCAGAATAATGTTGGTTTACATTCACGCGTTTCATTGATAACAATAGCTGTTTCTATTTTTCTTGTTGGATTTATTATGCTAACCTATTTCTATTATTTTGACTTATAGTAAAATGTACAACGAATAAAAGTGTGTAGGTATGTGTGCTGCCGCTGTCATTGGTATTTATGTATTTAAAAACTTAGCTTGTTTTGTACTATCTATTGCCCTTAAAAACCAAAAATTGCATTTTCGCATGTACCCCATTTGTTATGAAGCCCTCGATTGTCTAACAATTTATTAAAATACCTTAAATCTCTCTCGCTAAGACACCGTTTCATGGCTTCTGTCTGTAGTTACAGACGTGATGGGCTTTATCGTCAAAGTCAGACTTCTTCCTTAATAGCAGCTTCAAAGGTTTTTGAACTTGGATGTTTACAAAAATAATTATATTTATTATTTTCAATCTAAAATCAGTTATATTTATTATTTTTAATCTAAAAATGATTATATTCATTATTTTTATAGGCATTGTACCTACCTATTTATTCTTTATTACAAATGATTGTATTTATTGATGACCCATTAGCTATATTAGTAGAAAGTAACTAAGTATAATATATTCCACAACTATCACACAACGCCGTCTAGTCTTAAGCTAAGCAGACCTTGTGTTATGAGTACTAGACAACTAATAAACATATATTTCTAAATACATGTATTATATAATATACACCGTTAAATTTTAGTCGTTTTAATCCCGCGGAGAGTCGATTCGGTACATGAAATACTATCGATTAGTAAAGAGAAAATTAAAGTCGGAAGTACTCTTTTTAAAACTCAAATTAATATACGCATATACGAAATTAATTTCTTTAAGTAAACGAGTCAATGACCTTGTAGGTAGTTGTCGGTCGTTGCGTACTAACTACCTACATTTCATTGGCCTCGCTCAGCTGACGTTTACTTCAAGAAATTAATTTCGGCATGCGTAAATTAAATAGAATTTTGAAAAAGAGTACTTTATTTTTTAATTTTCTCTTTACAAATCGATAGTAGGTACTTCATGTACCGAATCGACCCTCTGCGGTATTAAAACGACCAAAATTTAACGGAGTATATTATAGATAAATTAAGAAGCAGAACAAATGATCGAGCTCATTCACACAAACATTTGTTCTGTGTGGGGATCTAATCCACGACTTCCGTCATAGCAGTCAGGGCCACAAACTACTAGACTAGACCAACAGGCATGTCAACTGACTGACATATCAATGTATAGCCGAAACTACTGGGACTGGGAATGTAAAATTTCGCAAAAGGCTTCCTTTCCTGACGTTTATGACGCCGGCGCAGTGTTCTATTATTGTATATTTATTGATAAATAAATTAGATACTTACCTAATAAAAAAAATTACCTGCTTTGATATTAGGGCGGGATTTGTCATTGGATGATTTTACCTACCCAAAAAAAAAAAACCTGCTTTGATATTACACACATACATACATTCCCTATTTTGATATCGTCTCTACACTATCTTTTAGGCTTGTTAAGAGTTCCAAGAGCCAGTATAAAACTCAATGTTATCAACTCAAGAGAAACTTAACCTCATAATTATTATAAATTAATTAATTATTTGTGAACACGCCAAGGAAAAACCATAAATGAAAACCGGCGAAGTGTGAGTCGGACTCACGCATGAAAGGTTCCGCACCATCCGTAGCAAAAACCGGCAAAAAAAATCACGTTTTTTTGTATTTGTTGTAATAGCGGCAACAGAAATAAATAAATCTGAGAAAATTTCAACTGTCTTACTGTCACGATTCACGTGATTCAGCCTAGTGACAGACGGACGGACATACGAACGGAGTCGTAGTAATAGAGTCCCGCTTTACCCTTTGGGTACGGAACCCTAAAAAACATATACAAAACCTTCTCCTGACAATTACTAATAAAATAAAAGAGAAACTGCTCGATATGTTCTCAGTTCTTAATTGATGCTCTGCCATAAATGTGGCAATTAATTTATATTAGGTAATTTATATAACGGGTGAGCAAAAGGTATCACAAGGAATAGGGATTTAGTTTTCAAAGCTCAAAAAAGATGCGTCTAAGCAATTGCTTGCTTCTGTATTCCTGCCTCAAGTCAATAATATTTCAAACAAATCTTAACAAGCTTTTATAGCGTGGTATACTTACATCAATACCACTCCAAAAAGTTCCAACACGATATGGTTGTCTTGTTGCGCTTAATACCGAGTTTCTTAAGCCATCTTTCACTTCCATCTTCAGACCCTGGTTACCATCTAGCACCAAAATACTCGTCAAGACAAATCACACGAGCCCAAACTCGATCGAGTTGTGTCGCTTAATTACCGAGTTCCTATGTCCACGGTTCCATCATCAGATCAACTCCACGTTATAATAATTTTCCATTGTCATCTGATTAACACATGCATGCAAAATTTCAACCCAATCGGTAAATGGGAAGTGGATCATACATATAAAAGCTTGTAAAATTAAACATGACCTTTTCGTCCACTTACATTTTTTTAAATTACTTTTACTTTAGGAGGTAGCCATATGTAAAGAATAATAATATTTTTCAATACACTTGCTCAGAAAGTGACTCTTATTGCACTACACTTAGGTATATAATGGCACCTGTTACCAAACTGTGAAATTTTGATTACCATTACGCACTAGTGCTATACTTTAGCTATAACCTTTTTGTTCAACCTCTTTGTTCGCAAAACAAATTTTGAATGTGAAAAAATAAAAATTGTTTGTGGTTTATGGCCGTCATTTTAAGATGCGCGCGTTTTTTAGTGAAATTCATGGGCTGTATTAATTAAATAAAATCAAATACTACATTATAAAATGTTACATCCATATTCTATTGTCACTAGTAAAAACTTTTCACACAAGAAAACAAACGACGACTAGGCAATATGATCAAAAGACCATATAGCAATAGCCTAGCGCGTGCTCATAGGCAACAGATTTAATTTTTTTACCGCCATGTTATGAAAAATTTTACTAGTTTTACCGTTGTAATATTAGTTAACTAAATTATTTTTCTTCACAAGTTTATTGAAAAACGTCGTATGATACACGTGACTATGTATGGTTACCGTTCTTGACTCTCTTAAGACCCTCGCCACGGCTCGGGTCTTAATACCGCCTCGACGGTAACACCCTGCATTACACACTTGTATCACAATGTACTATTATTTGTTCCTCTCAAAAAAGGTACAGAGATTGAAACTATAGTATGTAATTACAATTTCTATCCTATGCAAGAGCTGAAAATGAAAATCTATTCAACACACTGAAATCAAAAGGACATTAGACCCGGACACGGCCGGACACTTGAACAGGCGAGATGAGAAGCGAAGTGAGTGTGACTTTCGAGATGATTTGCGAGATGACTTTCGAAGTGATTTACCATTTACAGAATAGCACTGCTGATCTAATATAATTCATACATAAGTATGCTTCCTTGGGACTATTTTGTACTATCACGTGGACGACGCCGCTGACAGCAGCCAATAAAATATAGTTCAGAAATTCATCATGAGTAGAGTAGATTTTGCGTTATATTAGATTATTAATATAGATTATTATCAACATCTTACTAACACAGGCGCCAAGTTTTGCAATAGCGGCCATTGATCCTCTTATATTTTTATTGACATTATTTCTTAAAAAAAAAAAGCGGAAATATAGATAAACTCTCTTGAATCGACATCTATCGCGATCGTCTGTATTTAATAGTAATTAAAAACAGTTCATTGTTATTTATTATGGTTATTCCTTAATAGAAACATTTTAACTGCAAATATGTCTGGCGCCTACCATAAAAGGCTTGTTCGCTTGATTTAATAACATCAAACTATTTCCTATGGAGTTATTTGAAACACAAGAGGTAAAATAAAGTTTAAATCAAATTTATCTATAAGTTTGGTCAAGTGTACTAGTAAATTCAAGTCGAAGTCTAATTACAAAACAATTTTTCAAATCATCGGCTTACTGCAAGAGCTCATTAACTGACAAATACAAAAACTTTGAATAAAGCCACTATTAGTTACTTAAATTTCATAATTCAATATTTTTTATTTGTCAATTAATGAGTTCTTGCAGTGATCCGACGAAATATTGTCTTCAATTTTTAAACGCCTTCTTAAATTTATTCAGTATTTCAGATTTTCTATAGACATTTTAAGAGGACTACAGCACCTAAAGCGCGGTCAGTTCCAGACTGCAAGAAAGATATGCGCCAGACACAATGTTTGCAAAAAATAAGCATTTCAGTAATTTACTAAAAATCTACAAAATTGATTATAAAATGATGCTTGTAAAATAATCTGAAAAACAATCAGGAAGATTGTATGCACTCGTATGTTAGTCCGGTTTCAATAAATAAAAGTATTTTTAAGATTCAAATTAGTGATTTTTTCTATCATAATATATTAATGATAACCTCCTGTGTAGTCCTCTTAAGTCACAGACGTTTTCCGCATCCGTTTGTTTATCTATCAGTTCCTCCTAAACCCCGTAACATATTTTGATACGGTTTTTACAAATAGGTAGAGCGATAAACGTGGTATGTGTTAATTTGCATCGGTTCTAAATTGGAACGGGTCACTAGTTTAATATAAACTGTGGTTAAACTCAGTCTTAAGTAGGTATGTCCTTGATAAATAACACAGAATACTTAAAGTAATAGTTAGGCAATACTTAATTGAATAAGATATTATCCTGTTTTTATTTTTGTACAATAGTTTAAACTAAAAAACCTATAACACTCAAAAGAAACCTTTTCTAATAACAGCATTAATATTGGTTATTAATGAAGCAGCAATTGTCATTTCATATTTTAGTTTTAGTAAGAGTGGGAGCTTGCTTTAGCTCTTTTATACACATTAAACCTAATGGCGGTGACGTCACATTTTAATGTGTGTATCCTTGTTCTGTTACTAATTGATAGTTTCTCCTTCCACCAAATTCGAAAAATCGTTTTATTTGCGACTTTCCACCACGTTACATTTTGATATAAATAATTTAAAAAAATAATTGTCAAGTGCCAAACTATTTAGAATGATAAAAACGTATCGAAAGCTATACCTACTGTTTAAAATAGGTTTCCAAGTTTTATTAAGTCGTACATGTATTACAGTTTCTTCAAAAGTCTATACAAGCGAGTATTTTATTGTTCCGTAATATAACCGATTTATTTACATAAATAGCTTATATTTACGTACGTACTAGGTATCATTTCTACCTTTACTAAACATGGTAAATTAATGTATTCTTTAATCAAATTAATCAATAGTGTATTTTGCGTAACTCTTACCTCGAAGTAAAATAATAATAAGATCATACTTGTCTAGAAAATACCATTTAATAATAATAATATATATAATGTTTTAGTTTAATTAGATTAACGATTCACGTTTTCCAAATTATATTAAAAAGACAACTGCGCGCTAATCCTGATTAGCTGAATGTCACCCCAGTCATATCAAATAAACAGAAGAATATAAAATTAAATACATGTTATTGTAAAATATTCTTTATAATACGTTTGCCCTAGTTACATAAACTTGACAATTATTTACTTATTCATATATAATTGAAATAGAATTTAGGACTTTCAGCATTTTGTACTCTTATATATTTCAGACATTTAATATGCGTCCTCCTTTACAAGATATCACGAAATAATTACTTACTTTAATAGTTAAATATAAATATTGAAGTAAGTAAGAGCATAATCAAAGTTATGAACCAAATTAACAGCATATAATAACCTTATTTTAACATTATGTACTAGAATCATTATATTAAAAATAATGAGCTTTATAGATTTTGATGCTCATTGGTTTTTATTAAATTTCTATTCATTTTAAACGATAAACTATTCGGCGATGAGATTCAATCTCTATACCTAGGCAAAAAAAAACATTTCACAAAATAGGTAATAACGATTAGAGAACCATTTCATCGTTGTTAAGATATACAACTTATATTTTAATTACCTGAAGTATACCTAAAAATAAAAAATGAATCTTGAAGTTGGATTGAACAAAATGTCTTTCTTGATTCTCTCCGGTGATTTAAGATATAATAACTTATAAACTAATTTAAAATACAAATGTTACTTCAAAATATCTTTAAAGTAATATTAAGATTTTCTTCACTTGTAATGATTTTGTTATAAGCTGATGTAACAATTTTAAGGCATTTCTTTTTATTGTAACAATGCGCAATAAACATTATTCTTATTTATTCTGTGAACCCACTTTTGCTAATCTTGATGGATATCTTTAACCCCTACTTATAGACACATATTTTATTTTTCCTTCGTGGTTTCATTTGTGGCGTTATAAATAGTGTTTGTGTACCTTGTACTGTACTAAATAAATCTATTCTATTCATTAAAGAATTAGTTAATATTCTCTTCAAGATATTATGTCGAATACATTTTAGATTTTGATTTATTTTTAAATTAAATTCAAGATGGTTCTGCATTGATCATTAAATAAACAAAAATTGTCTTGATTAGTATTGAGTTCAATTGTATATTATTGATATATTATAAATATAATAAAGATACAATTATGAAAAACCTTATTACAAAAATGTGTCCTTCAAAACCAATTATCGTTACATACTTGTATTTAAGTCAAAATAACAGCAAACAAAAGAAAATAATGTGATGATTATTATCACAAGTGAAGATATCAAAATTAATTCAAATTATATTAATAGGTCATACTAATAGAAAAGAGAACATCAGAACAATACAAAGCAAAAAAAATGTTACAGTTTAATGGATATTAATAATGTCATTAATGTTTAGGGGTTTAAATGATTCTTACAATAAAGTTTCAAACGTCAAAACTTACAACACTATGTAATATTTTTTTTTCTATTAATAGCGATTATAGTTTAATGCAAATAATCGATATGGCATTTTCCACTTCCTTTATGCAGTTTGACAATTTACTGTCGCAATTAATATGAAATTTGAATAAAAAATATTTGACCAATATCAAAATTGGCAAAAAAGCATATGAGATCTGATTATATTTATAATAAATACATATGTTAGTCTCTCTCGCCAAGACGCCTTTTTCTATGTCGACCGTATAGGCGTCTTGTAATTTGACGTCAAAATTTATATCGGACTTCTCTTTCTTCTTAGTAGCTTTAAAATTTTGTAACTTCGTTTTTGATGAAGATATTTTAAAAATTCTTTGATGAAAAACATATATGATTATTGATTACATCTAACTATAGCGACACTTTGCGTGACCAGAGGGCTGGCTCATTCTTTGCCCAAAGAATCAGCATTGGCGTTCAACGTGGCAATGCTGCCAGTCTTCTAGGTACGTTTCCGGATGACAGCGATGTGGAGGAGTAATTTGATGCCTGAGTGTATTTTTGGTGTTTTTGTATTATATTTGTACATAGTTAGGTCTAGTATACATTCTTAGTTTAGTTTTTATGTACATAGGTTTAGTATAAATACTTAGTAAATAAATAATAATTTTGTGTAATAATATACTATAGCTAAAAATAATTTAATTAGGCAAATTCAAAAATTGCATGGACGTTCCCGTATAGTCAGTATTTTTCAGACATTTTTTAAGGTAGTCATCAAATGACTTCTCTCGCTCTGGGGTAGAACAAGAAAGAGTGTCAGATTTTTACTGACTAAAACCCATCTATCTTTCATTTACGATTTCCGTTTCATGACAGCGGTACCTATCTCTTAAAAAAATGAATTTGCTTATTATAAATAATTTGCCTACAGGAGGTAACCTATAGCGAAACTCCGAGCTGACAGTTAGTTAATACCTACAACCGAAGAATTCAAAGTATTCAGCATCGACGCCGAGTTGATAGCCTGTCAGTTTTATTTTTCGTTTACATTTCGGGGAGTGTGCATTGGAATTGCATAATTTAAGTCCCTTTTATCATCGGACCCATAGAGCAACACACGCCACCGGCGGTCTGGTCCACCGGTGGCCTGTGTTGCTCTATGATCGGACCACTAGACCTAAGGCTTTGCGCCACCGGTACTTGATGGAATTCTCAAGCCTCAACTTACAAAGCGTTTTGGGAACACATTTATTGTGCGTACAGCTAAGGAATAGAATTCCCTGCCAGAGTCTGTGTTTCCGAACTGGTAAAATCAAGAGGTCAAAAGTCAACAGGTTACTTTTAGGCAGGCGTGCTCCATCGTTGAGCACATCATTGCTTATATGCATAGGTGAGATCAAACGCGAACCCATCAATAATATTAAATAATTAAATCTTCAACAGCTGGGGAAAATAATTAAAAATGCTTTAAAAACGCCCATGTATTATTTACATCCATTAATATCAATATGTGTTATTTTATTACACTTTTAACATTTAAAATGTTCTTATCTTCTTTGCCAAATATAAATTAACAACGTTTAAATATTTGCAACCTCTTCGTGCCATTTTTTTTTGTCTAGAAGAATATTTTGATATAAGCAAGTATATCTGATGTTTTAAGATATATTAATAAATCTTAAGAAACACTTCTTACAGTTTTCAAAATTTTAAAAATACACCGCATTGAATTACACAAAAAAAAATGAGGTCATTGTCTATGAAATGGCCGTTTCTTATAACGGGTCAGATTAAAGTATTATTTTTTTTGAATTGTCCTGGAATTATAAGTTTAAATAAACTTTATATTAAAGGTACGTTATTCTTTTTTCGAAATTAGGTATTTATTGGTTTCTTTGTATTTTTTTTCCTCGAAATTTAGGATTGGTTTGCAAACAACTTGCGGTGAAACTGTTGCAGCACATCTTTTTGAGTTCTTTATTATATTTTTGTGAAATTTTGAAAACTATTAGTGACTTTTTGGCGTTTATTAAAGACCCTCTTAAAATAGAAGACGAAGGAGAAGAATAGGTATTTTAGGCATATATTATAATGTCTAGTAAAACTGCTAGATACTAATATATAATCATACGGAATAAAAAAAGTAGGTATCCCAAGTACTTTTCCAGGCCATGGTCTACGCGTGCCGATTTTCATCTAAATCCCTTCAGCAATTTCAGCATGAAAGAATAACAAACGCACAGATTCATAACTTTTGCCTTAGTAGGTAAAATGAGTGCGATTTATTTATTTCCTGCCACAAATAATAACATTTATACAGATAGTGGAACAAACACGTTTGAAGATGAGAAACAGAAGCTCGTAGTACTAATTGAAACTGGTGACATGGATTTAGAGTAAGATTACTAGATACGTCCAAAATAGGTACGTACTCTTAAAACAAAACACTGGGCGGAGAGTCGGAACCTCAGTAGGAGGAGGAACTGAGTATCTCATAAAACATCAATGTCGTAAAACCTTACGATTGAGAGCTATAAATATTTTAACGCCCCACTAGATTCCATAAAACATAAATATGTACATAAAGTATTATTTATTAGGTGTCGGTCCATACTTATCGATCGAACACTGGTTTATTTTGTAAGCAATTCATATTTTATTGTTGTTAGTCTAGCTAAAAATATACTGTCTTATTCTGTTATACGAGTATCTTGAAGCATGGAGAAGCAGGTA
The DNA here is from genome assembly GCA_958295575.1 of Leucania comma. Lineage (NCBI taxonomy): Eukaryota > Metazoa > Arthropoda > Insecta > Lepidoptera > Noctuidae > Leucania > Leucania comma. The sequence goes on from OY282461.1 coordinate 15,517,467, forward strand.
TTCATACTTCTATCTAATAAAGTTGGGAAGGACCTCTCTATTTTCTGTGCTAAATCTATAGATGTAAGTACCTGTATAAAACAAAGTCATGTTAGTTACAACATTTATAACTCAAGAACGGCTGGACCGATTTGATTGATCTTTGCTTTGTTGGATTCGTCTCCTTCTCGAATGGCAGAATAACCGTTAAAATATCGGAAACACGTAAAAAAAGAATCTAGAATAATATCTATCCAAATTCATCGCAAAATTATAGCAAATGTCAAATATATTTGTTTCAGTAACTCCATCTTTCGGTCATCATCTTCATCATTTGTTGACTATTAGGCCATTTAAAAATATCTAAATCCCTTTTTTTAAATAATGCAAATTTTAAATTACTTCATAGGAACCACCTCTAAACCTCTCTCTCACCACTCACCTACTAAATTTCTTATATTTAATGAACTGATGATAACTGTGTACGAAAAAAAGTCTAATATTTTTTTCTTGGGAGTTTATTCCTACCTTCTTGAATAAAATTGTTCGCTTCCACGTGAAGCAGAATCTCAATTTCGAGAAATAAAAATGAGTTGTCAAAATATGACCACCCATTTTTATTTCACGAAATTGCGAAGATAAGTTACATCTCGTCATTGCAAATTCGTCAAAATGTACTTGAAACGCATATTTTTTAAAAATAAACAACAAAACAACAACATTTTCACATTTAAATTGTAAGGATTATTCAATTTCGCACAATCTTTTTGTCATATTATACTAATACCTTTTTTTTACTCTCAACTTAAATTTGTACTGTAAATAACTTTTCAGTAAAAATTGTTATGTTAAGCTTTTAAAACCAAATGTTAACCATGATTCTAATTACAAAGTTTTTTTTTAGCTTAATATTACAAATAAAAAAAAACTATAATTTAAACAAATACGAATAAAAAACTGTAAAAAAAAAACAAAATCATAAAGTAAGGCTGCTGGTGAACCGGCAGTGTGTAAAATAAATAGATTTCGGTCTATATTTATCAATGTCAACTGACCTACCCTTAAAATGACGGGCAAATGAAACATAGATACCTATATTATGTTCTATTACTAAAAATGTATATAATAGATGAAAGCAGGGTTTTTTTTTTTTTTTTTTTTGGTAGGTAAAATCATCCAATGACAAATCCCGCCCTTGGGCGGAGCGGGAAGTAGTGTCAGACTCTTACTGACTAAAAACCTACCCCGTTCCTTCGTTGCCTATAGTGCCGGGGCTGAGCCTTCCTCTCAGAAAACGGCCCTTGGCCCCAGCAGGCTTCGGCCCTGCCTGCCTGCAGCTAGCAGGCTGGGCCTCTACGGTTTGCTGACAGCTCCTTGAGGCGCGCGGGAACAGAACGCGCCGTCGACGACTTGGGCTCGGTCCGGTCGGTTACCGGACGATCGGACAGCGTGCTACCCATTGCACGCCGTCCGCAAGCCCGCGCCTACGGTGGCCGGAAATCGGGATCGGAATCCCGGCGGCGGCTGGGGCGAGCGCCCCGTTGCCTCTGCCTGATGCGGTCGGCCTCCTCCTTTGCTAGCATTACTGCTTCGCAGAAGGAGGCGACCGCCTGCCATCCCTCCTCGCTACGGACCATGGCCTGAACCAAGGCCCGGCGAGAGAGATCGCTGCCGCCGATCGCCCCCACGAGGACACGGCGATGCTCCGCCCAGGCAGGGCACACCTCAACAGTATGCTCCACCGTGTCCTCCGGGTGTTCCGCACAGTGACGACACCCGGGCGAATCCTCCGCACGAATCCGGAACAGGAACTTAGCGAATTTGCCGTGTTCGGTAAGAACCTGCGTCGTGCGGAAGTTTAGAACGCCGTGAGGTCTTTCCAGCCACTCCTCAAGGATGGGCCTTATCGCCTCGATTGTGGCGCGCCCCGAACGAGGTTGCGATAGTCGCTGACGCCATTTCGCCATGAGATCCCGCCGAAGCTCTGTCCGCCAAGCCTCGACTTGTCGCGGCAGCGGAATTTCGCCCCGGCGTTGCATCTCCATGCGCTTGTCGTGCATGTGTGCAAGGACTGTTGCCTCCAGATCCCACGGCGGTTGGCCAGCAAGGAGGGTCGCCGCCTCGCGGGAGATCGTTCGGTACCCTCGCACCATGCGTATTGCCATGACCCTCTGGCACGCATTCAGCTGGGCCCTCGGTTGCTGTGTCAACGTCGGTGCCCACACCGGAGCCCCGTAGAGGGCCATGGACCGAACGATTCCCGCGTAGAGCTTCCGGCAGGAGGCGTCTGGTCCCCTGAGGTTGGGCAGGAGCCGCCCGAGAGCAGCCCCAGTCCGATTCAGTTTGGGAGCCAGACGTCGGAAGTGCTCCTTGAAGTTCCACCAGCTGTCGAGGACGAGTCCCAGGTACTTCATCGTCGACCCGACGCTGATGTGAACCCCTCCTACCGTTAGCTGGGAACCCGGTGGTGGCGCACCCCGAGGGCCGTGGAAACACATGGCCTCGGACTTGTGCAGTGCCACCTCGAGTCCCAACTGCTGGATCCTGTCAACGACCATCGCAACCCCGCGTGTCGCTAATTCGACCGCCGTCCGGTACGACTCTCCCCGCGCTAGGACCAACGGAATTAGACGTAATTTTAGTAGTGACCGACCGAAACTGGATTTTACGACTGAAACCGAAACCGAATTTCGGCAACAGTCTCAGTTTCGGCCGAAACCGAAACTTCCTTAAAAGGATCATCATCATGTTTTGAGGGAAAAATAAAAAGAAACGTTATTATAATTAGTCAGAGAATCAACTCAAAAAATATTTAGATAGGTTAAACTTGATTCTACTATAATCTATGAATTAGTTTGTTATAATTATTTATTTTTTGATGTTTACTACCTACTCTTATGCTATATCACGTAATAAAACTTACCGAATTCAAAATAAATCACACGAAAACTCACAACCAACAAAACGAACTGCAAACACAAGCCAGTCACGATATGATTAGGTACGTGGACGCGGAATGTCTTCGTCGCATTTTCGCTTGGATGGAATTTAACACGCCGAGCATGACCGATCACAGTGCGAGAACTCACGAATGCAGTTTCGATTTCTGTCGTAGTTTCGGCAGGCTTTTCCACCAAAACCGAAACTCGTTTTTTTTTCCGAAACTCGACCGAAGCCGAAACTGAACTTTCGGTCAAAATTTTAGGGGACACCGACAGGTTAAGTTATAAGGCTCGGTGGGTATTTTTTTATAAGCACTCTGAAATAGGAACCTTAATTTAAACCCCGCGTACAGAAATAGAATCTGACTACATAAGCACACTTAACAAAAAAAAAGTAAAAAAAAAAAACTAAAACCCGACTATGACAACAAACAAAAACGACGCTGAAAAGGTATGAAAAAAGATTTTTAGGGTACTGAAGCAGAATAAAGACAGTATGACGTGACGTCACAACATAACAATCGATCATATTCTTATTTGAAACGCATTGTACATGCATATAACGTGTAACTAGGGAATATGAATTATCTTTTTGTACTGTTCTTGTTTCTCCAGTAACCTTGTTTATTTCCGCATCCTGAAAATCTTGTGTCATACTTTTACAGCGTCGTTTATTTTTTGTCGTAGTCGAGTTTTAGTTTTTTTTTTTAGTTTTTATTAAACTATTTTGGTGTTCAATCACTTTTCTATACTACTTTTGACATCAAATTTTTTGACCCCTTGAAGGCACGACATTGAATTTTGGATGACAATATTTCTGGTTAGTGCAAGTGAAGCCCTTTCAAATGATACTCGTATCAAACACGGCGTATTTATCTTAAAGTTTTTTTAACAAATGAGTTTTTGTCCGCTAAAGGGCATCACTTTAAATTTGAACAATATTTTGAAAATATATAATATACAGTCCTTTCAAATGATACCAAACACGGCAAATTTATCTCATTATTATTTTTTAACCTTTACTTTTTGTCCCCTAAATTTTTGTGAAACGTCACGTAGCCTTTGTTCTGCGGACGATTAAGACGGTTCTAACGGTAGGTCATTATGTCGAGTTCCAATTAGTAGATTAGGAGCTATGAGAGAACAGATGAACATACACACATACATACATTCATAGCCTGTTAAGAACATAACCCCCATTTGGCTTTACTGTAGTCGGGTAAAAATAATGTGTCATTAAGCATTCTTCTGGCTTTATGTAAGTATTATAATGTGATTCAATTATAAGTACTGAGGTCCTATTTCTGTCTACGAGGTGTAAAGTAAGGCTTTTATTTTCAGGTGGTAATAAAAAAAATAACCACGAATCTTCTTCCTTCTTACCTAATCTGTCAATGTCGGTGTACCCTTAAATTACGTCACCTCCTTCCCTGCGGTCGTCTTTTACGCACATTACCGGCTGCGCATTCGGTATTGTATAGAATACAATGTATAAAATAAGTACTATTTCATACCTAAGCTCAGAGAACAGTGGTGACCGAGTAGTAACGGCCCCGACTTGCAAGTTATAGGTCACGAGTTCAAACCCAGTCAGACGCATTACTTTGAGTAATTTATTTCATCACCACTGCTCTCAATAACTATAAAATTTAAAAATCCCCCGACAGCCCTTGTCATCAATATGAAATGTATAGAACTGTGGTGCTATTCTCTAAGAAAACGCAGTGCTGCCTCAATGACGATCACCCAAATAGGATACATTGGATTGTCAACCTAATTTACCTACTCATTGGATTGTTAATTCAATGAATCCTATTTGGATGTTCGTCGTTGCAGCAGCGCTGCGTTTTCTTAGAGAATAGCACCACTGGTCAAGACGAATCTAATAAGCCCTTTAATCTCATGACGTCATGATGATGATGATCAAAGAGTACACTTTGATCTTGAATTTCTATACGTAAAATAATCATGCAAAATGGTTATAGACGCGTAAAAATTATTCTAAACAAAAAAAATCGATATTTCTTCAATACTGTTAAAAATCTAGCCCAACTAGTAGAAGTTTAAATAAATCCAAATTAACTAACTGGCATGTGTATTTTCTTAAAACCGACCGTAAAAAGTAGGTAGATAACTTATAGATAGGTAGGTACTGTTATAATATATCGGTATCAGTTTGGATGAGGTAATTAATTAATAAGTACACTCGATCTGATTAATTCAAGATCTTGTGCAGGCATATAGTACGCGGCAAATAAGTTGACAAATTGGCTATGGTTACGCGTAGCTCCCCATTTCGGTTGGGACCCTAAAAATCGGTTACTCAAGGTCGACCGCCATGAGGGATCAATTTAAATGAAGAGTATAATATCTAATTTAACATTATCTATTTACGTTAACTGTGTAAATAGGAATTAGTTCATTTTTTAACGTAAAAGGCGGTACCTATTTATAATCCCTGTAAGACGTCCGGAGTTCTTTGCGAGAAAATACTTGTTATCTTGCAAATGATAATATCCTTTGGAATGATAATGCCAGCCTATTATTTAGTCCAGGGAAATAAGGATGTAACCATACAACATTAGTTTTAGTATATGCGAAATCCGAAACACGTGTCTAGTATTTTTAGGTAAAGAATCTATGTACAAAACTTCATAACTGTATCATTAAAAATCACAAAGTTAGCTTGTTGTGTCAGCAAAAATACATAGTTCACCGGGCCATCCAGGCGACTCAGGGGTAGTTTTGCACTTGCGCCCAGTACCTCTACCATGAGTTTTAAGCAATAGTATTCGTCGCTACTCGATATCGACGCCGTAAATATTTTGTATGGCAAATTTTGGTTCTGCAAGTGACCGCTAGAGGCGCTGCAAAATTTGCCATACAAAATATTTACGGCGTCGATATCGAGTAGCGACGAATACTATTGCTTAAAACTCATGGTAGAGGTACTGCTGTTTGCTGGAGCCTAATATCCATTATGACCTTCCGTGACCTGTTTTGTATTTAGTATCAGTGGTATCCAAATTGTAAATTTTTTAAATATTTTTGAGAAAGAATAAAACATGTTTTAAAAACTATTGGAATCCATTCAGTTACCTACTGATTCTGATCAATCTATATTCAGGTTTCGCAAAAACTAAAAATAACATTGTATAGCTATTAATTTCTTTGATTGCATTTAATGATTTCAGTCCAATGAAAGAAATAATTTAATAATTTGAGTGGTGCCAAAAATACTTACATATATATCAAACGATGTTTTTAAAACATTTTACAAAGTCAACTTGCAACAATTACAACCGCTTTGACTTATATCTACTTTTTAATGTCGAATAACAATTTTAACGATACTTGTATCGTTATTCGACGACACTGGTGTCAAAAGGATGCAATACGTTAAATTATGAAGATTACTTCAAAAAGTAACTGCAAACCAATCCTGATGCTGTCCACTCTCTCTAAGCAGCAACCATTCAGTTGTGAATTATTCTGCACCAGCGCCCACCATGAAAACTTTATCAAAATAGCTGTGTTAAAAAACCTATAATTATCACTGCTAATAGACGTTGTCAGAGAATGTAAATGAGGTTTTGTAAATTGATATAAACTGGGGCTTGACTGCGATCGAACTTGAGCGTAAACAGTTATGCAATCGTTGATGGTGAGGCGCACTAGTTTATTAAGGCCCGATTCTACTCATTTTGACCTTTTTTAAACCTATGGGAATCCACAAATAAAAAAGAGAACACTTGGCAAATGACAAAAAAAAATGAAAACGCGATATAAATTAGTTGGCTCGATAAAAAAAAATCGCGAATCTGACCCCATCAAACGAATTTATCTACGAGATTACGTTACGAAACTATTTGAAAGTTACAAAAAAAATAAAGCTTGTTATTTAAAAGCGCTTCGCAAGAACAAAAATCTTGAATAGTTGTTGTTTTTTTTTTATATAAAAATAAAACCGCTGTTTTGGGGCCGCGAAGACGACATAGGGATTATGTCGTCTTCATACGCGAAGCGAAGTTCATACAAAAAAACAGTGACTAGAACCGGCCCTTAAGAGCCTATTCACTCTAGCCTTACAGACAGCTAAAATATAAACGAAGAGAAAGATTAATCGGCAACTTTAATTTGAAAGGAAACATCCAAAAGCACGACAGGTCTAAGGCGACTAAGCTCAGACCAAATTTAGTGTTAAAAATGATTTTCACAATGCACAAGTGTAATTTTTTTTATCTACTGTCCCACTGCAGGGCAAAGGCCTCCCTCAAGTCCTACTAGACTTTCTTTCCCCGCGCCCGCCGTCTCAAAGCTGTCCTCGCAGAACGCGTCACGCACACACGCGCACGCGTCGCTTTAGAGGAAATAAAAAAGTGAGCCTCAAAACGGTTTAATAAGAGCCAGTCTCGTGAAGCCGTTTTTCGTTAATAAATGCAAAATAAAATGTAAATGTAACAAAGCCCTTAAATAACAGAATTTTAGACATTGTACTTTATAACCTTTTTTCAGCTTTCAGCAAATATTGAAAAATGACAAGAAGTTTTTCTCAAGTTTAATTCAGACTTACTTAATATTTAAAACCTTGTATCATATCTTCTTTCAACTCCTGCAAGATGCATGTAGATCTTCATGACAGAAAATAATATCGCATAATTATTTTCTGTCATAAAGACGAAATGAAGAGATGAGCGTGAAAGGGCAAGTTTAATTTTACTAAATGCAGAGCTAAGGAATGATGTTTTTTAACTTAAAATAAGACTCTATTCAAGCATATAAGTAATTATTAAGGCGCAGAGCAGTAAAAAATATTAATTTTAAAACTACTTACTGTTTTAAATAATTAATCACATGTTTTTTTGCCATCTATTATATGCTAAGCTTCGAAAATACTATATTTGATAGAATAAAAACTGGCAACCTTAAGTGTAATGGTTATTTTGCCCATAAATTATCAGGTTAGACTAATAAATGGCGAAATAAGCTTGTTGGCAGCAGCATCTTATATGTATAGAAGCGACGTGAATAAAATAATAGTTATTTTTTTTTTGCCCTTGTTATATTACATAAACTAACATTCCAAGTTGATAGCTTAAGTCTGAAATAAACAAATGTAACAGGCGAACTGTCGGGGCTAGTCGCACCGTCAGGATTTATTACATTGCAATTTCTTTCTATCCGTCTCATATTTATAATAAGTATATATTTTTGACTATTTTAGAAATTGTAAGTATAGGTACTAGGAGTATTACCAACCTATACGGCACTAATTACTTAAGAACCTTAATGATACTGTTAATACAAAAATTTAAAAAGCTAACAAAGCTCCTTTCTATGTTAAAGCTGATACTATGGCAATATTACTAACTTCTAAACGACAAGATTTGCGAATACCGCAATTCGTTAATAATATAAATGTTTGTTGTTCACAGGTATGGCGGAAACAGAATACGGGAGGCGTACAGCAGGGGTCACGGACATACTGGACGTGTGCGTGTGTGGAAGGCGGCGGCTACATAGTGTTGTAAAACAATTTCACGTGGTGCACATACTGTAGCAAACGTCTCTAATTTATTAAGTTCACGCTATCATCGTATCTCCACAAGAGATATTGTGAATGATAGTGCCCGAAGACTTATTTTAGCATGTATATTCGTTTACCTATGATTTTAATATAATAAATAGATAAGACGAAATCTGATAATTCCGATATAAAGTAGCGTTCAATTAATGTGGTAAGTACTTACGTAGGCCTAGACAAACCCAAATTTCAGTATTATCCATACAAACAGTATTATGTACATGCACAGTGTACCTACGTATCAGAAACGATCAGTAAACATATATTGTTAGATGAAATGTAAATAGTTATAAATATCTAGTTATTCTATAAAGCGTAGATGCCCCCATGTAAAAAAAAAGAAAAGTTGTTATGAAAACAAGTAGGGGATTTGCTGTTATTCTAGTCTGCTACTTTAAGCGAAATAATTGTATAATTTGAGACCGAATCCGGAGGAAACATTAAACGAATCACCCAGCTATATTATAACGAGGAGACCTTTAAGGCTTTATGCATCGAATGAATCACTTCTTAAACTTCCCATTGTCATATTCATTAAAAATCAATCAAACTATCAATCCTGTCCTCATTTTCCTGAAATAAATGTAACTCGATCCTAAGATCAGCTATTTTTGTTGATACTGTGTAATGTCCTACCATCCTATTCATAGCCGGTGCACTTAACGTCAGTTATGTTTAGTGCACAATTTTCTTGTAAGTGTAGATAATGAATAAATTATGTACGAAAATTAATCGATATAATTAAGCTTAGCCGATAGTAGTAGTTGTATTAAGGCACAAAGAAATGCAACAACTGGTGTTTCTTTAACGATGAAGAGTTTTTTTACACAGCACCAATATTGGAGCCAATTAGGTACCGTAAAGTGGGGTTACTTTAGCCCTGAGGTATAACTTTGACCTAAGCTTGACAACCAATAGAAACAGTAAACACAGTTTCTTGTGTTCCTGTTGGTTAATAAGATTGTGCCAAAGTTATAGATACCCTAGAGCCAAAGTAACTTTACTCGGTATATGAAGCAGTTTGGCTTTATGAATGAAAAACACAATTTCATTATTTCAATTGAGCATATTTCAAAGCGTATCTGATTAGTGAATAACAGTGTCTGTGCTCTTAGTACTTCCTTTTCTTAGAATACACGTTGAACTCTTCACTTGGCCTGTCGATACATCTGAAGCGTTGGGTGTGCAGCAAAGAAAAGCACTAATGTAACTACAGAGATAATCAAAGATACAGTCTGAACAGTAAAAATCTTACGCTGATGTCTGACGTTGTGTCGTACAATTAGAAATCTTGAAGACAAAGTTGAAAATTAATTTGTCTAGCGATTGTAATAGCGAAATTGTTTTGCAATTTTTTCTGCTTCATACATGGTGTATTTATAATTCAGGAACTTTGGTGTAACTTCGTGGTCAGTGTTATAAATAATATTACACCCAAAAATATATTGTAAAGGATTTGAAAAACCACATTTACCTGCTATTTGGTTTACTTGCAATAGCTGCAATATTCGTTCCAAATGGCATCGTTGAATTTAATATTGCAAATAAACTATGTAACGGGAGCAACACGTATGATCTGGCAATGAGCTTGTTAGTCGTTGCAAATTGCGTGTATCTAAGTACCTTACTACTTCTTAGACCTATTCATCGGATACAAACTGTACTAAGTAGATTCATATTACAATTTTATAAAGAATATCTACAAGTGTATATCCTCGACAAGTATCTCAATATCCACGCTATCCAACATTCTTTTTCATACATATCTTCTCTTTTCTGCGACTCTTGTATAATTTAAGCTGATTTTAGCTTAAAAAAAGCAAACTCAAAATATTCATGTTTAAAATTCCAACTAATATCATGGCCACTGGTGGTGTATTCATTTATAGTTCACATTGCATCATCCTATTGTTTCGCATACTTAGTAAAATATTAGATGACCTACCTATTAGTTGGTAAATTTGTGATAATTATCGTAATCGTGTGTACATAAATGTATTTAATAATAAATGTTTATTTGTATTTAGCGTATCGAATTTATTCGTGTTTTTTATTTATTTACCTCTTTTCAGAAACAGATAACTTTTTCTAAAATTCTCGAAAGTAGACATATACTTACTGAAACTTAGACGTTTGTATTTCAATATCTGAAATAATAGGTTCAATTCGGAATATTGTTCCGTACAGAACTCAAGTGTGTTTAAGATTTCATTACTTAAACGGTCAGTTCTCGGAAAAAAAGGAAAATACGTGTGTCAGCCACAGAGCGTTCGTTAGTAATCATTTTAGCTTGTTTGTAGTGTGAATGAAACGAAACGCACAAGTGGCCACTCGGCCCGTTGGATACGAGACGAGACTGATTTTTATCGAATCATCACTCAATCAAACATTGGTAGATTGGTACACACATTTTTTAAATGTTGAAGCAGAGCCATTGAAAAAACATGTCAATAAAATTAGGCAGGCAAGTAGGTGGTTTGAGTAGCTTTAATTAAATGAATGTTAAGCTGGATCGTAGTGGTTTGATGAAAGTCAGATTCCACTGGTGATTTGTAATTCAAGTACTCGTAGACGTCGGTTGCAGTGGTTTTTTGGTAGGTAATCTCATTAGTTCGATGGGTACTAAACCAAGACTTCTGTCCGAGAGAGACCTATTCTAAAGCAGAAACTCTGCTTTTTTCTTTAATTCAATTTTAAATAGCCTCTCTACCATGGCAATTGACACAATGGAGATGATGTTGTTTAAACTTTATAAGTACGTAATGAAAATATAGATGCCCAAAAAATAAACTTCCGTAAAAACATTGATCATTTAAGTTTCGTATTTTAACTCAAAATGTCTGGTGATATCTGATTCGCCTGTGACGTAATTTTACTTATCCGAAATCGTCAGAATGCATAATTGCACTTATTCTTCATCGATCCAGGGCTTTCGCGCTGCTAGGATCTTACGCACAATTTTTTTTATAGGTCGAGTAGAATTATATTATAGGTAGTATTTATTTAGAAAACTCTTTTATTGGCACTATATTAGTGTTACAACATTTGTAGGCGTACTTTTTAGTCTTAGCCACCGTGTAACTAATAGATAAAACAAGTCCAGAAACCGTTCTTCGTTCTTCCGTTGTTCGTCCAAGCCGCGTTGCCAACGCGTCGTCTAGGTAAAGTGACGTCACACGCTTGAGCGCCGTTGGTTACTTATATTCTTGCAAGCACAACATTAAAGTCCCATAACTTTTTAATTTAGTAAGTACTAAATATGTTTTCATGATTCTCCCACAGTTTAGCTTCATTTTACGTAATTATGTATTACAATGTTTCTATAGAATAAATTGGGAAATTCTCTATTAGGTTTAGATTGTCATGGCTACTTAGCACGTAGATCTACAACTACCAAACTTGTTCATACAAAAGTAGACTCTAAACATCGGAATTAAGGCCTATAGTGGCGTGGATGTGAGAGGACACCGTTGTCCTCTGAGCTAGGACAGATTAGTGAAAGTTACGGGCCGATTAAGATCCTAGCCAGTTTTTTGTAGGTCACATCATAAAGTGAACAATTCTAATATTTGGCCGCTGCATATACTTTCCATGTGGCCACCAAATTATACTCTATAACTCTAGTTATAGAGTATAGTTTAGTGTCTCTCTAAACTATACTCTATAACTCTAGTTTGGTAAAGTAGGTACAGACGCCAGCAAGTAAATCTACCCCAATCTGTCAAATTTTACCAATCGAACATAAACCTTCCGATATTGAGATAAGGTTGAAAATCTATTCAAGAAATTTGACAGATTAAGATAGGTTGATGTGCTGGCGTCTGTACCTACTCCATTCATGAAATCAATTAAAAAAAGAGTAATAATTATGAGCATTTTGAAAAAAAAGCTGTCATAGTCGTTTGATTCCGGCTATAACTACCTAAATGAGTGCACTCAATTTCGACTGTGATGTATGATGACCGTTGAAGAGTGCCTTTATCTGAAGCTAATGCTGGATGTCGATTCAGGTCATGCTAAACATAAAAATGCTTGATCATCCGAATTCCGAATTGAGCCAACATGTAAAAATGCAACACCGTGGGATTTTAAAATCAGAAGGTTCTACTTCAGCTTGTAAATATCATCCAAGATGACGCACAACGCTATCAAATATCGTAAAAAAAAAAAACACTTTTTCTACATTATGTCAATTATAAAATAAAATACTAGCTTCTACCAGCGGCTTCGTCCGCGTGGAAGTCGGCCCCTTAGTGATAGACACCTGAATTGTAGGTAGCGACACGGCGCGTGGTGTGGGTCTAATGTCTACAAGTCTAGTTGCCATATAAAATGTATGAAGACCGACGCGCCCTGATTGGCGTAAATGGCCCACGCACGTGGGCCCAATGTAGTCCTACCTTAATGTAAACGCTTCTTGACGCTATTTGCATCGGTGGAGTCTCGCATTAGTAGCCACGCAGTCTTAATACAGTCGCGAGTCTACAGCAGGACAAAGCCTCTCCGCCACATCGATCGACCCTGCAGAAGCGGACATATCTGTACATAGTTTTTTCTGAGTAGGTATCGGTTTCAAATGGTTGTCATAGCCAAAAAAAAGGGTATGCTCTCAGTCAACAACTAAATTACCTAGATTCCGACATAATGAGTCTGCAAACAAGCCGGGTAATAAATAAGACACCGAAAGAAGCGTATATCTTTTAACATAAAGCTAGCGAATATGACAGACGTTATCCTACATTGGCTTTTTGATTGGGCGAAGCGGAGAAGCAGTCAATGCACAGATATATCTGTGAGTCAATGAAAAGCTAAGAACTCTGCACTACCTGCCAGTTTAATTAACCATTCAAGAACCCGACCCTAATAGGCATATTTCATCATAAAGGGTCAGCTGGATAGCGGGAAAATACACGTACAGAAGAATCATAATATCTGTACTTCTGTAGATGGTTCATTCTTTAGCTTCAGCTTACAGCTAAATAAAAAAATAATTTTAACGTTATATTCGTTGTTTCAAATATATCATATATCATATATGTATGGGAAACTGATTGACTGACGTAAAGCTGAGCAGTGAGTACAGTGGCCTTACCACTAGCTCTCCCCTCGAAGGCCGATTGTACATACGTTTGTACAACTTGAATAACCTTGAAAATCGTTAATTATCTTACTGTTCACACAAATACGAGTATACGAAATTATTTTTTATGAATTTTTTTGTTTCTATCTCTTTATTTTTCCTGAAAAAAACACGAAGAAGTTTCTTTTTAATTATTTTTATATGATTTTCTAAAAAGGGGCTATTACGTAATGATAATACCCCCTGGCGTGAGAGGGGCACGATCCAAAACTACTGGGACTTGGAGCATGTTTACATCTCTTATGACGAGAGCGAGCACTAAAGGATTTTCCAAATCTCACCTAAAAAAAATACAAAAATTGTATGTAAAAACCTACTTTCTTTATCTCTGATGGACAGAACTATTACTAAAAGTAATTAGGAACTATAGAACTCGCTTTTGTGCATCTAAAGCCCTTTTAAAATGTTGCTTTTGGAAAATATTATCTGCTACCAGAAGTTAGCAGATCATATTTTCATTTGATATTTTTTCCAGGAAAATCACCAGAACTTTTCATAAAAAGTATCAGGAACTCCAGAACTATGCTGCATGCGAGGAGTAGAACTCTCATTTTTTCATGATCAGCTGGAAAATGATCTGCTAAGTTCACGGCCATCTTTTACGTAGACAAAGCTGCTAGAAGAAGCAAGTCTTCTATAAAACCAATATGTAAGGAAACAATAGCCTTAAACTATAAAACTTTCTTATTTCCAAAATAGTGACATGAATCAAGGTCTAGGTGGAGACACTCAATGTTAATCTTTCCAAAGATAATAATGATAGTATGAAAAATAAAAAAGAATAGACAAATCCAACTAACCAAGTTTTGAATGAGAATCTTTATAAAACTCGGGCCCAAGTTTAGCACTTAACAGGCGATATACTCCTGACATTCCAATGACAAATAAAAAATATCAAGTGTCGATACAAGAAGCTGAGGTTGGTCATGAGTTTAGTCACAACTCACAACAATAACGATACACCGACCAGTTTTAATGGCACGTTGATCCTATTTACTTATTAAGTGGAAGAGTGTCCAGTTGAACTGGTCAGCAGCAACGTGTGCCGAGTCGAGAGGCTCCGTCATTTAGTGGCGGATTCTTCAAATTGACAAGCCACCGCCCGCGTAGATGTCAGCTTGGTTTTTTATTGAAAGCAAACGTTGTCGTTGTTCGAAACATTTCACAGACGCAAAGCTGAGCAGTGAGTTCAGTGGCCTTACCACGAGTTCTTAATACGATCCATTTGACGACCTAAACTGAACTGTTAAAGAGCTCCCACTCACTTTCTCGCTCGTATTTGACATCTTATCACGTCATGGTAAAGCTCCTGATTCGGAATTTTAAATGTTTTAATACAAACCAGATGTTTTATGACATTTCACTTGGACCCTACTGACTGCGTACCCAAAAAAGTTCATCAAGATCACTACAGCTACTGCTAGATTTAGTTTTCTTGGAAGTTACTCTAATTAATTTTCTTAGATGCTTCTTGTATTCAATTAACATTTTGTTTACAAATCTTTTCGTAAATTAACATTCTCATGTGTGTACATTGTGGAAGGTAAGGGGTGCTTATTTTGGCAGAACATCCACTGAATCGGTCAATGAACCGATGTTTATTGTTTTTCTACAACAGCAGTGTTGATATTGGCACAAATTCTATTTGTTTAAAATGGTAAGTCTCGTACAAACAGGTAGATTTACGTAACCATGACCTTATAATACACAATACCTACGAACTCGAGCCGCGATGCGCCAGTGAGTATACTCAGTATGTATATGGTCGCGTCCGATCGACGTTTTGTGAATTATGAATTTTCTTTGCCGCATTTGTAGATATCTATAACACTGACAGTATATCAACAACGCAAGAAGCATTCGAATATTTCTATGCCGTCTATAAGTAATTGACATTAATTTACAAGATCAATCAATTAAAAAAATTAACAGTCTAAACGATGATTAATAATTTTGTCAATTCCATACAGAGTGTAACCTGAGTGAAATTAGAAAATAAATTGGTTAAAAAATACTACTTTATTTTTCAAGAAGATCCCTTACATCTATTTCATAATAGAAAACCTGAACAGTATCTAGAAGTCACGCATTAAATTCAGAAAGTAGATCCTATACCGCTTGATGAAAAAGATCACAAATAGCCAACGAAACTTCAAAAACACACAGTTTAAGATAGCTAAGTGATTATGTTGAACCAATTTTAAACAATATTTGTGCCTATGGAAAAACTGAGCTGATGATGAAGCGGGAAGGTAAGCACGGGAAATGTATATATATAAAAGCGAAATACCATTCACTGATTAATCTTGAAATCTCAGAAACTATAACACTTACAAACTTAAAATTTGGCAGATCCTTATAGGGTGTAGATATCCGCTAAGAACGGATTTTACGAAACTCTACCCCTACGGGGGTCAAGATCCGTGCGGAGGTGATGCCCGGGTGTCGCCACTGTGCGGACCGCCCGGAGGACACGGTGGAGCACACGATAGAGATGTGCCCCGCTTGGGAAGAGCATCGCCGTGTCTTCGTGGGGGCGATCGGCGGCGGCGATCTCTCGCGCTGGGCCTTGGAACAGGCCATGGTCCGGAGCGAGGAAAAGTGGCAGGCGTCATCGACATCAGGCAACGGGGCTCACGCTGCAGCCGCTGCCGTAATTCCGATCCCAATTTTCGGCCACCGTAGGCGCGGGCTTGCGGACGGCTGGCAATGGGTAGCTTGCTGTCCATTTGTACGATAACAGACCGGACCGAGCCCCAGTCGTTTACGGCGCGCACTGTTCCTGCGCGCCTCAAGTAGTTGTCAGCAAACTTTAGGGGCCTAGTAGGGTCGAGGCCTAGTCTGGGGCTCTGGGGAGGTATGAATATGCATACCCAGGCCCTGGAACCAAGGCAGGGAAGGAACAGGGTAGGTTTTTAGTCAGTAACAGTCTGACACTATTTCCCGCTCCGCCCAAGGACGGGATCTATCATTGGATAATTATACCTACCATAAAAAAACTCCCTAAGGGGGTAAAACGCGGGTTAGAAATTTGTATGGAGAAATCTAAAAGTTCGTACAGCAAAACCAGCTTTGAGGCGTGCGAAGCTGCTGGCAGAAGCTAGTCTGTTATAAAACAATTAAGGTAGGTAACCTAAGTGTGTTTGTGCTTATAACTTGATTTTTTGCACTTTGGCTATAATATTGGAATATTATGGACAAAGTGCAAAAATAGTTCAATAGTTTGAACCGATTTCTTGAAGAAACTGGAAGGTAAACCAAAGGTAGGTTTTTTTTGGTAGGTAAAATCATCAAATGACAAATCCCGCCCTTGGGTGGGGCGGAAGATAGTGTGAGACTCTTACTGACTAAAAACCTACCCTGTTCCATTCATTGCGTTCGATTCAGGGCCCCAGGGTTCATTTTCACCTAACCCTTACCAAACGTAGGTGAAGGTACACCAAAACTACAAACCAATTCAACTCTATTTTTGTTCAAATCTAAGTTTTTATTATACATAGGCCTACATGGGCACTCATAAAACGCCACAAGTTACTGCACGTTACCAATTGGTCGTTTCCTATGGATAAGAACTGGCAAGAAACTCCATGGATAAAACGTGGAAAATAAAAAATCTTTTAAGTCTTCCTAAGTCTTCTGATGACAGATGTTATTTCGTAAAGAGCTTTTTTTATGTACACTATACAACACAAATTTTAATGAGGCGTAACTAAGTTTATTTCAATTAAGGTTTCATTATTTACAAGTAATAATCAAACTAAATATTAAAACTTAATAGGTAAATATATTATACAAATTAAAATAATAATAATTCGACAAATGGGCAGAAAAATAAACTAAGTAATAATAATAGAGATTGCAAACCGGGCCCGGCCGGGCCGGACCCGGCCGGGCCCGGTGCCCTTTTAGACATTCATTGGGCCCGGCCATTCATACCGGGCTGGTGACCGGGCCGGGTATGAATGGCTGGGCCGGTTACCGGGCCCGATATGAATAGTCGGGCCCGGTGGATGTCAAAAAAGGGCAGCGGGCCCGGCCGGGTCCGGTTTGCAATCTCTAAATAATAATCATATTTAAGTTTCCTACGTGCCTTTGTTCCAGGTGTAATTTGTAAATCTTCGATCATAGTTAGGTATAGTTAGAAACCAGAAAAATCTGGCAGAATGGTGTCAGATTTTTCTGGTTTCTGACTACTCCGCATTGCAGTTATTGCCCTCAGATAGACAGTCACTCCAAGTACCTATAGTACTGGTATCCAGCTGGTTAACCATCCGGTTTGACTGGTACCGCAACAAAGTTGAAAAAAGACTACGCAGAATGAAAGGGCACAACGCACTATGTCGAGGCCCTTGCGCTATTTCACATTCCAAGTACGGCGAACTTTGCTGACTTTGCCACTGAGGGTACGGAGGGCCCTCAAGCAATCCATTAACCCACCTATGGTGGGATTGAACGAAAGAATTACCATGGCACTGGAATGCCAATGGTAACTGAAGAAGCACAGATGGGTTTAGTCAATAAAATCCTCCCTCTCGCTCCTCCCTGACTAGGAGAAGTTATTTAATCATTTCCCGCCTACAATAAACCCAATTAGGTATTTTACAGTTACAAAGTAAAAGTACCTAATACTTACTTATGATCGTTGTCGCTAGCACTTAATGACGCAGAGACAACATATCCTGAGGTGCCTGATGAGCGAAGAGGTATTTCATTGTAATCAGGACCATCCCGGTAAGGATCTTACTTGAAAATGTACTTCCTCCGAGGCGCTTGCTAAAGCAAAAGACAAACCTGATCTCCGTTCCTCATCAGTGTTTACTCCACTGGCTTGGCTTGACTGGCCAATAAAGGCAAGCCAGAGGTAACAAGATTTCTCCTAGGATGTCGGGTACGTGGGGTTGCGGCCGCGCAACAGTTCGTTTGCAAAATATTGAAAGATCT
Organism: Leucania comma; assembly: GCA_958295575.1. NCBI lineage: Eukaryota > Metazoa > Arthropoda > Insecta > Lepidoptera > Noctuidae > Leucania > Leucania comma. The sequence goes on from OY282461.1 coordinate 15,536,053, forward strand.
AATGGTGATATCTCTTCCATCACAAAATTTTCGTTTGATACGTCGTCAGATTTTCTTTCAGAAGTTGCTTTTTCGGTCAACTTGATAAATAACAAGAGCGAAAAAAGCGAACATCAAAACTTGATGCCAGAGCGCATGTATTTGTTCTTGTATTTTGTTTTTGCATAAATCGACAAAGTAACTGATATATTTGTGTAACCATTCAAAAGAAGAAAAAACATCAATCAGATACCAGGTACCAAAATGCTCGCATGCTTTTGCCCCTTGTTTTCCAGTCTTTCAACATAACTCAACAAAGAATCTCTTATTTCTGTATGCAAAGTAAATAGAACGCCTAAATTGGTCGAAATGGTGAGCTTCTTATGCTCGCTTTGACATTTTTGTATTGTATTGCATATGACCTAATCCAACCCTGAATTTATCCTCTCAAAGGCGGAAGCAAAAAAATGCACCAAGTATAATTTCATTTTTTGGATTTATTTAGGACGACAAATCGAATGCAGTTATTGAGAAGGTGGAGAGATCAGCATTCAGGTCATAGAAGCCCACTTCACCTAAGTCAACTAAAAGACAAATCAAGGAAGGGAGAAGAATTGCCTTTATGTGGGTTGGGAGAAGATTCTTCAGTCGATAACACTTATAGAGTAACTGTAACGGTAACGATTCGTTTACTTTTGCCATCTACTGTGATATATTATGGAATATGCGTGCAATTTTTTTATTAGCTCTTTAATAAACAAATATAGAATAATTTTAAAATATTTTCATCAACAATGAAGTTATAAAGCTTCAAAGCTGCTCATAAGAATGAAAAGTCCGACGTAGTCTTTGACGTCAAAATTCATCATGCCCTTGAGGCCGCCATAGGAAACGGCGTCGAGAGAAACAGATATACTTATTTAAAATTAGCAACTAGCTTCTTCCCACCTTAGGGGGGAATTTCGTAAAATCCGTTCTTAACGGATGTCTGCACCCTATAATTCCTTATCCGTTAAGGGTCGGTTCTAGTCTCTGTTTTTTTTGTATGAACTTCGCTCGGGATTATGTCGTCTTTGCGGCCTCAAAACAGCGGTTTTATTTTTATATAAAAAAAAAAAACAACAACTATTCAAGATTTTTGTTCTTGCGAAGCGCTTTTAAATAACAAGCTTTATTGTTTTTTGTAACTTTCAAATAGTTCCGTAACGTAATCTCGTAGATAAATACGTTTGAAATCGTAAATTAGGGTCAGATTCGCGATTTTTTTTTTATCAAGCCAACTATTTTATATCGTGTTTTCATTTTTGCCAAGCCCTTAGCCATATAGTTAATTTTAATAAAATAAATTTTCATGGTGTTCTCTTTTATATTTGTGGATTTCAATAGGTTTAAAAAAGGTCAAAATGAGTAGAACCGGGCCTTAAGAACGGTCTGATCCCGGAACCTACCTGCCAAATTTTAAGTATGTCGGTGTTATAGTTTCTGAGATTTCGTGATTAATCAGTGAGTGGTATTTCGCTTTTATATATAGAAGATGAAAAGTGAAACATGCGTTCTGAACCAAACTTTCTCTTAAACAATGGGAACAACACAATTCAAGATCCTAACTTTAAAATAAGTCGAAATGAGTCAGAGTATTACTTTCCCGGAGATCGGAGGTCAACAACCAACTCATCTGTATGGATTATCTCTGTCTTAACGCGATAATTTAATCCTTTGTTTATCCAATGCCTCTAATAGTCCCGATGCACCGGAACGGTAAGCATCTGAGCGCAGTCATGTATCATACTCCAACATATAAGAAAATAATCCGCCCGCTTGAATTACGACCGGGGGTTGATATTACAACGAGCTTCGACGTTTCAAGAAAGTCTCAATTAGAGAATAAGTTATAGCTTCTAAAACTCCGTTGTTCGTGAACCGTAAAACTCTAAATTTAGATGTTTTCCTAGCTAATCTTGCGCATGGTTTTATGGTTTGTGCAACTAAAATGTTCTTATCGTAAAATTTGAGCTCTGAAACCCTTCAATGTTTGAATGAAATAAACTGTGAAATGTTACCCAAACCTGTGACTGCTTCGCTGTCAAAATGGCGTGTCCGCCCTTTGTCTCGGTCCCCCTCTCGAGCACGCCCCTCTGTCACAACTGTTGGCTGGTCCGCTGATGACATGACACTTAGTTTCACCATTTCATAGCTCGCCCGTTGTAAATGAGTTACCTACATATATATCGCACCATTTGTTCTCTAAATAGTAAAGGGATTTATGTACCTACTTATTTTAGGTTACAGTTGACTTTTTTTACAGTATGGTGTGTCCTAATTTTAGGAAAAATTCTTCCTTCATAACTTCTTACAGTTCCCGGTGTATTGCCTTCATTAAACGCTTCTAAGTCAGCATTTCCTATTGAAATTTTAATTCTTTACGACTATAAAATATTATTTTTTACCTATTCGTACTTGAATTTGAAGTAAAAATATTATTTGTTAATAAACTGGCCTCTATTGAAAGTATAAATACGTACATTTATAATTAAAAATCAGAGGTACTAATTGGACCGTGATTTCTCTTTCCTACAGAAGATCATTACATCACATTGACATTTAGATATCCTCAACGACAATTACTTTTGTCAGTTAGCACCCGAAGAAAAAAATAGGTCGATATGTACGAACCCATTTCAGTAAAAATATGTAAGTAGGTGTTACTGAAAACTAAAATTTACCCTGAAACAGAAGATCTTTGAAGTTAAAGTTTTAATTAATTCTTGTTCCGTGGCAGTTTCCCGATAGATTTCCTATTTCTAATCGCATTAAAATCTCAACATTGGAAATCCGAGAAACGCGAGCCGCAACCACCCGCAGTCTAGTCGAAAAGCAATTTGATTTGACGGCTATCTCACCTCCTACTACGTTTATATCGAAAGCTAGATAAATATTTATTTTATCGAATCTAATTTGGCACGAAACTGGCCACAGATCGCCGCCCTTTCAGACAAGATGTTTCTGATGAAGAATGAGGTAATGTTAAAAAGACACAGTTAGGTATTATGATTGTTGATAATAATATTTTTGGTCTTAAAAAAAACTATTCAATAGTATTGCACGCATTAGTGAAAATCATTCTGAAATGTGATGGACTGCTGGGATTTTTGTACAAATGATATTTAGAATGTTAAAAACTATAACACATGTCGGAAATGACAGGGCGCAGCCGTCGGCGTCGGCTGAGCGGGCGCGGCGGGCTGCGTGCCACCGGGTTCGGCTCTCGGGTCGGGTATCGCGCCGTATACACGTTTTAGTTTACGTTTACATTACTAAGCACTTGTTGAGTAAATAAATAAAGACGTTTTAAAATAAACTTTACTATTAATCCTTGACTTAGTAACGTTTACATAACCGTGAGATCCGTGATGGGTCCGGACACTTGGACAGACAACACTGTGGTAGATCATCCGTCGGTAATTATGTCGCTTATTATGCAGTTTTTCAGTAATATCCTTATATTAATAGGAGATTTTATCATAAAAATGTGGGTTACCTTCGATTCTTATTGAAGCATAAGGTAACCAGTTTAGATAAAGATGACGCTTGAGCTATTAGGATGGGTGTCCTCTGTTGCTTCATTGTCTATTGTAAGACAGTTTACATATTGTATTTTGCTATGTTACCTATTTATTGAAAAAACATGAAAGCTTGTATTAACATACAATATTTATTTGAAATATATTACTAGAATTCTGTAATAACTACCTAAGACAGGCATGAGCTCATTCCATGAGGGATTTCCTGCTCAATACTACCCAAAAGTCCTGGTAAACGTACTTTTATTATGTTAGGTAAAATCATCAAATGACAAATCCCGCCCTTGGGTGGGGCGGGAGATAGTGTCAAACTCTTACTGACTAAAAACCTACCCTGTTCCATTCATTGCCTTCGATCCAGGGCCCCGGGGTTAATTTTCACCTAACTCGATCTTTTTGATTTGCTCTAGATCTACAAGGATGATTTGGAAAAGTGAAAAGAAAGTAATTCTTTGTCTTTGTAACTCTCATTGGCTTGTGCAGACCTGGTATCGGTATCGGAACTTAGGACCTGTTTATTACACATTTGTTTGCAAAGACACCGAACCAGTTTTTCCATTCTGTTCAACTCCCAGCTAAATATTTCCATGTTCAATTGCAATCCGTTCAACATTTGCTATCTAAAATAAAGCGAAGCTAAAGTATCTGCTCATTCATCATGAGTGTGTGGCGGCTACAACACAATTAGGTGTTTCCCTGAAGCGATCGTCGGCGGCCGTCGGCGTCGTGCGACCGCCTGCAAACTGTCATTACAAAAATAGTGGCCCCAGAAAGGGTAGTCCGAGACAAGTCCCATATGGACCCGAGTGCAATGCCGCAAGTTATTTTCAATTCTTTCATTGCCGCACCACAGCGCTCCATTTGATTTTATATCAGAATATGAAACATTTTGTTGGATTTTGTATGATAAGTACCTACTTACTTATTTATTGAACTAACATTTGCGAAGGCACTTTTTAATACTCACTCGGATGGATAAACAGATACTTTATACCAAAACTAGTGAGATATTATCACTTGTCTGTAGGTATACTTTTGATCTCAATTTCAACCTCGTCGAGTTACCTATTAAAAACAGAGTATTAGGTAAATTGTCACCCACTACCACCAAAAAAAAATTCCTTTTCACAAACCTTGATTTCTTAAAAAAAAACACCTAGTAGGAATCTATCAACCAAATCTTTCAGCAATATCAACGGCTTAGGACAAAATAATAAGTGGATCAGACAAAATTGTAGCATCTGTAATACGTAATTTTATTGTGATGCTAGGTTAAAAGTGTAATTACGAGTTCATTCTTTCAACGAGCATGAAACCAGGAAATCTGTCACAAAAGCTATTTAATTCAAGTACATACGCAACGTGTCGGTCGGCTAACTGTCGAATAAGTTTTTAAACAAAGTGTGTTACCGGCGACGGGCGATCTCCAGCAGGTTTACGTTAGATTCCGATTACTTTGATCACTTCGCACGTTCTTTTGTTAACAATCGAGCTGTTCTCAACGTTCCCGTGATATTGAACGTTTGTGTCATGGAAATAATAATGAATTCACAAAAAAATCTATAACGATATACATGTTAGAGACATCACTGATAAATATGTTTATATAAAGTACAGTATACAGTCGCGTAAAAGTTGAAATGTGACGATCACGAGCAATCCAATGCATTATGAAATGTGCATTGGACATTGACAATATTGATGAAATTCCTTGCGATACATTCATGGCTCGACAATAAATCTTTACCTCAACATTAACACAAATTAGACAACGTGACAAATAGATGTGATGGAAATAGAAACGCTGACAGTAGAACACACGTCGATCTGTTCGCGTGCTAATGCCGGCTTCACATTCCATTTTTCATGTTAAATTTAAAATAGTGGGAACTATGTTTTTGTCCGTGTGTAATAATAGGTTACATTATGTTGAAATGTAACAGGAAGAGAGAGTTCATTTCGTAATAAATCTAAACATTAGATTAGGTACCGTCCTACATCAAATTCTACACAGGTGGATGCATATTCCATATGATAAGTTAGGTACTCGTTAGCTGTCATTATATACTCTTATGTAAAACGTTAAAATGGTCCATGGTATGGACACTCGGCCGCTATGGTCATCGTCCTATCAGTTGAATTTTAAACGACCAAATATTTATCAAGTTCCGAAAATGTTTGCCTGGTAACCTATCCGATGCACCATGAACAAATATGCAGAGATGTTCTTCTAGAAAAAATAAAAAGCAGGGAGTCGGCACCAATAAATCGATTTGGAAATTGTTTGCTGAAGGGTGGGCCTGAGGTATTTAAAGAACAATTAGTCGGCTGCTTCTCAGCCCTCAGGGCAAATATTTGCCTATTCCCGCCAACCCTCGTTTGGGCCAATGCCGCCTCGAGCGTCGTTGGAAACGGTTTATAGCTAAATGTTTGTCCGCTCTCCCCCTATGTACTTAGCTATAGGTAAACTTCCCCTCCTAGCAGCCCCGGTGATCATAATTTACATCCCGCCCGCTCGCCGTTGTGGAAACTCTGATCAATACAGTTTGGATGCTTTTTGTTATGTAAAATGTACTAATACAATACTTCAATGTGGCTTCACTTTCGATAAACTTTCTTGTTTATGTTGTGAAAAGTTGCTTTGGCTTGTGATATAGAGGAGGTTTTAGCATTTTAATAAACGAAACTTACAGGTAAATTTTACGTTGAACGTTTAGACAGGTAGTTGATGATTATCATGCCATTTAATCTCCGGATCTTGGCCACCGCATACCATGGTTCCTCATGGTGGTTGTGAGCTCAGATGTGCTGCTCTGTTATGGGCTCTTATTTATTTTATCATTTATGTACTCACGTACATACATTAAGAAGAGATACAGTATTATAAAATAAAATTGTACAAAGGTAGGTACTGCTTATTTCTAAAAGAAATTTCTTGCTGCAAACCTGCGAAAGGAGAGTTAAGAAGAAATGTAGGCAATAGTTTGTAAAAATGAGAAAAGAAGAGTTTGTGAAATCTTAAATTACAGCAATAAATATTTATAAATACCTTATACTAAAAATAAATACATAATATATAAATAATTTATCATACTAGAGAGGAAAGATAGGGCTCTTTTACTTTAGCTTTGAAGAGCGAAATAGTTTTTAAGTCTCGTATGCTAGGCGGAAGAGAGTTCCACAACTTTATTACATGGACTGAGAAAGAGTAGGAGTAGAAGCTGGATTTATGAGGAGGGAATTTGAGAATGGATCTTAGGTGTTATCTGTACGGGGCGTCGGAGGATCCTTCGTACTTGCGCGACAGATTTTCTGAATCTGTCGCGCAAGTAGGAAGAATAGGACGGGTTGTGAAGGATGTTGAAAAAGAGACATAAAGTCCGAGACTCCGAGTGTTCCTGAGAAGACGACATCATGTGATAGGGTTCCACTCGTGCCGCTTGAGTTCCTTGCGAAGATGAGAGACGTGATCATACTTACGTAGACCAAAAACAAACCGAATACATAAGTTTGCAGTCGCTCAAGCTTATTTAATAACTCCTCAGTAGCATCCAGGTAGCAGACATCTATAATCGGCTGAATAAGAGTTTGGGTCAAAGAGATCTTCGTTTTTAAAAGCAAGAGACCCTGGAGACTTTTAAGCGAATGAAAGGCAAAGTTTACTTTTTGACTGACTTCAATGACCTGCGCACGCAACGAAAGATTGGAGTCAATAATAACACCATAACACCCAAATCTTTTGCAGTTTCGGTGTAGCCGAACACCATCGAGAACTACAGCCGTATTGCGAACGAATCTACTGCTTATGATCATGGCCTGTGGTTTAGTTGCGTTGATTTTATGTGTGTGACTTGCATATCCAACTTTGATATGTCCGAACACTATTAACGACATGAGCAAGGGTGCTGTGGTTATCGCAAATAATAATAAAAACTTTTTACAAAAAGAAATACAACCGACTTCAAAAACACCAAAAAGCGCAAAATAACTTCAATTTCGGAAGTCGGTGTTTCTATAATAGTTTAATCTCTTCGTTATTCAACACCGACTTCTGAAATTGAAGTTATTTTTCGCTTTTTGGTGTTTTTGAAGTCGGTTGTATTTGTTTTTTTTTTTTGTAGAAAGTTTTTATTTCACACTTTTTAGTTATAGTATCCCTCAGTCAAACTTAAACAGATACCTTCCGCCATTTGGTTCCATCATCAAATCATCATGACAATTCTAACAATACCAAACACGGCTAGGATACCTACACGAATTTATTACAGAATTCCGGTTCTTACCTACCTTCCGGTTTCATCATCAGATCAGTTCTATGTATCCCCTCCCCTTCTTCCTTCAGTCACATACCGACTACATGTATAAACAAAGCAATTCTGCTTGTTATGACAGTTCTGCTATGATTTTTTGAAGATTTCCGTTCTATGTCTTCGAAGTTCATCATCAGATCAAAACAAAATTTCTATGGAACCAACTCGGGAGTATAATCTTTAAACCATAACTAAAATTTTCAAAATCGGTTTACAATATACCGAGATATCGGCGAACAAACATATACAAACGACAGTTCTGCTATGATTTTTTGAAGAGTTTCGTTCTATATCTTCGAAGTTCATAAACAGATCAAAAAGATGTTTTTATGGGACATGGGACCAATTCGGAAGTACAATCTACCAATCAAAATAAAAATTTTCGAAATCGGTCCACAATAATTGACCGAGATATCGGTGAACATACATAAACTAAAAAAAATACATACAACCGAACATAGAACCTCCTCCTTTTCAAAGTCGGTTAAAAAGGGGCATAGTACGCGTTTGGATGTAGTATTTATGCTTACGAAATTATTATTTTACATTGTTACGAGTATAAAAAATCACTCGCGCTTTTTGACCTGACAGCTTTCCTACTTCTAATTTGAAGGTGATGGAAGGTGGTGTATATTTATTTTATTGTGCTATGAGTCCTAAACTATCTAAAAAGGTCCTGATATCAGAGTCCTTACATTACTTTATCATCTTTATCTAAATATAAAAGGAGAAACTGACTGACTGACATATCAATGCACATACTGTGGACATACTATTTAAGAGTCAACGAATACCTAGTTGAGAACATAGTAATTAAAATAAAAGAAGTACCTGTTTAGCCTTCTAGACATCTCAGTATTTTTTGGTCACCTACAGGGCTGATTATTAAAAAAGTGATTCAGTTCTAATATCTCAATATTACACTACACGGCCGTAAAACACCACACTGGCCTTGTGCGGGAAATCAAAAATCTGAAATGTTTATTTTAAATAAAGTACATATTTACAGGAACTTGAATTGTCAAAATGTCAGCCAGCTGAAGTAAAGCTAAATTGCACGTTCTTATATCGATAATTAGATGGAGAAGAATGTTCAAGAAACTCCATAAAAACTCTTTTATATTATGTTATGAGTTACAAAAATCATTGTTACATATTTCTTGTCGCTTCTTGCGACTTCTTAAGGATGGTGGATGTCTATGTCTTCGAATTTTTGGTTCTAGGGCTAGATAATGTTATACTCAAGATATTTTTCGTTTCCGTTTTGAGAGCCATTAATTATTAGGTATAAAATATTCACAAAATATAAAGCTATTCGGTCACTGTTAAACAGTTAAAGACAACGAAAACATCGCTAAATCTAATAATTCACCTATCTCTACAAGATATTGTGACATAGAGATTAGTCGGGATTCGTGTCGGCCCGTTGTATTTTAATGCTGTTTTACAAGAGATTAAATGCCGACAGTGTTTTGATTTCTTTCTGAATAACATCTTGTAAGATTTGACCGCGAAACTTCTACAAAATTAATTTATGCATGAAATAAAATGTTACTGAAATTATAACACAAGAATAATTTACATTTAAAAAATACTTAACTAACTATAATTACATTATAATAAGAAAATAATAATAAAAACCCTAAACTAATAATACTATAATAATAAAAACAAAATAAAATATTTTCCGCGTCGATGTCGATTGGTAATGTGCCCAAAATACAAATTAATTCAGGTAGTTAACCTAATATAACTATATTTATTAAAAAATAATTACCTCGGTTAAGTTAAAGATTAAGAAAATATTAACGATATAGTTGCAAGTAATAAAGCTAGTTCATTGATTTAAAACGTGTGTTAGGTAGACGGTAGTAGTAGACACTGACAGCGTAAGGTGACCACCAAGGCGAGTCGCCGCCTGCGCCCGCGCGGGCGGTCCGGGCGTACTTACAAAAATACCAGAATGTAATTAAATGTGGATAACTTGCGCTTTATAGACGGCTGCGCGCGCCTGTGTTTGTTTAGTTTGTTATAGATGTGTTTTTACGCAATCTGGAAGTCGTAAATCGTGAACACCAAATTATGTCGTTCACTAGAGTGAGGTTACCTTTCCACAGTTTTCTGGTTTGTTTTTTACCTTTATAGGCAAGTACCTAAATGCAATAGAAACTTATCAGACAACTATCTATCGTTGTTAGTGAGACTAGGTATTAATCCTAATACTAAAAGACATATCGTTGGGGACTTAGGTAATGGCACGAATGATATACCTATTAACTTTACACAAGTTCAAAGAAGTACAATTTGTATTAATTCCACCTATCTAGTCTATAAAAAATTGAAAATAACAAAACAACAAAAATAACGAACAATTAATCGAGACACAATAAACACTGAACACGCACACAAAACTAATATCTAAATGCGCAACAATTTCTAGACCGTGCCCGCATCGAGAATGGAATCCGCACCCGCGGGTAATGTGGCGAATAATCCACCTCGCGCGCCACCGTGCCTCAGGCTCACACAAAGCCCGTATAGCTATAATCCGCAAAAACTAATAGTATACAGATAACCAAATAAACTTCGCTATTTTAAAAACTGAACTCACGTCGATTTTCGACCTTGTGACGTTACCGGAACAGCCCTTTTCCCCAAACGTGTCAGCATAAAATATCTGGAAGAACCTTTTTCGATAAAAAATTTAACAAAACTTTTTATTTACAATATCGACACGCTAAATGCTTCGCAGTCGATTTAATTCAATTTGTTAACAATAATACTACAATTTTTACTCCATTATATCCACTGTCATCGATTGTCTTCTTGGCTACAGTAAAGAAGGTCAGAGCTTTCGGCTCCTTGCACTTTTTATTTATTTTTTTTGCTAATTTTATTTTGAGAATCGTTTTGTATTTTTTTGTTAGTGTATTTTTGCCATTTGGATAGACCCACCCAGACTCTGTTTTGAGATCATCAACTTAGATTGTAAAAATTGTCCAACGTCTCATTCTTGATGCAATTAATAAGTATATTACAGGGAGTCCTGGATAACTAGGAACTGATTACAGGGGCTTTTCATTTACACCGGGCGGCTTCTTGAACTTATGTATTGTAGTGTTATTTAATACTCACATTACTTGCTCTCTGTTCTCATGCCTTTTTATTGTATTAATGCCTTCTGTTAGTTTATAATTTTAATTTCATGTGAGATGACGTTGTCATTATTTCCACCTCGCCTTGCCGGCCTTGGAAGGCTGTCACGGGGCTACTACGAGCCGACAGACCTCCCAGTGTTCCTCTGTACCTCCTAACACCTAATAAATTTTAAAAAATACCTCACAAGGAACATACTTTATTATTTACACTCCCTTGCACCCCTACACCCTCTTCTCACCGTCTCGTAATCGTCTAAAATGTTAAAACTCTACTTTAATGCCAAATTTTTACAGCTTTATTTATTAAAACTTTATGCAACTTAAAGCCTTAGGCATTCTCTACCAGTCAACCAAGAGTGGAGTGGTGAAGAGAAAGCATTAGGTTTACAGGTTTGAGTAGAGTTTGAGCGATACTGAAATCGGGAGACAGTTTCCAAAAACATTTGTTGGTTTAAGAACTTTTAGTAGATAGGGATTTCAACATGGTTTATACCATTATGTAAATTCTGGCGATTGTTATTTATATTTCCCACGACAATCTAGTAATTTTAAACGTTTAGACAAGTTGATGGGCAAATCACTGACAGGCGGATAAACGTTTAGCCACCGGGTCTATCATAAACTACAAAAAAATCGAAACTGGCTTGTCATTTTGACACCATTCATCCATTCCGTCCGGACCCTGTTTTTTATACACTAAAACATGAACAGCACCTCCTGATCTTTATTATAAGCGGTTAAGCTTCAAATTTCTGTGTCAGAGTCAGTCGCCTAAGTCGCCTTGCAACGTAAGTTGTTTTTGCCCAGCAATGTGTCTTAATGAATTCCGTAAGCGTCCATTCATATGTCATTTGCTGAATAAACACAGACCTTTATCAAAAGTAATTTAATTTTCAGCGATAGTTTAGAAAGGAAATAAAAGATTCCATAACCGAGCTTTTCGTTTCATCACTCTCTTCTTGGTGACAAAATGGTTTTGTTATTTTTTTTTTATTTCAGAAATAATTACAAATTATATTATGATTCATAACATCCTGAGTGAAGTTAATTAAAGAGGGTAAATAAAAAGATCTATGAAAGAGATATAAGAAAAAAAAATAAAAAAAAAATGTCTGTTACTGGCAGGTAGTAATTATCTTATGTTAAAAAAAAAGTCATGTGAGCAAGTGGTAGCGGTAGGTGGATGATGACGTGTCGTGGGCGGGCTGCGGGCCGAACAATGACGGGATTAGTGCGCGTTGTTCATTTTTGTTCGCATTGTTCCCTGGCACGGCGATGTACAGCGCATGCAACGCGGATCAGCTCCGCGCATCACGCATCACGCATGGCCGGTGCCGCGTTATCACGCCGCCACACGTCCGCCACCCCTTTCAACTCTATTTGAAATGCGGTTTCAATTTGAAACTGTTTGCGGATCAGCATATTTTACTTGCGGCGTTTTTGTAATGAAGTTCCATTCAATCTGCTATCTATTAATGAGATGGGGATGAGCGCTTTGTTAACTTACAAAAATAATATAGTACTTACCTATCTAAGTACTTTTTATCCGTTCCACAGCTTCGACTGGTGTATTGTGATAAATATCAACCGTTTTTTTTTAGATTACAACTACAAGGAATTTCTTAACGTATATCTACCGACACTACGAGAAGTCATTAATTCAAAATGGTTTTTATTTTCAGCCGATCCGGATGCTAGCGATATCGGCGTCTGCCAAACTTAACGCATAAATAATCTCGAACGGAAATGGAGGATCGATTTCTGGACTGGGGCCGCTCATCAATCTATCATCCGACGGACTGATCAAACGTTTGTCGCGAATCGCACCGTCACAGGGCCCGATGACATCTGACACAATATCAAGAAGATTCTTCAAAGAGTTTTAATGCGAATTACCTGCACCTGAACGGATATGCTGAGATATTTCAATTTTCAGACTGTTAAATTCATATCTAAGTTGTTTATAGGTAAATTAGAAACATATTCACGAACCTAACGTAACGTTGACATACGGACTTCCTTCTGGATTTATAATATTTACATCAAAGGCGTCGCGCGAGTGAGCAATCATCGAGGGGGAAAAACGCGTCAAAGCGCCCTCTTCATGCCTCATGACGTCAGCACGGCCAATTTGTAACGACACGTGCGTTTTTCTTTTGTTTTCGCCTCTGTAAAGTGTGCGTGTTAACTTCTAACTTGTAGCATCTACGTCTGAGCCACAATAATCGTTCCTTTGTAAATAACCATGAGTTATTAAGATTGACGAGTGTTTTCCTTCTGTGAACTTAATAGCACAGATTAAGTTGGGGTTTATTTAAATTAAATAATCAATAACACTTTTAGATAGGTATTCTAGAATAAAACAGGATCAATGGCATTTTTAGGCAAATCCTCTAAAACTGTCACTGAATTTGTTTTGGTTTCAGCAGTAGGTATTTTATTATTGTTATTATAAAGACTGACATCAAGATATTTTGCTGCTTAAGATTTTTGACATTCTTTTAGATTTAGACATAATAACCTGTATTAGTAGAGATCACAATAAAATATCGCCAACTTATCGATCGAGTGAGTAACAACCGCAAACGACTCAAAAAGCAAACAGCTGCAATTTGGATTTAGCCTCCACGCCTAATTTCGGTTCGTAGACTTATTTTAACATTAAATACACACACAAATATCCCTTGTATAAACACATCGCCCCTAATATTTGCATCGCGGGAAGGAAACGGCTTAACTTCAATTAACTTTGCTAAGCCATTTTAGCCTTTACTGCAACTACAAAAGGCAGGTACGTTTTCCACAGTCAAAGTATTTGTATTATTTAGCTTACACGCAAATTGTTTTTGAATTTCTTATTGTATTTATGCTAAGATAGTATTTATTCATTTTAGTATATATCTATAAGGATATATTTATGTATGTTTTAACACTTTATCTATTTGGTAAGTCACGGTGGGTATCTTAATGAATAACTCCTAGGATTTGTAGAAATAAGCAAACTGGACAAGTGCAATATAGTGCGACGCGCGTCAAAATATTCAGTACCCATTGATATTAATTAAGTAGTCGCCGGCAAATACCTTGTAAGTATTGCGATTTTTTTTATTATTACTGATAGGCTCATGCTTGACCACGATGAATTAGTCGATGATGCAGCACGCTTGCCTTGAAGTATCCTATTCACTTTTGACTTAAAGACCCTAGGTGACGAAAATTAAGGCAAAGCGTACCCTTACTGAGCAAGCCAAACTCGTACTTGACCGGTTTTTTGAATTATTATTATATTTCAATGTTAAGCACGTCATAGTTACAAAGTTGAATATATGTTTTAATGTATTACAAACAACGAATCTTGTTCCTTTAATTTTAATATTTATTATTATTTTCTCTTATTGCTATAGCGTCGTCAATAGAACACAGTCTGTGAAAATTTCAATTATTTACCTTTTAAGATTCCTGAGATACAGCCCGCTGACAGACAGACAGATATAACAGGTCAAGTGTTAGGACGTGTGTGTTTAGTATTTAGGGTTCTTGTTCGTTACCCTTCGGATACGGAACCCTAAAGATCCTTTGTGTTAGGTAGACATTCCATTCATTAGCAGTTTCATGTCCGTATACATCATCAATATTACATACCGCTTGAGATACATGGTTTCCACGGTAGAACTCATATTATAAAATAATACGAGATTTCTTAGGTTTCTTACAAAAATGTTTATAAATACAGCGATATTACAGAAAATACAAAACATAAAGAAACCAATATATATCTTATTTCGGAAAAAGAACAACGTACCTTTAATATAAAGTTTAATACACAAACCTATAATTCCAAGTCAATTCAAAGATATAATAGCACTTCAATGCAACCCGCTTTAAAAAAGGCAATTTCATAGGTTACACCTATTATACATGCATTATATAATATACATCTAAACCTTCCTCATAGATCACTCTGTCTATTGGTGAAAACCGCATAAAAGTCCGCTCTACCCCTAGGCAAGTTACGACCGTTTCGTTTGATTCTCTTGTTTCAAACACCTCAAGTTGGCCACGCCTCCAATTCCTTTGTTCTAACGTCATCTCAACGCTCAGTCACGTGATCAGAACAAAGGAATCGGAGGCGTGGCCGACTCGAGGCGTTCGACGCAAGAGAAACGAAACGAAGCGGTGGTAACTTGGCTAGGGGGGCAGTACTTTTTGGTTTTATATGGGGAGACTTTCTGATATCTATGTGGGAAACGTTTATAATCCATACCACTATTAAAAATGTGAATGTGACTCTGTGTGTCTGTTACACTTTCAGAGTTGAACTACTCAATCGATTTTCTTAAAAATTGTTACGGAGTATGCTTAAAGCCTAAGGCAGGACATAGGCTACGTTTGATCTGTCTTCGACTTCACGTCTGGAATAACCCGCATTCACGAGGGCGAAGCCGCTAGCTTCTGCCAGAAGCTAGTGAGAAAGCATAAGGATTTGAAGAAGACGGATTGGTCTTGAACGTGTGTGTGTAGATTCGCGTGACATTGCCTTAGTGTGTGAGATATTTTCTTTACTTTCTGTAATTTATTTCATCACCATTGCCCTCAAAACGGCGACGGAAAAAAATCGTAAAGTAATCGGCATGTCCTGGCACTAGAAATTAAATAACCTGTTGAATTTTTAGTTCCAGAAATCCATCAACCGGAATGCAACGCAATGGAATACGACCTTTTTCGTTTCCTAAAGAGGAGGCCTGAGTTCCAGCAGTAGGAACATTATAAGGCTATTTTACTATTGGGTTTTATATGACACCTAGCGCTTCGAGCTTAAGCACACAGAAGTGTATATGGGTAAAGTGCAAATGGACACATCCAAGATCAATCAGTGTTAGTGAGATAGCACAACTACAACATGTAACTGAAGTAACACACTCACACATACACACCCCAATTAGGAAAGTAATTTACAATCATACTTCAAGCACTTAATGATAAATGATATTTATTTTGAAAATAGGTTTTGAAAAATACTTTTACACGTCAGTCAAATTTTTGTTTTTCGTCAGTTTAAACTAGATGAGGCCGCGACACGGATATCGATGGGCTGAGATGAGATTGTAATTACATAATTATAATCAATGCACTCTTTTTTAAAATTAGGCAGATAATATTGATACCTTTGAGTTCTAAGATCACAATGACCAAAATGCGTTAGACGCCCTTTGAGCCCACAAATATTGACATGAATCGACGAACTTACACACGCACACACAAACACTCTAGTGACAATCAAGATTTATCAAAATATGTCATAAATGTGTCTTTATTTATAATGAAAAAAATACCTATTTTAAAAACAGCTGTAATTGATTTTGAATATAGTTACTACGTTCGGGATGAACGTTTATTATGTTGCATGATAAACAGCATGCATCCAGAACCCACACATCAGTTTTCACTACACTCGGTTTTAGTATAAAAGAACAAAGCTTGATAAAGATATTCCGTGCTTTGTGCCCAATCCTTTCCCGTGAGGCCGGTCGTAATAAACAAATGACGGACAGTATTTAGTATTACCTTTCAATACGTTGCCGTTAACGCGGCCGGCGTGCAATGTGGTGAACACATGGGCGGGATCCTCGGTGGCCATGATATCCTGATACGCGGGACACCAACAGTGAGTCTTACCCCTACATTCTAAATCCTATCGTCACTCGACTAAATCTCTTTAAATCAAATTGACAGTTAAAGCCAGTTGTTTACTAACATTAATCGATGGGTTTTTTCATAGTCTTTTGTTTTGACTTCAAATGTACGTGTTAAACAAATCTATAGGCTTACCTACCTAAAGATTTTTTATAGCTCTCTCTAACGTATGGATCTTGTTCCAATTGCGTACCTACTCATCTGTAATAACTAATGTAAAACCTTTATAAAATTTGCAATTGTATTATTAACACAATCTTCAGTTCATAATGTAGGTACTCTTTTCTTTTATTAATTAAACCAATTATTGGCACTTTTTAATGGTCAGTCAGAAAAAGCTTATTGCATATTCTAAAGCGTATACATAAGAAAAAGAGTATGCAAAAAACTCTATAGACACAGCTTACATATTTCTTGTCACTTAATTATTATGTAAAAACCAAAGTAAAAAAAAAAAAATCAAAATCCTCTGCAACTGTTATCCTAATGCAGGACAACTTTGTTGACTTCCATCACAAGAATTTCAGACATTTCAGGGCTGAAATTATAATACCTAATAATAAAGATGTAAGTACAACGGTTCATCACACTGTATTTTCACTCTAGTTAGACAAGTGACATTTTAAATGCGAATGTGTTGTTAGAAATAACGAAATGTATGGGAACGACCAAATCCTACCGAAATTTTTTTCATTTTGACTTTTCGACAAATGTTATCGCTGATGAAAAACCACTTGGTGTAAAGTTGGTACCCCGAAGCGTCAGGACTTGTCCCACGCACCCGTCAGCGTGTGGTGGGCGCGCACTTCAGTGGTGCCACGCCGAGCTGGGTCGACTGCACGCCGCGTCATAACTCTTCACCAGATTATTAACGAGCTTATTAACTTTACCCCTAATGTCTTTGTTGTGGGATAAACAATTTCCAAAAGTAAGCCGCTTTGAGGTAAACAAAAATGTGTTTTTACCTACATATTTTTTTTTTGTCCCTTCTCTACACCGTCTTGTAATCACTAGTTGGATATGAATTAGGATAGTGTCCGTAAGGTACCCGTAAATTAGCTGACACCATTTTTTTTTTTTAATTAACTGCAATAAAAAATTGCACATGGAAAAATTGCAGTTTTTTATTATCATTTTTAAAGCTTACGAATCTTAATGTCGACTTAAAATAATAATGTTAGCTTTAAATATTTTTTAATGTCTAGTAATAAAACATGGGTTGTCGTGGCGGCGGTATGGTTAAAATACAAGATAAACAGAACGGTGTCAGTACACTCTCGGGGCTCGAATCTTATTTATTTGTCTAACTTTTTAGATAAATAACATTTTGTTTATTTAATAACTTCTGCCGGTTACCGATATCGATTTCAGTATCTGTACCGAGGTAATATGAAGTGTTTCGCTGAAAATAATACCTTTAATTAAAGTTCATAGACATTTCGGCTACATTATTTTCTGTATTTAAAAATAATAAGTTTTAGAGGGCTCAGAAGATACCCACACGGGCTATTTACCACCAAACCACAACTCGTAAAATTTAAAAAAAAAAAATCGGTTGAAAGTCCTTGCTAACAAAAACAAATTGCATAAACTGCTGTGTCGTAGATATATAAGGACAGAATAAAGGGCTATTTATAAAAGCGAGTTTTAATAAAATTTGTTAGTGGAAAGTTTAAGTGGCGGCGGGACTAAGCCGCGGTTAAACTTAGTGCCGTTTGTTTGGATAAGCCAAACGCGTGTGACGCTGACGGCGGCCGCTGCGGGCCTAACGCTGCGGACACATTGCGGCTAGCAGCGGCTTCAGTTCACGTATTGGGTATTTTTATGAGTGGAAATACATCAATACATCAAATAACTTCTATCATACTGGGTGAAGCGAGATCCCTCTCGCTTTACTCAGAGCGAGAGAAGCGCGGTAAGTGTCAGACTTCTATCGACTAAACCCACCTGTGCTCCTTCAAGACCAAGTTAACTCTCGAACAATTCCGCATCTCTGGTCAGTATTCCTCTATAGAGTTGAGTTTAATAAGTAAAAAAAGAAATATGTTACCAAAAAAAGAATTAATGTAACTCATAATACAATTTTAAATAAAATAGTGTCGATTAGATAGAGTTTCTTGCACGTTCTTCTCCATAGAGATCTACGCTTTGGAACGTGCAATTTATCTTTTTTTTTTTTGACTGACCGCGACATTTTAGCTATTCGAAATTGCCTGTAAATGGTCTATTTGAAATAAATGAGTTTGAATTAATAGAAATTATGTTTTTTCTTACTCCTCCGTTGTTCTTCTCTGAGTATTTTCGTTTCGGGTTCCATTTCTCCGGGACTCGTTGAGAATCGTGGTCGCCAGTCACTACAGTTGATTCTTACTTTCAAATGCTGCAATGGTTTATTCGACGTAAGTATAGCAAAAAAAAAAACTGTCGTCCGATAGGTCTAATAGTTTATAAAGAACGATTATGTAGACTTTGCGTCTTACCCTTTGAAAGTCACATAAATAACACGTTATTCGAAAGATATATAATTAATGGACACGAATGGTGAAGACGACTTTTTACTATTTAATTAGGTCTAGTTCTTGATTTTGCGTGAAAAAATATGATCAATTTTAAATCGTCAAATGGTGGACATAATGAATTTCAAAAAATAAATAAAAATATCTGACATAATTTACCAATACATCATATACATCCATTAGATTCTACTCACAATAATTAATTTCATGAATTGTTACTTAGCCTTCATCCTCTCTCCTAACTTTGCTGTGCCCGACAGGGTCCATATTGATCTTGCAATATTTTATTTTATCTGTGAACATAATTTGGAATGCAATAAAGTATTGAGTATTAACGTCATATTTTACTTAGTTGTATTGAATGGTTAGAAATATATTTTCATAGAATGTGAAAGGATATTAAATAAAGAGAGCAATTAATGGAGATCTGCCTAAAATAGATTGGTAAGTGCTAAATTAATCTGCTGATTAAATAAGGGCTTTGGCGACGGTCAGATTGTGAGTGTTCCTAATTCGACTAGTCATAGTCATAGTAGTTTATTGGTAAAGCATTCTTACAAGTCATCAACAGAATGTAAACAAATAATAGTCAGCAAATGATAAGGTACAAATAAGTTACATTACAACGTCAAATAATAAAAAATATTCAAAAAAAAAAGTAAATGCAAGAACACCAAAAAATAGAAGTCAAATTACAAATTAAAAATAAATCATTCTGAAAATTCAGAATAATTTACAGTCCAAATTAATATTTATAACAAAGTCAAATTAAATTATATAAAATAATAATAAAATAAGAAATAAAAAAAAAAAAAAGCTTGAAGCTGCCTGTAGTCAGGACACCAGAAATAGCTGCAGGCAGTTAATTATAATAATAATATAATATAATATTTCACAAGTATCACAGATCGCCGTCTAGTCCCAAGCTATGCAGAGTTTGTGTTATGAGTTCTAGACAACTGATAAACATACTTATGTATATATTTCTAAATACATACATAAGTATTATAGATAAATTACACCCAGACACAGGACAACTGATCGTGCTCATCACTTAAACATTTGTCCTGGGTGGGAATCGAACCCACGCCTCCGAGCCCATATGTAACATGAGTCGTCTTGAAAGATTTGGCAAGCGTTCTCGAATGATTAAGACAATGAATAAATAAGAGTATTTATTAGGAGGTTAACTTGCTACAATGACAATAATCTTATCTCTCAAACTTGTGTGATCGTAGCAATTTAATCTTCTTTCTTCTTCTTTATTATCTATTCTGCGAGGACCATGCTGATGAAAACCAACACATATATAAACAGAGGCTCGTTTGTGATATACGACTGAAGTAAAATGTAATCGCGTGCAACAAAGTCAAGCGCGGCGCCGCTCTGTGGCCTAACCCTTACACCATGCGTACTTTATTCTGTCACTCAGTAGAAACTGTTACTTTTTACTGTTTAATCAAATTAAATAACACCCCGTTGCTATATCGGAAGTGGGTTTATAGCGAATTAAAGAACAGATCCATCAGAAGAAAAAATGGTTTTAAATAGGTACCTATACTATGATAAAGGTTCCAATTACCCCTCGTAAATTGTCGCACGTCATCATCATCATCATATCAGCCGAAAGACCTCCACTGTTGGATATAGGCCTCCCCCAAGTGTCGCCACAATGAACGGTCCTGTGCATCTCGCATCGGATTCCCGCAACTCTTGCCAGGTTATCGGTCCACCTTGTAGGAGGCCTTCCAATAGTGCGTCTTCCAGTACGCGGTCGCCATTCCAGAACCTTTCGGCCCCAACGGCCATCCGTTTTGCGAGCAATGTGCCCTGCCCACTGCCACTTAAGTTTGCTACTTGCTATGTCGGCAACCTTGGTTCTCTTGCGAATATCTGCAAAAGTAGTTTCGTAGCAACATCGCTATTTTGGAAAAAATGGGTTACGTAGGTTTTTGTAGCACGAGATATGACAGTAGCCACAGAAAAAGTAATAGTAAAAAACAGTAGCGAAATTGATAACGTCGTGCCTAGTTGTCTAGTATTATTAAAATACCTTTGCACAAAATGTGTAGAGTAATTCTTTCATTTTTTTGGTGGTAGTTACACGGTTCGCTACGTTCACATGATTCGCTAGTTCACGAGTATTATTAAAATTCTCGAACACAGTATTGTGCATCCACTTTATTTTATAATTAAAAACGTGACTTGACAAATAATAATTATTATTCAACTAAAAAAAAAATTCATTAAATGATGTGTTCAAATTTATAATTTTTCATGAATGGCGGCCGTGCTTAATTTTGAGACTGGCCGATTATCTGGCGGAACAATCCGATGTGTAAACACTGTCGCCGCATTCTCGACGTGTCCACGACGCGGCTCCACGTCACACGTAGGTGTTACTATGGCCCACACAAATTTCAATGGAGATGTAACAATGGCCGTCACTTGTCGCCTACCAAATCTGGTCAGTTTTGACATGTTGTCATGTTTTTATATACGCCCGCTGTCAATGCTTCCACGACGATTTTACGGTCGAAGGGCTGCCCAATTTGCCACAATGGCCTACACTTCTAATTCCCATTGTGAAGATTACGAATTTACGTCTCTATGTTATTGCGACGCGCCTCACAATGCGGATTAAGCTTTATTTGTTCAAATGACTTTAGTTTTTGGTCCTAGTTGTGACGGGAAGAGATTATATTTGCTCATCCTGTTTCGTGTGACTTTTCAATATTGTGTAATTGGCTTACCTGCCTTTCAGTCATACAATTTAGCTCTTATTACAATTATTTCCTTTAAATGAAGTGGTGGATATGTATGTGTCCATCAATTATAAAAAAACCTATTCACGTTTTTATCACATCAAAAAACTAAACAAATAAAATCAAAGAAAAAATAAAAATCTCAGACATTTATAAATCCTATTAGTTGCAGTTGCAAAAATCTGCCAGGCCACTAGTAGGTCACCTGACAACCTACCTAAAGTCCAAGTAGACCATTAAATTCGTTTTTTTTTTTTCTATTTTTACTTTTACGCCTTATACAAAAGGTAGGATGATACAAAGGAGGATAGACTCACGTTTGGCCACTATATCACATGATATGGCCGACGATGGAGCACGCTTGCCTAGAAGTAACCTATTCCCCTCTTGACATAAAGACCCCTGGGTTGTAGTTGTTGTAATATCACATCACTAGTTAGTAAAACTAATGGTCACAACCCTAGTGAGATATATTGGTCATTGTCGGTATAGGTGTGATGACCTAAGCAGTGTCTGATTAATCCTAATATTATGTACTTGTTCTAAGTCTAATAAATCTAGTATTCACTATATCAAGTGTTTCAATATAAACATTACATGGTGTCAGAAGTGAAGAATCCAAAAACACGAAGAAAATCGCGAAAAAAATGGACCACTCATCAACAGTCAAAAGCGGTAGCCATTTTGAACAAAGTCTGAACAATGCGATTAAAGCCTTGAAAATCACCTCAGATTCAACAAACAACAATGCGGAAGCATGGAAACGCTGGTGGCAGCAATTTGAGCTGTATTTGTTAGCCACAGGTCTGGACAGGGCAGGTGAAAAACGCAAGATCGCCATTTTACTCCATCTCATTGGTGAGAACGGTTTAAATATATATAATACATTTAACCTCAAAATTGAAGAGACCACGCTAGTGCATGTCAGAGAAAAATTCGACCATTATTTTGAGCCTAGGAGAAACTTGACCATGTGCCGTTATAGTTTCTTCACAAGGAGACAACAGAAATCCGAGTCCATCGAGGGATTCCTGGCAGATTTAGAAAACAAAAGTCAAGAATGCGAATTTGGAACGCTCAGGGAATCACTCATCAGGGATATTTTTATCGCAAATCTAAATCTAGATTTAGCACATGTCCGTCAGAGATTGCTGCAGGAACCTGATCTGACATACCAGAGGATGCGAGAACTAGCAAGGACACTCATCGTTGCTCAGCAGGATGCAGAAAAAATGCTCAATGGTTCTACAAACAATGGTTCTACAAATGAAAATACAGAAAATGTCATGCATCTACGTCGGAGGAGCCGTAGTCGAGGGGAACGTCGACAGCGAGCTTCACCAGTCGGTCAGCAGGGATCTGGCGCAGGGAAGTCACCCAACAAAGGAAAACAGTCTCCCAACCCTGAAAAGCGCTCGAGGACGTGTAGCCGCTGTGGGCAGTCTCACCGCTACAAGTGCCCAGCGCAAGGAGTCAAATGCAGGTCATGTAAATCTTTTGGTCATTTTGCTAAGTACTGTTTTACAAATAAAAAAGTCAGTCATTTAGAGTCGTTTAATTCAAGTGATAACAGTAGTCAAGATTATTTTGTTGGAATTATAAGTCATAAGACAAGTCAATCCAACAGTCATTCAAAGTCACACAAACATGTCAAGTCAATAGGCACACCGTCACACCTACACCGACAATCACAGTCAGGGTGGTCATATAATGGCCAGTCACAGTCTAGGAATGATTCCGATGATGAGATTGGTGTCATATCTGAGAGATCTCATGTAGACTCACATTGTCATAAAAAATATTATAAGTCATGTCTCAATGATGAAAGTGGTGAAAATGTAATATCTGAGAGGTCTAAAAATAGCCTCGGTGATGAATGCAATCACCAGTCTGAGAGATTCAGTGTCAAGTCAAAGAAGTCAAATAAATATAGTCAAAGTCAAAGTTCATATCTCGATGATGAACACAGACACATGTCTGAGGAATCACTCACTATCACAACAAAACCATTTCATCAAAAGTCATTTGTTACACTTAGAACAAGTACGTCAATTACATCACCACAAAGTCAACAAGTCAACACAGTAGATACAACACAAAACAAATACTATTCTAATCAGTCATGGAACATAAACATTTTAGTAGGTCATACACAAATTAGTTGTATCATTGATTCAGGAGCTGATCTTAACATAATGTCAAAACAAACTTTTCTTTGTTTAAAACGTCATTCTCAAATGACACTTGTCAAATGTCAGATAAATGTCACTGGATTTGGTGGCAAGTCAATACCCATAATTGGTAAAGTCAATGTCAGATGCAGCTTAACCTTGAATAACAGTACTATTATAGAAAATATAGTATTTATAGTCGCAGATTTAGTTTGTCCAAATGTCCTAGGTCTTCCCACTTGTGAGAAATTAGGTATAATTAAAAGAGTTTTTTCAGTGTCAAAACAAGATTTTTGTCAACAAATTCTTACACATTACAATGATGTATTCCAGGGTCTTGGATGTCTACCTCCTGTCTGTCACCTGAAACTCAAACCTGATGCAGTGCCATGTGTGGATCCTCCCAGGAGAGTACCATTTGCGTTGCTCGATAAACTTCGCGAAGAGTTGGATCGCATGGAAAGAATGCAGGTGATTGAGAAAGTCACTAAGCCTACAGAATGGGTGAATAGCATAGTAATTACTGTCAAGAGTTCAGGTCAGTTGAGAATTTGTTTAGATCCTAGAAATTTAAATAAGAATATTATAAGGGAAATCTATCCACTTAAGTCAATTGATGAGATAAGATCTCAGTTAGTTGGAGCTGAATGTTTCTCTCATTTAGATGCTTTTTCAGGATTCTGGATGTTAAGATTAGATGAATATAGTTCTGATTTATGTACCTTTCAAACACCCTTTGGTAGATATAAATATTTAAGATTGCCTTTTGGTATAAATGCATCATCAGAAATATTTCAGAGAGTTATGATGAATTTGTTTGGTGATTTAGAAGGAGTCTTAATATTCATCGATGACATTCTTGTCTATGGACCGAATGAGGCCATACATAATGAGAGATTACATAAGGTCATGCAAAGAGCACGTCAAGTCAATTTAAAGTTCAATAAGTCTAAATGTAAATTTCTAGTTTCTGAAGTCTGTTTTTTAGGTTATGTTTTTAGTAAACATGGTGCTAGGGTCGATCAAGAAAAAGTAAAAGCAATTGTCAATATGCCTACACCACAAAATGTCAAAGAATTGCAAAGAATTTTAGGTATGATCAACTATTTAGGTCCCTTTATTAGCAATTTGTCAGAAAAAACTCAAATTTTAAGACATCTTTTGAAAAAAGATTCAGTCTGGACTTGGGATGAAAATCACAGTAAATGTCTTAAGAGATTAATAGATGAAATCACAAAGTCACCAGTCTTAGCTCATTATAACCCCAATATTCCATTAGTCTTGTCAGTAGATTCGTCTAAGTCAGCATTGGGAGCAGTCATTTTACAAAACAATAAACCCATTGCTTATAGTTCAAAAACACTAACAGAAACTCAGTCTAGGTATGCTCAAATTGAGAAAGAATTGTTAGCAATACAATTTGGTTGTGAAAAGTTTCACCAGTATGTATATGGTCATAGGGTAACTGTCCATACTGATCATAAACCCTTAGCCTACTTATTTGATAAACCATTACATGATGTACCAGCTAGATTACAGCGAATGATGTTAACTTTACAAAAATATGATTTGAAAGTTATACATGTCCCAGGAAAGCAGATGTATATATCAGATACATTGTCCAGAGCAGCCTTAAAAGATCATTATATACCAGAGAATGAATCTGAAATATCTTGTCATGTCAATTTAATGTATTCAAATTTAGCTATCACAAAGGAATACAGTACAAAACTGTTGCAACATACAAATAAAGATGAAACTTTGCAATTGTTAAAGAAATATTATTATGAAGGTTGGCCAAAAAATAAAAATAAAGTCAGTCCATTGGCAAAACCATTTTGGAGTACACAAGCTGAAATTCATGTAGTCAAAGATTTGTTGTTTAAAGGTTCAAAATTAATAGTACCTCAGTCTATGTATAAAGAAATGTTGGCTAAAATTCACGAAGGTCACCAAGGTATAAATAAATGTTTAAAAGTAGCAAGAGATTCTTTGTATTGGCCAAGCATGTCAGCAGATATTAAAAATGTGGTAGAACAGTGTCTCATATGTGCAAAATATAAACCTTGTAATCAAAAGGAACCACTACAAAATTTTGAAATAAATAAGTATCCATGGCAACAAGTTGGTATTGATTTAATGTATTTTGATAACCTTACATATTTAATTGTCACAGATTATTATTCTAAATACATAGAAATAGCTTTGTTAAATAAAAACAGTACAGCCAAAAATGTAATTACACATTTAAAGTCTATTTTTGCCCGTCATGGAATACCTTTGTCATTAGTGTCAGATGGTGGACCTCCTTTTCAGTCATTAGAATTTAAAAATTTCCTACATGAATGGGACATAGAACATAATGTAACTAGTCCATATCATTCACAGTCAAATGGACAAGCAGAAAGTTCAGTCAAAATAGTCAAAAATATGTTAAAAAAATGTAGAGAAAATTCGTCTGACCCATATATAGCCTTATTACAATATAGAAATACACCTAAGAATAACTTACCATCTCCAGCACAATTGTTAATGTCTAGGAATTTAAGAGATAACATTCCAATGTCATACAAAAAATTAAAACCAAAGGTTGTAACATTTAAAAATTATAAAGAGTGTGTCAATAAGAACAATGAAAATAAGTCTAAGTATTATAACAAGAATACTAAGTCATTGTCAATATTATATCCCAATGATCATGTCTACTACAAAAGAAAACCAAATTATAATTGGGAACAGGCCATTGTCAAACAAAGGTTGACAGGAAATAGGTCATATATCATTGAGGATGTCAATGGAGTTAGGTATAGGAGAAACAGAATTCACCTAAGGCATAAATATTCTCCTATGTTATCCAACTCGTCGCAGGGGAGAGAGGAAGGTGATAGTCAGGAGTCAGCACCTCAAGAATCCTCATCTCAATCCATAGGTCAAAAGTCAACCCGTTATGGTAGAATTGTAAAGCCAACTAGAAGGCTAATTGATGAAATCAATTAAATGTACTAAAGTGTATTTTAGATTAAGTCATATTTAAGCCAAGATGTTTTGTATTGTAAAACTAAATAAGTACTTGTCAGATACTTTGTATTGTCAATTGAATTTAAGTCAAGTCCGTCCACAGCCTATGTTACATTGTTTGTTAAAGGTTAATTTGAACTTAACAAGGGGGATGTTGTAATATCACATCACTAGTTAGTAAAACTAATGGTCACAACCCTAGTGAGATATATTGGTCATTGTCGGTATAGGTGTGATGACCTAAGCAGTGTCTGATTAATCCTAATATTATGTACTTGTTCTAAGTCTAATAAATCTAGTATTCACTATATCAAGTGTTTCAATATAAACATTACAGTAGTCATCAGGAAACACAGACTTCAGCAGGGAATTTCACTCCTAATTGTACGCACACTAAATGATTCGCTACCTAGAAGGTATCCGATGATAATTTTTTTATCTAGGTATCTACAGTAAATCATAGGTGTAATTAAAAGTGACTGGCAACACTTTTCATGAGTTATTTTTTTTTATTTGTTTCTACACATATTTAATGAAAAAAAAAAGAACATGTAAGTTCATTTCAATCTGTTCAAAATTTAGTTGTATTATTTAGGCACAGGGCAAAGTTTTTCCGACGGCATGCTTCAACTCGAGATTTTTAATTTGAAATGTTTACTCAGCCGATAGGGCGAACAGGGCGATGACTAAACGCTTTGTGACAGTTACTGATCTACAAAGAGGCCAATAAAACCCTCTATTGTTGTTCCTTATAAAAATAAAAAAATAATATGTTGAAGCACTTCTATCCTGAACAATTTATTTCATAATATCCGTATTATAATTCGTATTGCACAGCAATATGATTTAAATTGGTTCGACCCTGCTCCACAATTGGAAGGGACGTCATCCCTTTGTATGAATTGATTTTGTGTGAAAATGGGGTGTTACTATAACAACTCTGTCTGTGGTCAGACCCCCCAGTCAGTCGGCGAGATATTGATGAAAAATTGAGATCTCAAGTATTATAGGTATATACTAAAAGAAGAAATCCTTTTTTTTAAGAAATCATTCGAATTCGATTTATAAAGTTTACATTTAGTTCAATCAGGAATATTCTATTTTTGGTATAAATTAAGAAATTTTGTTGCCTGTATGTTTTTTTTTGTATGGATTGTCGAACCTCGTGGTTCGACAATCACCTTAGAAGCCTCTTGTGAAGTGGCTTGATCTAGGAGTTGATTCAGAAAGCAGTACTTTTGAACACGACTCTTATTGTTAGGAGGTTCCTCTCTCTGAAGCCCTGACCGGCGCCGGCAGCTTGAAACCTGTTCACAATACCGGTGGGCTAATATTTTTTTTTTATTTGTTTCAAGTGGTAATATTGTAAAGAGGAAAGATTTGTACTTACGACCTACTGTACCGATTATAAAAATTCTGTGACCTGCAGTAGAATGCTACTTTATAACTGAGTGACTATATATTTTTTACTGTCACGCGGGCGAAGTCGTTAACAGAATGTTATAAAAAACAGTATGTTATAAAATTAATAAAATAAATAAAAACAGCAGGTACTTAAATAGCAGATATCTGCGTAAAAATGTCATTTTTTCTTCGTTTATAATCTGATAAGTTGAAGTAACTTGACATGTCAGTGCGAACGAATAGTCTGCAATAATGCAAAGTATAATTTTATTTTTTAGTCTTAAACAACCCATAATATAGTAGTAGTGAATGTAATTTCCTTTATTCAAACGGTTACCCAACATCTGTAACAATAAAAATCAGAAAGGCTCGTTGAAGTCACTGAAAGGTGTGTAAAGTACCAATGCAGAAGTGTTCGTAATACTTCATTTCGTTCAGAAGGGAACGTTACAATGTATGTATGTAGTACCTAAGGGAGTGGTAAAACGTGGCACGGCAACCGGCTCCAGGTCGCCGTCAGGGCTCCACGCATGCGTCCTCCGCCTTCTATTATCGAGCGGCTCTTCCCACCTTATATCTTGGCTGGCATTTAATATCTATGCTAAGGCTTCTATTATATTCAGGTATTTGCGTCCAGTTCCGTTCCGCTATAGAAAACACCTACGCTTTGTCGCAGTATTTTGTTTTTATTGTAACTATTGAGAACTCTCTCTTGGTTTAAATATAGAAACCCTTAAAACTGGTCTCAACTTTTGATATAGTTAGTTTTAATCATTTCTAGTTATAAAATACAAAAAAAAAACTGTTTGGCATCCATTAAGTTCGTCTTTGTACCCTTGTGTTGCATGATGATGAAATATACATATATATAAAAGTATATATATTTGATCATATTTAAGCATGCGGAGGAGTGTTTTGATGCCATATTTAGCTAGAAATTTATATATAGTAAGAAATTAGTTGAGTGTTTTTATGTTTTTTGTTTAACTAATTTATATAAATAAATACCTTTTAAAAGTTAAAAAAGTACACGGTATTTAATAAATTTTGCAGATTTTGAACCTTTTTCCCGATAATATATTTCACACGAAATTACATCGTAAGCACACTGAAATAAAAAAATTAAGCAGTCGTTCCTGACAGGTTAGCTGACAGGAGACAAACTAGACACAAAGAGTGCTGGAAAAATATGTGAGAAGCCCTTGCCCAGCTTTGGTACAACGTGGAAAAAGAAAAGAAAAAATCTGTACAACAATTTACCTAGTGCAATTTTAAATAGGTAATGTAGTAAGGCACCTAGAACTATTGAGTTTGTAAAACATCGGAAAGGAACGGATTTATTATTCACTGAAAAGCAGATGCACTATTGAATATGTTACAAAATATTTTAAATGCACACAGTAAAGGCATAATGTAACTGTTAGGATGCACCGCAAAGAAACGACGGTAGTAGATACGTCGACGTATGAAGTTATGACTATGCACTATTGCCATATTATATGAAAGCCCCAGCACATGACACCTCCGGTTAGTTTTATAAAATAACACTGCCTACTGACGAACGTGCATTGTCATCGACAGAATTCGAGCGAACACTCGGCGCGTCATTATGGACCTACAATTAAAGAGTAAATGTTAAGTAAATACTCAACATTTATTGTCGATTTGATCCGTGACATTCGTGTTGGAGTGGCTTTAGGGATCCGACTGCTCATCGCCAATCTAATATCAACCGTACTCTTTTAATATAAAGTTCTTTTCCCCTTTACCATAATGTAGCTTTGTCACTGGAATACAGCCCACACTGCCTTTACATTTTTGTAGTGTCTGAATATATTTCATGGAATTTATTTTCACTTGAATCTGAATGGGAAGGTTTTGATTGATAAAACTGCTAGTTTATATATGCGGTGAAGTAACATTTTGTTGTGCTCAACCTGCATACTCAATGTGATTTTTTAAAAATAATATAATATCTTCGCCTGCTTCGAGAGAGTGTCAGACTTTTGCTGACTAAAATTCACCAGTGTTATTTGCATTCCAGGGTAACTCTTTCAATCAATGCCGCAACCCTGGCAGTGGTTACGCTAGAATAACTAATCAATCGATTTACATAGGTACGTTGGTACTGTCAATCATATGTTAGAGTACATAGACGAAGTGATCGTATGCATACCGCAAACAGTACACCAAGCTAGGCAATGGTTTGTGCGAACAAGACAACAGCATAAGAAGAGTGAGGGCACGATATCAAAGTTCTTGATATAATTAGTTATCGATTGATAAGTAGGAAAGTGGATTGGAGAGTTGCAGCTAAGCTAGGATGACCCCGGGCTTCGTGCCAACTTGCCTCTCAATATTAATAATTCGATATTCATCGGCGTCCGCATAACTTGATGGTATTACACAGCTTGGTAAGGATTATACCTACTTTGCTTTCACTGAAAGAAGATTATGATCTGGATATTCTAAAATAAGATAAAATCCGACGGTATCAATAATAACGGTGATTTAATGGTTAAGAAATTGGAGAGTGCGTTCATTATTTGTATTATTTTTTTATTAATATTGCACACCAACAAATAAGCTCTTATGTTTTCAAATAAATTTTACATTAAATGTTTAAAATAAAACCACTTTCCGTGTCAATAAATTAGAAACATGCGCATTATTTGCAGTTTGAGAGTCAGTTCCAGAAAATAACAGCTAAAACCATGAATTAAATTTAAAAACATTACAACAATTAAGAAAACAAATACCTACACATTAAAAACGATTAAATTACAAATTACATAAATTGGATTACAAGTTAAAACGACTAAATTAGAAATATGAATGTAATTTAGTCACATAATAAATTACAGCAATAATAAATTATATCTGCACCTGATGGGATGGTTTTCAAAACGACCTTTTCTGTAACCCTACATGGTGTTAGGTGTTACTTATAGACATATTTTGAATTATTAACCTCGTGTTGATAAAATTTCATTTATTTTGCCGTAATTATTTTTATCATTTGAAACTCTAGCAATCTACGTAGTGCTTTGACTACAGTACCTCTACCATGAGTTTTAAGCAATAGTATTCGTCGCTACTCGATATCGGCAAATTTTGGTTCTGCAAGTGACCGCTAGAGGCGCTGCAAAACTTGCCATACAAAATATTTACGGCGTCGATATCGAGTAGCGACGGAATACTATTGCTTAAAACTCATGGTAGAGGTATAGCTCTCAATATTTTTGGTAAAGTTAAAATTACTTTTGCAACATGAGGTCCGGTTCAAACTTGACAAAGGCGAAGTCCAATAGGGTCGTCACAGATGTACTGCATAAGCAAGCATGTGTCCCATTGTTTAACGATGGCCTCAGATTCGTCGTAACAGAAAAAACCCGCCGACGCCCTGCGCCCATATGGCTTACAATAACAAATTCTTAACCAAAAGTAAACTGATGTATCCTCGCGTTCCGTTTTTAGTTGGTTCGCTGCATGCAAGCGAAAATGGCATAAAGCCATTTAAGTGCTTTTGTTTCCTTCAGCCTTGAAGTACTCGAATTGAGCTCTGTCTAAACATCGCATTCGTTTAGTAAACCTAATCGATGGGTAGTTTCATGAAATAATTCAATTAGTTTTATAATAAATAAATATAGGTACTCGTAAGTATTGTTTACTTACGAGTAGGTATATTTCTCTAAAATATATTAATTGAAGTATGTCGTATTTTAATTATATTAAAGATGTTGTAAAAAGTAGATTATCTGTCTTTGTCTTTGGTGGCTTGAATTTCTCACTTTACTCAGGTTTCTACATTAACTCCCTCGCAATACTTAATGGGGGATGAACTACTTACATATATCCCTTACTGCCGTTCAGGATTAAAACTTAGCAACCTTCATGTTGCAACATGCCGCCCGTGACTTAAAGTCACTTCTTTATCCTCTAGTCACATAATCTACTATTTTTTACCTTATTTCCCAGCAAGC
This sequence comes from Leucania comma, assembly GCA_958295575.1. NCBI lineage: Eukaryota > Metazoa > Arthropoda > Insecta > Lepidoptera > Noctuidae > Leucania > Leucania comma. The sequence continues at coordinate 15,568,632 of OY282461.1, forward strand.
ACTGTAGCTACGTCAGATATGTTATTTTGGCTAAAAAAATTATGCTGCGTCGCGTCGCCACATTCTTCGTAATATTTTATTTATGGATAGCCCAGTGATCAATGGTACGCAGTTCAGTCTGAAGCCTCGTGCGTAGGTTTGACATGCGACCAAAGCGTAGTAAAACATGACTTAAGAACGTACTTCTGTTGATGTAACAGTTTGCATAAATTTAATTTCTACCCAATAATTACGTAAAAAATGCGAATGGTACTAAGGAAAAATAATAATTAGCATCATTAGGTGCTTTAGTTGTGTTTGAATAATGCTGAAATGTACTGTGTACATAGCGATGTAGTACCTAAATACTAATTTAAGTCATTGATTCATATGAGGAATGTCGAAGAACGCGGAAATATTGTGACGATAGTTTAGGTATGAAAGCATGGGAGTGGTTATAAGATCAGACGTATTACATAAGTTTTGGTAGAAAATCTTCAAAAAAACTCGGGAGGAGTCTTACATTTTTGTAGTCTCTGAATGTATTTCATGGAATTTATTTACCCTTGAAGCTGAACGTGAAGGTTTTACCTACTGACAAAACTGCTAATTTAAATGCGGTGAAGTAACATTTTCTTCGTCGTGCTCAACTTTCCCAATTGTTTTGTGATTAATGGTTTTTTTTAATCGTCGAATAATAGTCTCGTTCTGGTTGGAGCAAGAGGTAGTGTCATACTTTTTTCTGATTAAAACTTACAGCTGTCTCTTCAGTTGCTCTTTGCAATTCAGGGCCAAGGCAACTCCTTAGAAGTAAGTAGCCCGCAGAATTAAATAACTAGACGTTTTGTATGAAAAATAGGGGCTACAATGGGAATCAAACGAGCGGAGGTATTTATTAAGTGAAGTCTTATGTAATTTAATTAACAGTTAACTGAAACACAATTTTAGCACTAATAATCACCGAAGAGGCCCAGCCTGCTAACTGCAGGCAGGCAGGGCCGAAGCCTACTAAGGCCATTGGTTAACTTCCGAAAGGAATACCCGGCCCCGGCACGATAGGCTACGAAGGAACGGAGTAGGTTTTTAGTCAGTAAGAGTCTGACACTACTTCCCGCTCCGCCCAAGGGCGGGATTTGTCATTGGATGATTTTAGCTACCATAAAAAAAAACACTGCAAATAATAATAATATTCCACAACTCTCACATAACGCCATCTAGTCCCTAACTAAGCAGAGCTTATGCTATACTAGACAGCTGATAAACATACTTATATATTTCTAAATATTATAGATAAAGTACAACCAGACATAGAACAAATTATCGTGCTCATCACACAAACGTCATGGGTTGAAATTGAACCCTAGAAAACTAACCACTAGAATAAAAGACCAGTAATTAATGATATCCAGTTGCGGTATGGTTCGAAAGAGTTACAGAGAAACTGAACCGCAAATTTATTTATTTATTTATTTAATCTTCATGTACAATGGTGGTAGGCGGACTTATGCAACAAGGCATTCTCTACCAGTCAACGTGGTAGCTAATATTATAAACTAATAAATACTATGATATATATCAAATCTAGCAAATGGCCATTCAAGAAACACAGATGGGTTTTAGCTTTTTTTTTAATTATATGCGAAAACATGTAATTGGATAACCAATTAATAAGAAGAACAAAATATAGTTGCATATCTTGTTCTTCTTATTATTTGACAATACTGTTTTTTTCCTGTAACAATAAAATAAAAATTAAATTAAATTAAAAGTCTGATGCTGCCACCCAGAGTAACAAGAGCTATTTAATAATTTTTCATGTAAAAAAAGATTCAAAACTATATTTCATCTTGCTGTGATAATACTTAATGATAAATTAATTAAGCAGTTTGATATCACGTAACAAAACCAGGAAAAACGACATAATGTAATGGGGATAATCAAAGTGTAGCAGGAACGAAATAACAAAATAACAAAAATAATATAAAATTAAAAATTTTAAATAACAAAATTAATTAAGAAGAATCTAACAAGCCCAAACTTCAATAGGTTTACTAGTAAGCATTCCAGGGTACCATCAGCCACCTCCCAGTTCTAGCATCAGAGAAATGTAATTGACATCATGAGAAATGTATAGCACTGGTTAAGACGAATCTACCTACAATGTAATGAGCCCAAACCTAATGGGTTTACTAATAAACAATCCAGAGTTACTGGCACCATCATGTACATGAGTATTTCAAATATTAGGACACACAAATGTTTGAAAGTAAAGTAAATACGCATTATCGATACCCACCGCAGCTAACAAACGAGCTGGTGACCTTAAACACCTGGTCAGTTCGTCATAAATTGTAGCTAAGAACCAACTCGATTAAATCAGCTTTCAAACAAAAAAAAACCGCATCAAAATCGGTCCATTCGTTTGGGCGCTACGATGCCACGGAAAGACACACAGACATATACACGTCAAACTTATAACACCCCTCTTTTCCGTCGGGGGTTAATAAATATTTAATAGATACTAACTAAATTAAACTAAACCATCCCTCTCCCTCTATTTACTCTGTAAGTTTTCTCTATTAAACATTATTTTGAAGTCAATTAATAGGTACTGCATAATGCCATACACCATTTTTTCTTTTACCAGTGTGGGTCTGGTTATTATTTGCAGGAGGTGTACTAGATTCTAGTGGTTTATTATTATCATTGTTCAAACTGTCTATCAAATTCAGCCATACTGGACCCATAATATCATTTCGACGGAAAAATAAATTATATCCGATCCTGGTCTTGTCCAAATGTAAATTAGCGTGGTGTATTTGCATCATCGATGCGAAATTAAAAATCTCATGAGCCAACGAATCCACTTCTGCTATTGCTTCTAAATACTGGAAAAAAAAAATTGAATTAGAAAATTATTTATGAAATCTTAGGGGGCAGATATATGACTTTCGATGATTTTAAATCCAACATCACGTCTAAATGGCTGTATATTTTAAAAAAAACATATTGTTAAAATAGACTATTTGCCTAATAATTTGATATACGAATATTTACATTTTTTTTTTTCATAAAACTTGGAGTGGTTTGTTTTTTTTATATCTAATACAGACAAAAAAGCGAAGATCAGACAAAAACCTTTGGGTGTATTTTTACGAAACTATCAGAACTTAAAGATAAATTAATTACCAATCTTTTGATATTGGGTTTTTATTCATATTGTGTTTAATAAATGGAGGAAATACCAGTATTATTATTTAAAAATCTTGATGCGTGGGGAGCGACACTAGCTCCTCTTTTATTCGCTCAGGTCGCTGGTCTTTAGTGTCGCCTTAACTGACCGATCTGAGGCTCTACCACGAGCTCTTCAGGTGATCGCTTTGATTACCTAAACTGAACTGTTCAAAGGATGGAGCTATACAGGATGTTTAGCACCATCCCTCTTTCTCCCTCACACGCTTAACACTTTAACACGTCGTCGTTAGGCCCCAGGGCGGCAACATAAGAAAAAATCAAAAGGCATAAAGAGCCTCATTCGAAAAAGACACTCCGTTTAGTGATTTGAGCTGTGTCTTGATAGATCATTCGGTCAGTAACGGTTGCATCTTAAGATATTTAAGTCACTATTATACAATTTTGTACATACCTGTTCGTCGTCTCCCGTTCCCACCTCCATGGCATGTAAGACATTTGTATAAATCTTGAACATTTTTTTGTGTCTGTATCTCATTTCATAAATTATGGTTCCGTATTGGAATGGTATGTCTTTGTGAAGTTCATACCTTAAATGCTGTACGCTGGCAACCTTAGAAGTGACATCCAAAAGTAACTCAGAGGCTAATTTCACAAGTTTGCCTTGCATCTTGGTATTTGTCTCAGGTGCGTAGTAAGCAGAGCAAGACTTCCATATGACTACAATGAGTTAAATATTTCATTAAATAACCTTGGGCCGGTTACATAGGAATATATTGAAAATGGCAATTTAACTTTTTTGCCACCATTTCGATTTACGCTGTGGCTTGAAATCATATTTTTTTTTAAATTTAAGACTAGTAATTTTATTTTGAATATTTTATAAAACAATAACCACTGTTATGTAATCTATAGTTTCATCGTGAATTGAAAAATGTAGAATTTTTATTAACATTTTTCGGGTAACGAATCAAATGACCCCCACCAACTTACTAGTAACTAGAAGATCTCAAAAAGAATTTCGATGAAGTGTCGAGGTTAATTTTTGATACTAAAATAGAATATTGTTACCTTGATGTTGGGATATTCATAAAAATATGCAATAATTTAATTAAAAAAAAGCACTATAAGCTAAGGCATTGAAATAAATAAAGATTTGTTAAATATTGTTATCGATACAAAATTAATTTTTATGATTATTAACAAAACATTTTAATTTACAGTCATATTTATCCAATTTTTCGTTTAATAACAAAACATATTAATTTACAGTCATATTTATCCAAGTTGGTCATCTTGTAATTGATTATTAGGTGGGGGCTGTCTGAGGATTTTTCCGCACAAGAGCTAAATACACTTCATTGGTTGCCTAGAAAGTGGTAGGGCAGATGGCGGTTTTCGATTCAGTGTACCTTCACTTACTTCATTCAATATATTAATTATAAAGTTTTCAAATAAGGTCCCTTTGCATTTCTCTTCGCCCATAATTCAGTGCTACTCGACCAACTCTACCTCTCTGCGATACCTCGATGTCCGAGGTTCGCATAAAGAAAGAAGTCTAGACGTCAATGAAGCTAGTGGACCTGATGGTATACCAGCAATATTTCTCAAGACTTGTGCGCCCGAGTTGTCTGCTGTATTGACGCGCTTGTATCGTCTCTCACTTAGGACTGGTATAGTGCCCAACCCCAAGTCCTGGAAAGTGGACGTCGTGCCTAAAAAAAGCAGTTGTGCCAATCCTGCCAACTATCGTCCAATTCAATGACCTCCATACTCTGCAAGTTTATGGAGAGTATATTGAACTCGCGCCTCATGGCATACCTGGAAGGTAACGATTTCCTCAGTGACCGACAGTACGAGCTTCGCAGCAATCGGTCTTTTTTTTAAATATATATAAACTAGTGCTAGACTGCGATCCTACTTGATGGTAAGTAGTGATACAATCGTTGATGGTGAGGCGCACTATTTTATTAAGAGCCTATTCACTCTAGCCTTGAAAATAAATTAGAATCGGACGGGAAGACCGCAGCAAGCGAACTGTTCCAGTCCTTCGATGTACGCGGAATCAACAACGAAGCAAAACGCTTAGTTCAGATCGTAGAAGTTTCAACAACGTAAGGGTGGATAACCGCCATGCGTCGGGTCGTCTGATGGTAGAACGGAGATGGCAGAATTAAGTCATACAGTTCCCGCGCACACTCTCCAAAATGCAGACCAGATCTGGATCACCAATGAGCCTCTTCACACGCCTTTCCAGCGAGTCCAAAGCTGCTAGGTGGCATTTTGCAGCACCAGCCATATGTGGCTGAAGTACTCCACACACGATCGGACCTGTGCTTTGTATAGCATTAGAAGCTGTCCCGTTGTGAAATACCGTCGGATTTTTGCAAGAACGACGAGTTTCCTAGCAGCTACCTTGGCTTTAGACTCAATGAACCGCTCAAAGTTAAGGTCGGAGGAAATTTAAACTCCCACGAGCTGAAGGCGGTCGGTGCACTCTAGGGATACATTGTGAAAAGCAGGAGCCAAGGTGAACGGGCTCCTTTTGGCGGTGAAGAGACACGCTTATGTTTTGGCGGCATTAAATCCCACCAGATTAGCTTCGCCCCACTTGGAGACTGCCTGAAATGAAACATTCGTACGCTCAACCATAGCCTCTCTTTCAGACTGAATTAGCTCCTTACTAGCCTGAGCACCTGGCAAGTATCTCTCTACAACTGTGCTATGATCTGCATACACATAGATACCGGGCATCAGCAGATTATTGATATGCAGCAGGAATAGAGTTGCAGAGAGAACAGACCCCTGAGGAACCCCGGCATTAGTCGTCATGGGCTCTGAGAGATCGTTCACTCAGGAAGTCTTTTACGTTAATCAGACTAGGGAAGATACCATGGAAGCTTACTCAAAAGGCTAGCGTGCCAAACCCTGTCGAAGGCCTTAGAGACATCTAAGGAAACTGCAATCACTTCCCCATTCCTCTCGAGGGCCTCGCCCCACAAGTGGGTGGCATAAACTAGTAGGTCCCCAGTAGACCGATTGCGGCGAAACCCATACTGTCGGTCACTGAGGAGATCGTTACCTTCCAGGTAAGCCATGAGGCGCGAGTTAAATATACGCTCCATAATCTTGCAGAGTATGGAGGTCACCGAAATCAGCCGATAGTTGGCAAGATCGGCACGACTGCCCTTCTTGGGCACGGGTTGCACGTTGGGAAGCTTCCAGGACTTGGACACTATACTAGTCCTAAATGAGAGGCGATACAAGCGCGTCAATACTGGAGACAACTCGGGCGCACAAGCCTTGAGAACTATTGCTGGTATGCCCAGACGGCATACCAGCAATAGTTCTTCACTAGCTTTATTCACGTCTAGACGACATAGAGCTCTCAGAACTTCTTTGTTCCTTATGAGAACATCGGGCATCGAGGTGTCCCAGTGAGGCAGAGTCGGTGGTGTAGCACTGCTAGTGTCGAGGCGCGAATTATGGGCGAAAAGAGAGGCATCGAGACCTGCTTTCTCTCTCGCCGTATGAGCCAGTGATCCATCAGATCTCACCAGCGGAGGCAGTGTGGGCCGACAGAAGTTCGCTTCGACCGACTTGGCAAGGGACCAAAAAGCTCTGCTACCGGACTGCTGTGCAGAGAGCTTTGTGCCGATATGGGTAATGCGGTCGAAGCGAGCCGTCCTTAGTGTCTTTTTGTAGAACTTGGCAACTTGGTTGAAGGCTCTCTTCCTTGAACTCAGATCCGGAGGTTTGCGGTCATGAGCATCAACCCAGGTGAGAAACGCCGAATACTTACGCTCTTCAGCTTGAATGCAATCAGCGTTGAACCATGGGCTAGCTGTGCCTCCGATGGCTACGTCACTATAAGGGATGTAATACTCCATAGGGATAAGGATAAGGGACGTATCACATTGGATATATCATCCGATTCCGCACAGCTCGACGGACTTTCAGAAGAGAAGCAGACCCGCTGCCAAGGATAAGACGCAAAAAAAGTGCCGCATCTAATCCCAATCTGAAAAGGACCATTACAGACTTCACCAGACAGTGACCTGAAGTTCCAAGTGGTGAATAAACCGTCATGATACATCTATCCGGATCGGTGGTCAGCAAAAGGTCCAGACAATTAGCAGTATGACCAACTACATCAGGAACCCTATTCGCTTGCTTCACCAGCTGGGAAAGGCCCTGCGATACTGCAAAGTTTCGTGCTTCTCTTCCAGCGTGGTCGGTCCTCTGGTATGGGAAAAGCCACTCTTGGTGGCAGGTGTTAAAGTCCCCCAGAGCGACTAGCTGCACATCAGGGTGCCTATGCAGAGCCTTATCGGCGGCCTCACTGAGCTGGTTAAACATTCGAGTTGTCTCCTGATCTCCGCTGTGCGATCGGTAGGAACAGGCATAGACAATTTTGTCCATACCGGTGTCCACCAACAGCCATAGCGTGGAAAGATTCGGGTCTTCAAGGTGACGGAGACGCTGGCAGCAGATGTCATTACGGACGTATACACAGACTCCGGCACGCAGCTGGAAATGATGCTCCAATGAGTATCCGGGGTAGTCGGGGTACGCCACATCTGACGGACATCTAATCTGGGTCTTCGTCAAGAAAAGCAAGTGTGGCTTGTCAGTCTCTAGATGGTGGTGGCCCGCATCGAGATTGGAGTGCAGCCCACGAATATTTGAGAGGTGCACTTTGTGGTCTACTAGTTTATGCCACCCACTTGTGGGGCGAGGTCCTCGCGAAGAATGGGGAAGCGAATGCTGTCTCCTTAAACGTCTCGAAAACCTTCGACAGGGTATGACACGCTAGCCTTTTGAGTAAGCTTCCAGCGTACGGCATTACCCCCTCGACTGATTAACTGGGTAAAAGATTTTTCAAGTGAACGGTCTCTCCGAATTGTTATCGATGGATGCTTATCAGAGCCCATGACAACTAATGCCGGAGTTCCACATGCAACTCTCTTGCTTATCAACGTTCTGCTGATGCCCGGTATCTATTAATCGGTATGCAGAATTGCAGATGAAACTGTTCGGGCTTGTAAGGAGCTTAATCAAGTCAAAAAAGGATCACTTCAGGCTGTCTCCAAGTGGGGCAAAGCCCATCTGGATGAAAGTGCTCGGGCTTGTAAGGAGCCAATCAAGTGTAAAAAGGGCGCTATGGTAAAGCATACGAATGTCTCACGTCAGGCTGTCTCCAAGTAAGGCAAAGCCCTTCTTGTG